>BSQZ01000029.1:5567500-5640000 GCA_033239005.1 Lamellibrachia satsuma | reverse complement strand
TTTTACATATTAAAATATGATGTAAAGAACATTATATAAATAATTATCAATAAAATGTAATATAAACAAAATGGGTGTCATTATTTTGCATTTCATCACATTTGGAACCTTGTTTATTAGACATTTCCTATACCATGATGCAAATTCATGTGTTGTTCTAAATCTATGTATAATATATGTGTGTGTATATTTTCGTTACTACAAGTATTGTGGTGGTACACTATATTTTTTGGATGAAGTGGTAGTAGTTGTTGTTACTACGTAGCTTAGTTGATATGGTTAAAATGCATAATTTCATGGACAGTTAATGTCTTAATGTCTCATTCCTATCATAGGCCTGAAATCTGTATGGGAAATAAAACACGTATTTATTTCAAAGTATTGCCATTGATATAGTATGTTTATATATATATATATATATATATATATATATATATATATATATATATATATATATATATATATATTTTTTATTTATATATGTCCAGCTATGCACATTATCATATGCGCTTCCTCCAATCCCACCACTACCTCCAGGTCTTCCCTGAAGGCCCTTTTCTCTGTCTCCGCCCTTCCTGTTTGAGGCCCATACACAGACAGACAAGTTGTTTTTAACCATCATCCATGCAACAATGATCCCTTGCCATCTCTCCACTCTCGCCACGTCCTTACTGATAACCTTGCTTGCTAGATCATTTAGTTTTATCATAATGGATATACTTGCTACCAATTTGCGAATTTCATCCAGAATACATAAACCATCTCGGAAACTACAATATCTGAATATTTACAAACAACTGCGTATTAAAAGTATACAGCAGCAGGTATTATGTATTATTTTCAGTATTTCCATAACAATAACATATTGACTTCATGTTCACATATAAGATGAATATGTGTGCCCAATATATATGATGTATACGTGTGATGTCATCTTCATAATTTATAGTAAAATGAATAACAACAAGGCACTATTTAACATGCTTCATTGGTGTGTACACACAATTTTAATATATTATGTACTACGGGTGTATATGTGAACATACAAATTTAACAGAAAAAAATGTCTAGGTAAAATTAGACGTTTAATTCGTCTAAATCGCAAAGCGCGCTTAAAATTCGAAATTAATGAGATGGGCGATCGCGTGGTTTTGTGACGTCACTTGTGACATTCGTTTATATCCAGTCAGTGATTTATATACACTGGTTCAATATAGTTTAAAATATATATATATATATATATATATATATATATATATATATATATATATATATATATATATATATATGTATATATAGAATGTCAACTATTTAAACTATGGTTCAATTATGGTTCAGATTGAACAGCGAATTAAATGCCATGGAACACAGGCACGTGCGATCAGAATGATTACCAGAAAAAATTTGTATGGGGAGAACTTATGGTAACCACCGCTGCCCCCCAGGTGACCAAAGGTTGGGGTTGCCTACGCGGCAGATACCACACAACGCTCACGCCTGTTCGGCAGACATATGCTTAAGCCAAAAATACTACTGCAACCCTGTAGGCCACAATATTAAATCTCGATTATTGGACTCTTGCACGCTTTGGAGAATTCGCCGAGAACAGAGTCTGGGCCCAGATACATCGCTTCCTCGTTACCGTCAGGTGCCATTACTGATGTGATTGATTCATGTTTGCGTATGTTCCAGTTCAGTTCATCTAGCTTCGTTTGTCCAGTTGTTGCCGTTTGCCGGACAGTCAGTTGACGGACATTCAATATATGCCGTCGGGAGCTGTTCGTGTGTTAGAAATATATAGTGTTTGAATTATATATAATATTATATATTTATATATATAATTATATATATATATATATATATATAAAAGTGTTACAAATATAAATTCCGCTTTATATTATAAGTAATTGTTTTTAGTTGTTTCGTATGCAGTGTATACATATATAAAATGTCACTTATAACATAAGTTAGAATTAAAGGTTCTACGTATACATACGGGTTCCGTCACAATGGGAGCTACTCTCTCGATACAAGGGTCATGCCTCAGTTAGACTTCCTATGAATGTAGAGCATAGTACATTTGGATATAGGAAGTTTTACGAAATTAATACGATCTGACATAAGTGCATTTGAGCAGGTTCATTGTCAGTTTTGCTGATAGAAGCTGTTGAGAGTGAAATGGTGGATTTCTAGACGATTTTAATAGGTGGAGGGATATTTATTATTTTTTTGGTCACTAGACACGTGCGCGTCGTAATTCATTCAAATATTGGTAACTATTAAGGGGTGTCGCACATACAGGCATATTACATAAATTATAAATGTCTCATTTTGAAAAAAACTCGACTAGCACATCAGTGGGACGATGACAGAGGCTGATAAAAACATTTATAATTTTTTATGGTCACGTTTTCTTATAATCATGCAAAACGTTAACATGGTCACCAATGGGAAATGTAATTGTAGGTTGAACCCTCCAAGCTCTGGTGTGTGTGACAGTCGGTGGCACCACATTCCTGAGCTTACATAATCGAGGCTAAGACAAGTGCGCCCTCTTTCGAAACTGGGAAGCCATATTGTACATGTATCAAAAGCAAATGCACGAACATATGCTCATGTGCTGCTGCTGGCGTGAACTGTGTGGTTGCCTGCAAGTGTTCAACTAAACCAAACATATGTGCTCGTGTCCTTGATTATGAAAGTGAAGATGATGAGTACAGTTGTGTAGCACTGATCAATTGCAAATACAGCAGGTTATGGATACCTTTCATCTAATAACAAGCTTGTGCTATGGTGGGTCATGTTATATTTGGAAGTAATGGTCTTACATTCTTTCCCATAATGGATCTATAAGCAAATGTAATTGAATTTATTATATAATTAACAACCATGTTCTGTAGAACTGTATAAACCTATACACCAAAGAAACACCCAAATGTATACATTCAGCAATTAATGTTATTAAATCTATGTGCGAACCATATGGTAGCTTCCATATTTTACTTAAAGCATTACTCTAAAATAGATTTATGCCTGAGTTTGGTGCATTTCTAACTGTCGTCAAAATTAAATTAAAATAGACAATTTACAGTACAGATTTATATTTTTGTCATATGTAGAAACACCTGTACCATTTATTTCAAAATGCAGATCAGCATCCTTCTTGTTGTAAACCAATAGTTTACTGTTTGACCCATTAAACAACACATCGTATCGTTTGGCATATTTCTCACACACTTCAATAATTTTTTCCAACCCAGAACTAGTAGAACATAGTAGTATAATGTCATCTGAATATCCTGCAGCTCCGCAGAAATGTTGCCCAATATAACAGCCAATACCAAGGTATTTTAATTCATCCAACAGCCCATCCATGTACACCCAGGTAATCGAAATAGAAGTGGAGACATGACACCTCCTTGGCGAGCCCCATTCTTAACACTGAATTGGTTTGACATTACTTCATTCCATCTAACTTCTAATTCCTTGTGTGTGTACATGTGAAATTTTACAACTAATTAAGTATTTAGCTAGTCAATACACGTTTAACAACAATTTGATTGCTCTCAGTCGATCACAGTAACTAATCGCTTTTTGTCAAAAGGGAATTGTCTTATCAACACAATGTACTGTGCTATGGCATGTTATTAGCTATGACTAAGCCTGACTTGGCTTTTACATATGCAGCGCTTCACGTCGGCGGATAGCAAGCAGAAACACAGACGTTGTCCGATGCGTACGCGTCTTGTTATTGAATTGGCAGACGGACGTTTTGACTGCAGACAGGCGTCGGAAACCAAGTGCAGACGGGCAGCTGGTCAGGCGAAAAGGAGGGAAGAAAGTTTGCGAATCGTTGTGGATGTAAAAGCTCACAAATAGCTGCATTTCACGCTGGCATTTTGTAGAATACCGTGCCTAAGGCAAACACAGACCTGAACGCCGGGTGTAATTGACTGGTAGGCGTTGTTCTTTTGCCCAGGTCACCATGGCATAAAGAACACTCCTTTGTTGTAACCAAAAACATAAATTGTATCTCTTGTGTTGTACCATTTGCTCTTCTATGTTGTCACTAGCTCTAAATGACCCACTGATGTTTTGTAATCGATCATTTAACTACCGAAAAAATCTTCAAAAACATTTACTATGTATATGTCATGCAAGTTTGCAACTGATAATTGTGCTACTTACAGTTGTTGGCAAGTAAAAAAATGCCTTGTCATTGTTGGTTAAAACCCCTCAAATGATTGATTATTGTGTTGACATCAAAGGAGTGCAGGGTTTAAAGTAATTTCCATAACACATACCACTTTATACATATAAGATATATTTTGACGATAGCAGTACATTTGGCGATCTTCTCTTCAATTTCTAAATCCTATTCAAGACGCCTCTGCCCCAATTTTTTTATATATGTCTTTCTCCAACTATTCTACCAAACACTGCCACTTTCCAAAGACGTCAGTGGTATCCCTCTATCATCTTTATCGTGGCTTCCCTCTGCCTCTTTGCTCTGCCAGCATCCACTTAAGTATCGACTTTACCTGACATTCATCCAAACAAGATTGAGGAGATTGTGGTGGCCACTCGCTGTATCAATATCTGCACTGGGCCGTGTATCCCCTATCGTGTCTTCGTCATAGGAGTACATGAGTCTGCGAGTTAAATAAATCACACTTCACTTCTTGAAGAAATCACACTTCACCTTGACCCAACCAACATCTTTGTCATAACAACAAGCACACCTTTTTGTGTCCTGGCTTCGTAACTTGCCTGGATGACTTGCCATCGTGTTCTGAATAGCTAAATAAAGTTTTGTGTTGTAATGCCCTCTTTTCTGCTTCGTCATAATTTATTAGTGTTGTTGACCTTGTAAGGTTGTTCCAGTACTGGAAGGTTGTGTGAAGGTATTTTTTCTTATGTCAAGACTCCTGGGTTTATTCCACAACGACCCCGTCTGCCATTAGTGCTAGTTGTCGTGATCTACCATTTTGTGTTCTAACGAATTCTAACCACGCGCATTTGCCTTTATTGTAAGGGACATTCGACATGAAAAAACTTAATTAATAAAATTATAATTAAGGCACACGCTTTGAAATAACATTAATCTAACATATTCTTAAAGATCATATGCAAAGGTTGGATACATTTATCTATTGATCACTGGGTAAATCTGTGTCCCCTCGTTCATTGCCATTCAACTCAATTTAAAGTAAAATGCAGACACAATATACAATAACATAAAGCATTAGTCGCAAACACAGAAATACATAGTTAAAAACAAAACGAATCTTATGAAAGTATTTTGAGTACAAGCATTCAAATGTTCGAAGTTGCCTCGTTCTAGCTCTGTGCATAGTAGTCATTAAGAAAGAAGCACCACAACGTATTGTTGATAGAGTGCGGTTGGACGTCTTTTTGTCTTTTGGTTCGTTTTTATTCGCGACGTCCGACAATACGTTGCGGCCGGGAACAAAAACTATATTGCTCCGGCGCGGAGAGGCGACGTTATTTGTGAGCAGTTGTAAGCCACATAGACATTTACTGCAGCGTTGCTTGCGTGGCAACATACGTATATTTCACAGTTGTGCTTGGTGCACAAGGGTGAATGGGGAACGGCTTGCTATTCTGCGCCTTACCTGGCGATGCTACGGTAAATTATGTTCAAACACACCCGTTATGTTTGACATTTGTGATCTATCTTCCTGGGGTGAAACAGGATGGTCGAGCCTGCGAAGAATACTTCGGCTGCTTCTGTAAATGCATTGATTCTGCCTAAAATATATTTAGAAATGTATATAAATAAAATATATATAGAGTTCATGATGTGCCACAAATGAACATTCAACAATAAAACAATGATCCGGCGAAAATGTATATAAACAAGGTAGCTTGTGAGGAGCAGGCTAAAGTGGGCTGGACTTGTGGAAAGAAAGGAAGGTACGATTGACTAATACGCTTAGAGTGGAGGCTAGAAGGAAAAGAGGAAGACCGAAACTGAAATGGGAGGACTGTATGAAGGTAGAATTAGTGAAAGTGGGAGGGGAGTGGAGAATGAGGCGAGGGGTAGAGGGGAGTGGAGACAATTGGTGGAGACTATATTAAAACGGGACTAGTAATGAAGAAGAAAAGAAAACTAAAATCAACGACCGGTATCGGTGCCAGCCTAACCCCGGACTATAGGGAAAAGGAGGTTAGCAACAACAACATGGCAGATGTAATTGACTGATGACGTTGAAGAATTTAGAAACTGCTACAAATACATAAAAAATGTACCTGCTTGAGACGCCGCAATCTTGTTTGGAACGCCACACCTTTTCCTGAAAAGAAAACAATTATTCACGTCATGAGAAATAAGTGTGATCAACATGCTTCCAATTGCCAACCAGTCGACACAATATGAGATATATAACAAAACATTATAAACCACACTGAAGAAAACGACACAGACGAAACCTACGTCATGTAACCGAAACACTCCCATCATGTATGATTATAAAGACACAACATCAAGAACATACTACATATAACTACTACAACTGCGTGGTCTGTGAACGTCTTCTGAGAAAGCCTCCTGTGAGCTCAAGAAGTACTCGCCACATCGTTAATTATCGCATTTTGTAAAGATGTTCGAACGCGAGTATATTGCAAAGCAGTATTCACAAAAGGTTGATGCTATTTTGGAAACCAATAACTCAGACACAAACATTCACGGTTCGCCCCTTTAAAGCGTGGCATGTAAAATAGCCACAGTTGTCACTGTTAATGTATTGAAGATCATATGTAAATATTCCATAAATCGTGATATATGATAACAAACAATTGTATTAGTATTTTGGAATGCGTTAACAACTAAAGTTATTGGTTACTCTTCCATAAAAACTAATTATATTAGTGACAAAGAAGCCCCAAGCGATTTGACATTTCGCTCGGCAATGTCCGTACGAAGTCGGTGTGTGACGTCAATCTGGCCAAACGAACACAAACAAACATTGCAATTCAATAGCAACACAGAACAGCTGCTTACGTTAAAAGCTTATATGTTGCATTGAGGCAAAAAGAATGAATTTGGGTGTGACATCAGTTTTATTAGTTGACACATTATCATACACTGCAACATTTCCTTTTGTTTCAACAAGTTTTAATTTATGGCGACAACATATTAAAGTAAGGTAAGGTAGGTAAAGTCATCCCCCCGGCATTACGCCTTAGGAAGCCATGAAGGCTTATATGGCCAGTGCTTAAACCTGGTTTCTGTAGTGCGAAGCAACTTAGAGTGCAGTTGTACTAACTCTCCTGGACGGGACTCTAGTCCATCGCAAACATATTAAAGACTGCAATATTCTTTGATATAATTTCCATGGCAGGTGTTACCTCCCTATCTTTGGACATCATAAATAAGAATATAAAATATTATATATATATATATATATATATATATATATATATATATATATATATATATATATATATATATATATATATATTAAATAATAGCTGGCGTAAATAGAAAGGCACTTTGTACACTGTACTACGCCAAAATCGCGAAGCCAAGGCCAGGGCAGAACCAATGCAAAGGCGAAAACCATCGAGTAACGCAAAAACAAAGTAGGCCGCTGCTCCAACTTCCAAGCCTAGGGCTAGGCTAGACTGGACGACTGTTTCTACTAGTTTGTATGAACTAAACATGACATTTAAAACAGTTTGATAAATAAATACGCATGGAACTACCAAAACAACACTATGGTAAATACATTTACATTGATATTGTATTTGATCCCGGGCATTTGTTTACTGCGGCGAGAATCCGAATTGTCGGCCAAAAAAATCTTATCTATTTTGACACAACTCCCTGTTGCTACTAACTTCGTTTTTTCTGACTATAGCCGCGTTGTTGACTCGCACTTGTGCGGAATGACTTGAACATACAAGTGTATGGTAGTTGAACCGTCAGAATCGCCGTCGCTCGACATTTCGTGTGATCTAAATCTTGCAAAAAGTGAAGTGCCTAGGAACCGACGTAGGCGAAGTTCAAGTTGGTTTGCTTGGCCAAAATGGTGCTACGCGGTCTGACATCTACCGGCAAAAATCCAGAAACTGGTGTCGGAAAGTACCTTCGGGAATTTAGGCATATCTGCTGCTGCTACTGCTACTGATTTTACTACTGATACTGCTATTTATTATACTACTGCTACTGCTACTGCTATTGCGTGGCCTTTGAATGTCTTCTGGAGTGCTGACCATGAGCTCTATTACCGCATTTTGTAGATTTGTTACAACATGGTCGTGTTGCAAAGCAGTCACACGGTATTCACAAAAGTTTGATGCCATTCTTGAAGACGGTAGTTCAGACACATAAACATTCAAACATTCTGCCTCTGGCATGTAAAAACAGCCATAGTTGCCAGAGTTGTCGAAATGACCCACTGGCTACTGCCGAAACGACATGTTGTTACATTAATTGCGCAGTAGGCCTAATTGTACTATTAGAATGCGGCCGACTTTGAATGTAAACCTGTCGTTAGAAGCGAGGTGTTTATGTTTTCGTCTCCTCGTTTATTGTAGCGATAAATCGCTTTCAAGCTGTCATTGTCAATACGTGTAAGCATTGTTCATACGTAGAACAATTCTGGGTGAGGTACTTGAACCGGAGCAGCTTTAGCACGTCAGTTACAGCAACGCACTGTCAGTGGAGAGGACCAGGGTTCAAGTCCACCTACTGCTGTCAGTGGAGAGGACCTGGGTTCAAATCCACCTACTGCTGTCAGTGGAGAGGACCTGGGTTCAACTCCGCCTACTGCTGTCAGTGGAGAGGACCTGGGTTCAACTCCACCTAATGGTAGGTATCCGTGAAGAGGACCAATGTTCAAGTCCACCTACTTCTGTCAATCGAGAGGACCAAGGTTCAAGCCTACCTATTTCTGCCAATCGTGGGGACCATGGTTCAAGTCCAGGTCCAAGCCCACCTACTTCTGTCAGTCGAGGGGACCAGGGTTCAAGTCCACCTACTGCTGTTTCGAAACTTGCGCAATTTCTTTCATCCCACGTTGCCCGTGTCTTTCTCAAATTACTCTTAATACACCCGCCTCTCTACGACCACACCTATCAATGATGCCATCATAAATCTGGGCTTGGCAAAACCGTTTCTTTTGGACGTCTTATGACCCTCACAGTCATTCGTAAAAAGTGTCGTGCGATCCAGTATAAAGGCGATGAGCAAGAGCCTGAAAGAAGCACAAGTCTAGGCCTCTGGTTGCCTACTTCAACGAACTGCATATTCCGCGACGCATATGTAAGTGCTTCTACTTAAAAATAATAACAACATATGTAAATTATGTTGTTACGATTATTGCTAATACTTGTTGTTTACGATGATACGTATTTTGATAAATCATCTTTGCAGCTTGCATATCGCCTTAAGGTGTTAAGCCAAGTGGTCGTTTCTCCTTTTTCTATTTGTTTGCAGGCGACAACAATGTTAATGTTTTGATTTCCCGCACTGTGTTGAATTTTGCTTCAGACAAGAAACCAGGACACCAAACGTAATCAGAATGATATGTAAGATGTTGCATTTGGTTTTGCTGAGTTATTTCCTACTTAGAACACGTCGAGGAATGTTTGTTTTCAAGTCAGGTAGATCAGCGTTTCTCGGGGGGGTGGCGGGGGATGCCATCTCATGTGGGGGTGTCCCTGGACTGTTTTATTTGACACAGGGAGCTTTTGGCCTGGTTTAGTCAACGCGAAAAGAACATTCCTGGCAATCGGTTATGACTGCAAAAAAGCTTTATCTCAATGTGTGCATGTGTTAAAGTCACATATCACATAACCTGTGCTTGTCTTACGTGGGGAGTCCTCGTTGCGTTGATTTGAGCACCTCTGAACGATGGTCATGAAATTATTCAGAGTAGATGAAGATCGATGGAATCATGTTGTCAGACATTCTCATAACATGCCCAGACTATTATCAGCTGGGCCTTAATCAGCGTAGTTGTGTACGCTGGGTGAGTGAGCCCTCTGCAGGACATATATGAATTCGATATTGTTTATGTCAGCTGGTTAAATCGGTTAATCAGAACAGTGTGCACATGATGGAATTCCTTGTCAAACATAAATTAATAAATACATCTCAACATGGCAAGGTCATGTCTAACTAATCTCTGATGTTTTTTTTTGAAGAAATTACAAAGTGGGTAGATGACGGGTCACCAGTGGATGTTGCCTACTTAGATTTTCAGAAAGCTTTCGATAAAATGCCACATCAGAGATTGTTACTTAAACTAAACGCCCATGGCATAGGTAATGATGTAATCAAGTGGACAGAAAAATGGCTTACACACAAAAATAGAGAGTAATAGTAGATAGTGAGATTTCAAACTGGAAATCTGTTTTGATTTGGGTACCACAGGTATCAGTATTAGGCCCTATACTGTTTTTAATATATATAAATGATTTGGAAGATGACATATCTAACAGTACTAAGATTTTCAGATGACACAAAAATATAGAGAAAGGTTACTAATGATACAGATAAACAAAGTTTGCAGGATTATCTAGATAAATTAATTAAATGGTCAGAAAAATGGCAAATGTTATTGAGTTTTGGGAAGTGTAAATGTTACACATAGAACATGGAAACATGGACGAAGAATATAAAATGGGGGATGCTGTACTAGGTAGAACCACACAAGAAAAGGATTTACGAGTAGCATTTAGTACTGACATGAACGTTTCAGAACAATGTGGGACTGCTACTTCGAAAGGAAATCAAATTTTAGGGTTAATTAGGAGAACTATCATGTATAAGGAGAAACATCTAATTGTACCCCTGTACAAAGCAATAGTTAGACCACATTTGGAATATTGTATTCTAGCATGGAGGCAATTTCGTAAAAAGGACATGGACAAGCTAGAAAGAATACAACGAAGAGCAACTGAAATGATTCCAGAATTGAGACACCTTAGTTACGAAAGTCGCTTATTACAATGTGGTTTAACAAAACTAGAGACCAGGAGACTAAGAGGAGACCAAATAGAAGTGTTTAAAATAGTGAACGGTTATGAGGATGTTGATAGGAATATGTTCTTCAAACTTAAAGAAGGCAATAGAACCAGAAGACACAAAGCAGCATTAGTTAAGGAGCATTGTAGGTTGGACATGAGAAAGTACTCTTTCTCACAGAGGGTGATAAATGAATGGAACAAACTGCCAAATGATTGTGTTAATGCTAGTAGTGTGAATATGTTTAAACATAGAATTGACAGATATCTGATAAGGGCGGGCTACACATAGATGAGAAAATTGTTGGACTCTCGATAAGCCAATGGCTTCCTTGTCCACATGCCATCTGGAACTTGTTGTTCGAGATGGCAATCTTGTTAAATCTTGTTAAATCTAAAATCTAAAATGTTTATGAGGATGTTGACAATGGCTTCCATGTCCACTTGTCATCTGGAATTTGTTGTTTGGGATGGCAATCTTGTTAAATCTTTTTAACTTTTGTTAATCGGGGAGCGCAGACACTATTGGTGGAATATCCAAGGCTATGATGTGTCTATTGTATGGGACCAAGGGTTCTCCTTCACACATGATTACCGGTAGCAGCGGCGTTGTTTCTCATACAATGAAATTGTTTTCTGTTGATGTTAGCTACAACTCTGCAAGCCAATTCGTTCAGCTTTCCAGAAAACAAACCTCCGAAAACATGAAGACGTCATTTGTGGTGTTTGCGTTGGTAATGCTGCTGGTTGCCATCAGTGGCGCGCAAGCATCTGGTAAGCCTCGACTCTACGTCAGCAGCAAACGCAGTGATGCATAGTCTTTGACCAGTGTAATTTACAGAAAGGATTGAGTAAGTTGGCCCACGAACGAATACCCAACTACATTACGATATATCAACACAAGCCCACAAACTAACACATAACAATTGCTTGATAATAACTATTTTCATAATATGTCGTGTTCCTATGTTTGTATTATAATTATATTGTAGTAAATGTATAACACATTAGAATAGGAATAAAAAATTGTATGTTGCATAAAGTTTACGTGCATAATTTTTTTTTACTCCGACAGATTACAGATGCACACGCAATGGAGGAACCTGCCGTAATAGAAACACAGAGAGCTGCTGGACTGGTTCTTGGCACAAGTATCTCTGCGTCGGACCCTCCAATCGCCAATGCTGCATCCCGTGGATTAGATGGTAGTAGTGAACAGGCTGTTCACTGTGAATGTCTTCACACGATCGCTGCTGCTGAATTTATCAAATTGTTTGAAACAATAAAAATGTAGGCACGGCTGAATTCACGACGTTGTTATCAATTGATGTGATTAGAGAGATATCGTCAGGGCTGACGTTTCAGGTAACCGGTTTACTAAGATTCCTGAGAGCTTACCAGTACGACATCGCCCTTAGACATTCTATTGCTCTCTGTAAGCCATGTTCACAGTACAGAGGTTTCTCTAAGAATTCGTCACAATGAATGGCTGCTAAAATGCGCCTTATTAGTGGCAAGTCGAGGTTCAACGGCTCTTTGCAGAAAGCCAATGCCTCATTATCAGTCAACATTGCCTGAACAGTTTTACGCTTTCACATTGGTACTCGACGAATGTGTCATAATCTCGCTCTCCACGAATATTCTTTGTCACACGGCAGCGTTCCAGGAGCAGAATAATTAAATGTGGTTTAAAATGATCGATGTAACGTATTTTCAACAACTTTTCGACAACTAGTGAAACGGGTCCAGATGTCTTTCTTCAGCTGATGCATGTGTAACATTGACAAAACACATAGTAAGAAAACATGTTTTATTTCTTTTAGTTTGAGTTCTATGTGTAGAACAAGTAGCCTCAAGAATAGTGCCCAGTTTTTTCGGTCGTGCATTGCTCGAGCTGCACTTTTAAAGTCACACTGCTATCATTATAATATGTACGAATCACTGAACCAGTTTATGCGCTTGTGAAATAAGTGCAGCCGATATTTGTCTGACGATAGCAACTAACAAAAAACTCACCGATGACGTCATCTTGTACACGCATGACACATTTAGTGTCTCAATTTTGTTTAACATTACACAGAGGGTTTTCCACACAAACGAACGAACGAACGAACTAAAGGACAAGCGACCGAGCGAACCAATGAACCAATGAACAAACCAAAGAACAAACCAACGACCCAATGAACCATCCAACCAACCAACCAATCAACCAAACAACCGAACAACCAACCAACCAACCGAACATGTCATAATAACACATGGTTCAAATGACAGTATAACAAACTTATTGATCGATACTTGGTTCTATGCACGAGTTACTTCTAAATATTATATTGGACGAGTTTGCCAGCCGAATACAGCATTCTGAAGCAACGAGTACACAAAACCAAGTATCGTTTTATAACGTATTTATTTCAATTGAACATATTATTATGTTATGCAATAAAACGGTAATTTACCTGCGATTATCGCTCACTCTCCGTCAATATGAGATAAGCTGATTTCGGGAAGCCTCGGCGTACCTTGTTAGTGTCATGTGAGTTGCCTTAGCAACTCTTTACTAGGATACAATTTAGTTGGATGATCTTGTCGAGCACAGCTCTGCTTGCCTCGATGAACTACACCTTCTGCATTAAAACCTACCTTATTTAGAAATGAATGGGTAACAAAGAAATATAAGAATTGAGAACAGTGAGACATCGACAGTGCTACAAGGAAACTGTTAGTCATTCAACTAGTAACGATCCCATGGACTGCGAGCGACTTCATCACAGAGCAGCACACAACCAGAGCCACGACTCGCGTATGTTTGCGAGCAAAGCTAGCCGCATTATGACATGCATCTCCAGGGCTGACGCAGTGTTTTACGAAGCTGCGTCAAAATGATAAAAAACATAAAAAGTTTACGTATCGTGGAATAGTATTTATATTCATGAGTGGTTGGCATAATGAACACCTACCACTTTTTTGCGATTGTTCTGCATGCGCCGAAGCAGTCGAGTGTGCTTTTCCTCCTTGTTCCCTGCTGTACATTTTTCATCCTCCCCCGATCTTCTCGTGTCCCTCCTCACGCAGTTCTCCCATCTCAGCTGTGGCCTTCCCCTTTTCCTGCGTCCTTTG
Source organism: Lamellibrachia satsuma (assembly GCA_033239005.1). Taxonomy (NCBI): domain Eukaryota; kingdom Metazoa; phylum Annelida; class Polychaeta; order Sabellida; family Siboglinidae; genus Lamellibrachia; species Lamellibrachia satsuma. The sequence continues at coordinate 5,625,885 of BSQZ01000029.1, read as the reverse complement.
TGTTTTTCCACCTCTGCTCTCTTTGCTAGTTTGCTTGCATCCATTCTTACTAAGTGGCCTGCCCATCTCATCCTGCTTCTCACCAATCTTCCTGTTAGGCTGCATTGCATCCCAACCTCTTTCCTTAGGTCGTTCATGCTTCTTCTGTCCACCCTCTTTGTTCTTATTATTCGACGAACCCAGTTATTCTCACACACTTGCAGCTTCTGTTGTTGTTATTCTGTCAACGCCACTATCTCCAGACCATAAAAGCATGCTGGTGTAACACACGTTCTCAGGACTTTCCCTTTCAGCTTAAAAAAAATATCTGTCCAACATGACTCCCTCTACCTTTCTCCAAGCATTCGCACCCGCTTGTGTCCGACGTCGCACTTCGGCCGCTGAATGCCCATCCTCCGTAACCATTCCTCCAAGGTACACAAATCCATCCACTTGCTTGATCTCTTTAATATCCAACCTGATATTCAACTCCTCTCTCTGGTGTCCAATCCACATCACTTCTGTCTTCTCTAGGCTGATTCTCAGACCGTGCTTCTCGAACTCCCCTTCCATTCCTCCAACACTTCCTGTAATTCTTGTTTGCTTTCTGCTACTATGGCCAGATCGTCTGCATACATCATCTTCCATCATCTACAGGAAATTATGCCAACGTGTGCTCGATCGCATTAGAAATTATTCATGTTGTGTGTCTGTTAAATATGAAAAAGCATTATTGTTAACACGGCGTATTCTTTACTGACACGGTAACTCATTATATGTCTGCGGACTAACATATGACTCGCGTTGTTGTGGATTGTTCTAGGTATGCACTATTTTCCACCAGAGGCGCCACGGGTTATTTAGGGTAGCTGCTATTGCATACATTTATTAGTATGCTTATTTGTAGAGTCGTGATTTCAAGGGTTATAAAATGATCGATTATACATATTTTTCCTGGGATTATCGGCAACCTTCGATATGACGTAACTTGTGACAGAGGGCGCTGCGAGACTGGGACATTCCATTTATTCACATATGTTTATAGCGAGCGTCAGAATGGTTTACTGTGCGGCATACGGTTGTATTGCAAACAGTAGAAATAGTAGAGAAACATGTAATTCGCTCAACTGCCAACTTTGCTAAAAGTAACAAGCCCAATTATCAGTTGCAAACTTCCATGCCATAGTGCTATATACATAATGCATTTTTATCCGGTTGTTAAATGATCGATTGCAAAAACATTAATGAGTCATCTAGGGTTAGTTACAATATAACATAGCAAATGGTACAACACAAGATATACAATTTATGTTTGTGGTTACGATAAAGGAGTGTTCTTTATGTCATGGTGACTTGGGCAAATGAACAATGACTACCAGTCAATTACACCCGGCGTTCAGGTCTGTGTTTGCCTTAGGCACGGTATTCTACAAAATACCAGCGAGAAATGCAGCTATTTGCGAGCTTTTACATCTACAACGAATCGCTCATTTCGCCCGACCAGCTGTTCATTTGCACATCCAGTGCGAGAAGCCTCGGCGTACCTTATATGTGTCATGTGAGTTGCTTTAGCAACTGGTTACTAGGATACAATATACTATGTTGATCTTGTCGAGTACAGCTTTGTTTGATTCGATCAACTACATATTCTGCATTAAAACCTACCGTAAATTGAAACGAATGGGCAACAATGAAATATAAGAATTGGGAACTATTTTTAGACCCAGCAGTCGATCATACAGTGACGCATTCTATGGAACGCCATTTTAGAGAAAGTAGTCCGTGTCAGCGCTATATCAACGAATGTCACCACATACAGTTCGCTGTCATTGCCAATTACCCATATAGTAGGGTTGACTATGTCGATTAAATATACGCCAATAGCACAAATGTAATAAAACAAGTCACTGAAAACTCGGCTCAAAACTTCGTTGCAACAGTGAAGGAAAAAAGCAACCGTTTGCACATGACTTAAATTCTCTCTAAAAAGTGAGCTTCTGCAGTGATCAGCTGCTGCAGTGAGACGTCGACAATGCTACAAGGAAACAACACAATTAAGCTAAGTTTAGTCAATTAGTGACGGTCGCATCTTTAAAGTTGTCTGATGGACTACGAGTGACGTCATCACAGAGCAGCTCACGACCAGAGAAGCGACGCGTATGTCTGCGAACACAGCCAGCCGCATTGTCACAAGCATGTCCAATGCTGACGCAGTGTTTTACGAACCTGCGTCAAAACGATAAAAAATAAACTGCTTAGGTATCGTGGAATAATACTTATATGCATGAGTGGTTGACATAATTTGAACAAAGTTAATACCTAGCACATTGTTGCGACTGTTTTGTTATGTTTTGTTATGCGCCGACACAATCTACAGGAAATGTTGCCTACGCGTGCTCGATCCCCCGCACTAGAAGTTATTCATGTTGTGTTTTCTGTTAAATATGCGTAAGCATTATTGTTGACACGGCGTATTCTTTGTTGACACGGTAACTCGTTATATGCCTGCGGACTAACGTATGACGCGCGTTTTTGTGGATTGTTGTACGCATGCACTGTATATATATATATATTGTGTTTATTAGCGGAGTCGTGACTTCAAGGGTTATTAAGTGTGCCACAACTGGTTTGTCTTAAGCCATGCGCCACATTGAACCATTCCCGGTTAAACGACAAAGAGTGAGCTGCTCCACGATGTTGTTATAGCGTCTAAAACATTGAAGGAAACTTAAGCCACAGGCATTTCAATCACAGTCTGTCGACATTCGACGTACTCGCCATCGCCGTCTGCGATTTTTGTATACCTTATTTATATAATCCCTCTTAACCCTACATCATCAACGTGTGGCGTCGACGAAACGTCAGACGTCTCATTTTTACAACGTGAATACGTGATCATTTAGCCGTGTTTGTGGTTTCAGTGAAAGTTTGACGAAACGTTTATCATGTCGGTTCTAACTTAGGTATTCTAAGCTACCATTGCGTGTTTACTCAAAAACTGGAATTACGAAACTCGTGCAAACGTTGTTGTATTCACGAATATTTTCATAAATTGCACTATTAATGTCACTCTATTTAACTTGTTCCGGCGATTGGAAGGCCCAGTCTTGCGGGGACATGAACTCCACATGTCGAATAGTGTTTGTTGTGCGATCAGGTTGGATGCATAAAACAAGAAGACATTATCGCTGCTGGGAGACCACGGGCATATTTCCATAAATATACAGTAGATTTACTACATTAAAGCGAATAAATGTGTGTGCGTGTGTGTGTGTGTGTGAGTGTGTGTGTGTGTGTGTGTGTGTGTGTGTGTGTGTGTGTGTGTGTGTGTGTGTGTGTGTGTGTGTGTGTGTGTGTGTGTGTGTGTGTGTGTGTGTGTGTGTGTGTGTGTGTGTGTGTGTGTGTGTGTGTGTGTGTGTGTGTGTGTGTGTGTGTGTGTGTGTGTGTGTGTGTGTGTGTGTGTGTGTGTGTGTGTGTGTGTGTGTGAGTGTGTGCGTGTGCGTGTGTGTGTGTTTGGCGGCTCTATGTGGTCGTTTTCTATGGTTAAGTCAGAAAATAAAAGATCGAAGTCAAAGGTTATTGGCTTCCCTCCGGAAAAGCCGAATTAGAAGATGATTCTGCGGTATCACTTGCCACTAGCCGTTCGAAATATTAACATTTTACTTTGTATTCCGGAAAATTGCCATCGCCACCACTAGCCACAATAACACGGATGAAACTTTACTGAAGCAGTGCATAGAAATAATTGACTGAATATAAAGGAATGTCACAAGTGACATCACAAAACCACGCGATCGCCCTTCTCATTAACTTCGAATTTTACGCGCGCTTTGCGAGACAAACGCATGAAACATCTCGTTTTACCTAAACATTTTGTTGTAATAAATTTGTATGTTGGCGGACAGTACATAATATATTACAATTGTGTGTACTCACCGATAAAGCATTTTATATAGTGCCTTGTTGTTATTCACTTTAATATAAATGAGGCCTATGACTTAACTAGTTTTGCTGGTTCCGTGTGCACGGGACAAGCCGCACTATAGGCGCAGACACGTGTGGTAAACCAGTTGAAGATTTGCTCGCCGAGTCGGCTTCGTTCACATCGATAAACAATATGGCTACAGCATGAAGTAGAACGTCACATTTTGTTCAGTAGCTTTATTCCAGATTCATTAGGTGACACATTTTCATCATATGTGAGGTCCATATGTTATTGTTATGCAAATACTGAAAATAACACATATTATTTGCTGCTGAATACATTTTATGTTTACGCAGTTGTTTGTCACATATTAAGACATTGTATTTTTTTCCGAGATGGTTTATGTATTCTGGATTATTCAGAACTGTACTCCCGAGAAACAGTCTTTACTAATGCTGCTCTCAACGCCATCGGGGACTTGCCTATGATAGAGGAGCTGGACAAAGAGCCCACAGTCGAGGACATGAGCGAAGCTATTGACTCCCTCTCTTGCAGCAAGGCACCAGGGTCTGACAGCATACCGCCAGAAGTGACCAAGTGTGCGCCTTACTACAGCACCTGCATCATCTGCTCTGTCTCTGCTGGAATGAAGGAGCAGTCCCTCAAGAAATGCGGGATGCTACAATAGTCACCTTGTACAAAAACAAAGGCGTTGTGGGGAAGGCCTTTACTCGGGTCCTGCTAATCAGACTTCAGAATCTTGCTTCACGTGTCTACCCAGAATCCCAGTGCGGGTTCAGAGCAGGAAGATCCGCCATCGATATGATCTTCTCAGTACGCCAGCTCCAGGAAAAGTGGCCTTCATTGACTTAACCAAGGCCTTCTATCTTGTCAACAGAAAGGGACTCTTCCGCCTACGTGAAAAGATCGGCTGCCCTCCCAAGCTACGCAGCATGGTGGTCTCCTTCCATGCGAACATGTAGGGTACAGTTGTGTACGATGGTTCGACATCGGAGCCCTTCCCTGTCTGCAGCGGTGTCAAGCAAGGCTGTTTCCTTGCTGCAACATTGTTTGGGATCTTCTTCTCCCTCCTTCTGTCATATGCCTTCGACTCTTCCTCAGACGGTATCTACCTGCACACCAGATCTGATGGGAAGCTGTTCAACCTGGCACGTCTGCGTGCCAAAACAAAGGTGACAGAGGTATACGTCAGGGAGATGTTGTTTGTGTAAGATGCAGCACTCACTGCCCACTCAGGAGAGGCCTTCCAGAGGCTGGTCAATCGCTTTGCACACGCCTGCAGATAGTTTGGACTCACAGTCAGCGCGAAGAAGACGAACGTCATTGCGCGGGATGTCGGCCAAGTCCCCTCCGTCAAGATCAATGACTACACCCTGGAGGTAGTAGAAGACTTCACCTACCTCGAGTCAAACATATCCAACAACCTTTCGCTGGACACGGATATAAACAGGCGCATCAGAAAAGCCGCTGTCACTATGGCCAAGCTGACCAAAAGAGTATGGGAAAATAAGATGCTCACTGAGAACACAACGATGAGAGTCTACCAGACCTGTGTGTTGAGCACCCTCCTCTATGGCAGCGAATCGTGGACCATATACATGTTCCACATGTGGTGCCTCAAGCGTATCCTCGGCATCGCCTGGCAGGACCGTATCCCCTAGAGCGACATATTGGACCTTGCCAGGATCCGCAGCATGTACTCACTGCTGAGCCAGAGATGCCTGCGCTGGTTTGGCCATGTAGGGCGAATGGAGGACGGCCGCTTGCCGAAAGACATCCTCTATGGACTGCTCACCAATGGCGGGATGCCACTGTAAACATGGGTTAATGAATGGACAGTCGCAGTCTCGCTGCGCTTCCCTGTCAACAGTGGCGTCACATCAATGGTTACCAATAATTTCGGGGGAAAGGGGCATAATAGAGATTGGTCTGTAGAACTATAGAGATGTATATTAAAATCCATATTGTTATTATGTCTATATTGGTAGAACAGAGTATTATTTGGATTGATTAAACAATTGAGTTCTAATAAATGTTTCGGTGTTGTAGAAAAGAAAATATACTGCAAGATGTAACATAATTGTTGTTTTATTTCTTTTAACTATACAGGTTCTCGAGGGCTCCATTCGGCCCTCGCCGCAATAGTGGCTCCACGTGGTGAGCCATGAACCTGCTAACGGTGTGGCGCCATCTCTTGCATGAGGGTGACACCATTTCTCTGTCGTCTCCACCATCTCCACTCCCCCATCCTTCGTTCTCATTCTCCTCTCCCCTCCCACACCCGCTAAATCTCTCTTCGTGCAGTATACCCATGTCAGTCTCAGTCTTCCTCTTCTCCTTCTACCATCCCCTCTCTTCGTCAACCTTTCCCCTTCCATTATTTCCAAATGTCCAGCCCACTTTAGCCGGCTCCTCATCAGCTTCCACGTGAGATTCCCTTTCACACCAACTTCCTCCCTCAACTGATCCATTCGTCGTTTGTCTATTCTTTTCACTCCCGCAATTCTTCTCACCCAGTAATTCTCATAAAACATGCAGTTTCTCTAGTTGTTTTTCTATCATCGCTGTGGTCTCTATGCCGTGTAGGTAGGCTGGTGATACGCAAGGGCACGATATATATGCCCATCTCCCATCACCTCTTTCACTTTCCTCCATGCGCTCGCCCCAGCTTGTATTCTCCTGCGAATTTCCGTCTCCGTGCTGCCCTTCCTGCAAGCTGCTGCACCCAGATAAACATTATGTTGGTTGCGTTTCTTCCCATCCAGTCTTATATATAGACCTTTTTCTGCAAAGCTATTCCGTCATTTCTAGACTTTCAGTACATGTCTAGCAAAGTTTTTCTTCCATTTTACCAACCGTTCTTGAAGTCACACTCCACATATGCCGCCTTCTCAAATCCAACAGGTCGAGTTCTGTTTTATGCTGGCCACTTCAATCCGATATGGCATCTCCGCTTCTTGAAGAATGTTCCTCCCACGGCCAGCCCGTTTCTTATAACCAATGTTTCCAGCTCTCAACCCTCTCGATTCCTTTTTCTCCTATCCGAATCCCCCGATGATCGTTTCTTCTTCTTCCGTCTCTGCTGTACTCACGTGTCCATTAAAATATCCAAATATGCACATCTTCACATGAGCTTCCACCAATCCCACCTTTCTCTCCAGCAGTTCCCTGAAGGCCTTTTTTCTGTCTCCGCCCTTACATAATAATACATAATGCGCACAAGTTGCTTTTTAGCCATCCTCCATGCAACAATGATCCTCCCTTGCCATCTCTCCACTCTCACCACGTCCTTGCTGATTTCCTTGCTTGCTAGATCATTTAGCTACATCATAATGGATATAGTGAAAAACAACAAGGCACTATCCAAAATTCGTTTTCGATGTGTACACACAATTTTATGCACTATGTTCCAATACACAAATTGAACAGAAAAAAATGCCAGGTCAAGTTATATGTTTAATGCGTCTAGCTCGCAAAGTGAGCGTAAAATTCGAGGTTAACGAGATGGGTGTTCGCGTGGTTTTGTGACGACATTCGTTTACGTTCAGTCAGTGATTTCTATGCAATGCTTTAGTAAAGTTTTATCCGTGTCACTATGGCGAGTAGTGGCGATGGCAGTTTTCCGTAATACAAAGTAAAATGTAATGATTTCAAACCGCTAGTGGCAAGTGATACCACAGAATCATCTTCGAATTCGGCTCTTTCGGAGCAGTTTAGCGACGGCAGTATGGCAGTAGCCTTTGGCTTCGTTCGTTCGTTCGTTCGTTCGTTGCTTAGTTCGTTGGTTTGTCTTAAGCGACCCTTCAACAAATGGTCGAAAAGTGGTCTGTTAACACAGGTGGCCGCTTAATGCAGGTAATTTAATATGAACATTCTTGTGAATGGAGGAGTTGGTTGATGGCTGTGTTCTTTAAAGACAGGTGGTCTTTTGATGTAGGTAGTCGCTTGAGCAGGTTTGTCTGTAGTTGTTTTCACTAAGTGCGCTGGCGACAGTTAGACATGGGCTGCAGTTGTTTAACAAACGCATACGCTGTTTCATTGCTTCGTCGATTGTATTACCAGAACTCTACGTGTTGTGAAGTGGAACATTCTACAAACTTTTATTCGAAAAATAATTAAAAATTACCGAATGTTCCACACTTTTTGTACAAATTGTAATGTAGCAGCGTAGTTTTACAGTTACACCGCGGATAATGCATGACCGAAGACTGGGCACTATTCTGGAGACACAGATACTTGCACTACGCATAACACTTATAATGTTTAAATAAACATAACACATGCAATCCTGTTTTACCGAAAAAAAATTCCAAACGGTGATTATATATGCATCATCTTAAGAAAGATCAACAGTTGAGCATAACATATTCAACATTTGTCGATAAGTTGTTAAAAATACGCTCCATCGACCACTTTTCAAATATCTTTGACTGTTCTGGTCACCGGACGTCCGATAAAGGGGATTATTTCCAATTTCATAACTTTCAATAACAAACGTCGAGATTATGATATTTTTGTTGAATAGAACAATATACAAGTTGTGCAATAATACGCAGCTACGTAATATTGACTACTTTCCGCAAAAAGCCGTTGAAAATTTACATTAAAAGGAACGTTGCTTAGCCATTCGTTATGACGAATTCTTAAAAATCTGTTTCGAGCATGCTTAAAGAGATGATCAACTATTTAAGGGCGAAATCGTGCTGTAACCATAAATAATAAATAATAACGACGTGGATTCAGAAGTGCTTACATATTTATTGTTTCTAACAATTGGGTACATTAAGCAACAGCGATTGTTTCAGTAAATTCACAATTAACAGCGATTTTACCTCCGCCTTCTGCCGTTTTGTATTTTACACTTGATGCAGCATTGGCGACTGTAGGATCCGTCGCAGAGATACTTCAGGTAGACGCCAGGACAATAGATGCTGTTGTTCTGGCAGACTCCGCTATCGCCAGTGCATCTGTAATCTCTCGGAGTATCAACATATTATTTACGCTCATACATCGTTTGCGACATATAAGTTCCTCTTCATGTGACGTTCGACATAGGTTAATTTTAATATACATAAAAACCGTTGAAACACACTATTAAAAACTTTTAATATTGACAACACGTGTTGACGACGGTGCGTCTATCTTAGTGACATCCCTGCGACTGTCAAGTATGTACTCGGCTGCTGTGATTGGTCAATAATGTCGAATATTACAACAATTTGTGAAATATGTGAACTGAATAACTGTGTCAAATGATAAACTCATTACAGTTGCACCCATATGCTGTTTCAATGGTTCTAGTAGATGTCTTGCATTGTTTTTAATAATAATAAAGTATCCACGTTATCAGAACAGAATGTATCCGAATTATTAAACTAACTTGTAATGGGAGTACTTCGGGTAACCGTAGCTGCTCCCTGGGTGACCAAAGGTCGGGGATGCCTACGCGGCAGATACCACCCAACGCTCACGCCTGTTCGGCAGACATACGCTTAAGCCAAATATGCTACTGCAGAATATTAAATCTCGATTATTGGACTCTCGCACGCTTTTGTAAATTCGAAGAGAACAGCGTCTCGCCCTAGATACATCACTTCACCGTTACCGTCAGGTGGCATTACTGGTGTGATTGATTCATGTTGGCGCTATGTTCAGTTGATTTAGCTTCGTTTGTTCAGTTGACGGACATTCAATAGATGCCGTCGGGCGCAGGCTTGTTCGTATGTTAGACATAAAAGTGTTATAATAAAAAAATAGAAAAGTATTAGAAATATTAATTCCTCTTTATTGTATAAGTACATTTTTTAATTGTTTCGTATGCATTGTATACACTTATAAAATGTCACTCATAACATCAGTTAGAATGAAAGTTTCTGCGTATACATGCGGGTTCCGTCACAATGGAACCTACTCTCTGAATCCAGGGGTCATGCCTCATTTAGACTTCCTACGAATGTTGGGCATAGTCTAGTACGTTTGGATATAGGAAGTGTTACAAAATTAATACGATCTGACATAAGTACATTTGCTGTTTTGTGTGATATGGTGGAATTTTAGATGATTTTATTAGGTGGAGGGATATTTTAGGCCACTAGACACGTTCGTGCCAATATTGTTTTTTTATGGTCACGTTTTCTTATAATCACGCGAAACGTTGACATGGCCACCCATGGGAAATGTAACTGTAGGCTGAAATCTCCAAGCTCTGGTGTGTGTGTGTGTGTGTGTGTGTGTGTGTGTGTGTGTGTGTGTGTGTGTGTGTGTGTGTGTGTGTGTGTGTGTGTGTATGTATGTATGTATGTATGTATGTATGTATGAATGTATGTATGTATGTATGCTTGCTTGCATGCATGCATGCATATATATATATATATATATATATATATATATATATATATATATATATATATATATATATATATATATATATATATATATATATATATATATACATTTTTGGGTTAGATGAATCGACTTAGTTCCCGGGAGCTCGACATGAGTAGTACATATTTTGTGAAAACTCGGATGATATGTCTGGTGTGAGAGAATATGGAAATAGTTAAAATATTGGTAACAGCGCCCTATGTATGCTGTAGTACTACACGAGGGACATCATCAAGGCTCCCTACCGACTAAAGGACTGGTCGAGGAGTGGTCAAGGAGGTAATAGGGGTCAAAGGTAATCCTACGCAAGGGAGCGGCGGCGGCGGCGGCGGCGGCGGCGGCGGCGGCGGCGGCGGCGGCGGCGGCGGCGGCGTCACTAATTAACATGGATCAGATGGCCTGACGAGGAAACGAGAAAGGAACAAAACACGGTATTGTACGAGTGCACATGTATTTTATTGCCAGAAATTTCCATTATCTTTTACTGCCAGCCATTAAAACTATTTTAAAAAGCTATGGACTGGTGGTCGAGGTACATACAGCGAATGAGAGTAGGCGGTTTTTTTTAACAGTAGACGTACTTCTTATGACTAGGCCACGCGTTCATACCAGACCGCTTATCGGATTGACCCAGCGACCTGCAACAAGCAAGCGGTGTAGTTTTACCAGTACGCTATGTGTTAAAGTATGTCACAAGACGTATATGTAAGCGGTTTATTCATCATGACTTTATTAGTATAATATTACAAAACAACTTATCAGTGATGCTAAATCTAAAAGGTAAGTGAATATATAAAGTGAACATACTAATAATATTGCTAATTGTAAAAGTTACGCTAGTCAATTACTGATAATACTGCAAATTTTTAATGACAAGGCGATGACGGCACTATTAAAAATAACTGGCGTTTAGAACATGTCCAGACACGTTCGAGTGGAGATAGTGTCGGCGGGCAGCCCTTTTAGTGCGCAACAACGTTACTGATGCACATAGCGGGTATAAATACGAGTGGTTTACTGCACCCTTAACTGTAATTATCACCATACACCTAATTAAACACTTACGATTAATTATCACCATATCCTTAATTGTAATTCTCTACATTCCCTTAACTGTAAGTAACACTATACCTCTAACAGTTCATTTACCTGTAAATCTCACCACACAACTAATGTACCCCTAACTATAATTCTCACCTTACCTACAACAGCACTTTTAGCTGTGTTTCTCATTTCATAACTAGATTATGTAATCACTGCATCGCCATTACACATTTATAATACATATTCACTACACCCTCATTACATGTTTCTCACTGCCTCAGAATACATTTGTATAATTTATGACACTGTATCTAGCCTTCATTGTTATTTCTCACCGTATCAGCACACATTTATGAACCTGATGACACTGTCTCCATCCTGCCTTGCTGTTTCTCACTGTTTCAGCACACATTTGTATACTTTATGACACTATGTTCAACCTGCCTAGCTGTTTATCACCGTCTCAGCATACAATTGTGTACTGTATGACTCTGCATCCAGCCTGCCTTGCTGTTTCTCACCAACTGAGCATATATTTGTATACTTTACGACACTGTCTCCAGCCGGCTTTCCTATTCCCCCATCACAGCATATATTTATTTATTTTACGACGCTGTCCCCACCCTGCCTTGCTGTTTCTTATAGTCGCAGCATAAATCTATTTATTTATTTCATGACAATGTCTCCAGCTTTCCTTTCTGTTTCTCACCATCTAATCATTTATTTGTATATTTTATTACAACCTCTCCAGCCTGCCTTCCAATTCCCCCCATCTCAGCCCAGTGCGTTGCTATAAAACATTGTCTCTACAACTCTAGTACACAGGTAGAATAATTAATTACTGCTAGCATACGTGGCCATTACACCCTCAGTACACATCTAGAAAACATTGTTACTACACTATGGATACACTACACTCTCAGTACACATGTATGTACACAGCTAGAATACAAAAGAGTCACTGTATCCCCAGGACACAGCTATACTACATAGTCACTACAACACCAGTACACATTTATCGCACTTTTGTTGTATTTCTCAGTACACAGCTAGATTACATAGTCACTACACCAATATTACATAGTTGTAATACATATTCATTACACCCCCCCAGTACACAGCTACACAGCTAGGATACAAAATAGACACTTTTAGAATACAGTTGCTGTACCCCCAGTAGAGAGTTAGAACATATAGTCGCTGCACCTCTAGTACACTGTTAGGATTCATATTCATTGCATCCGCAGTACACAGCAGGAATTCAAATAACTGCACATCAGTATACAGCTATAAAGCAAAGTCACTGTTCCCCACGACACAGCTAGTCACTGCATTACAGTTCGGGTTATATTTAAGAGTACAGTGACATATTCTAGTTGTGTACTGGGGTTGTAGTGACTGTTTATTATGCATGTGTACTGGGAATTATAATTGTCCAACTGACCATGTAGTCTAATTGTGTACTGGGGCTGCAGTGGCTGTATTCTACATGGGTACTGGGAGTGTATTCACTATACATTATATATGTGAACTGGAGTTGTAGTGACTGTATATTCTAGCTGTGTACTGAGGGTGTGGCGACTATGTATTCTAGCTGTGTAGTGGGGATAGAGTGACTTTGTGTTATAGCTGTGTACTGAGGTGTAGTGACTATGTATTCTAGACGTGCAACAAGGATGCAATGAATATGAATCCTAATCGTGTACTAGAGGTATAGCGAATATATGTTCTAACTATATACTGGGGGTACAGCGGCTGTATGCTAAAATGTCTATTTTGTATTCTAGCTGTGTACTGAGGGTGTAATGAATGTGTATTATAACTGTGTAATGTGGAAGCAATGACTATGTAATCTAGCTGTGTACTGAGAAATACAGCTAAAAGTGCGATAAATGTGTACTGGTGTTGTATTGACTATGTAGTATAGAAAAGCTGTGTACTGGGGATACAGTGACTCTTTTGCATTGTTGCTGTATGCTGAGGGTGTAATGGTTATGTATTCTAGATGTGTACTGAGGGTGTAGTGGCCATGTATTGTAGCTTCGTGCTGAAAGTGCAAATAATATGTATTCTCTGTACAGGAGTTGTAGTGATTATGTATTATAGCTGTGTACAGGGGATGCATTCACTATTTTGTATTCTAACTTTGTACTGAGAGTGTAGTGACTATGTATTCTAGATGTGTACTGATGTTGTAGTGACCATGTATTCTAGCAGTAACTATATATTCAAATTGTGTACAGAATTTGTAGTGACTATGTATTATAGCTAGTTGATGGCCTGAGATGGGGGAGTTGGAAGGCTGGCTGGAGACAGTGTTATAAAGTATACAAATGTGTGCTGAGACAGTGAAAAACAGCAAGTCAGGCAGGAAACAGTGTAATATAATATAGAAATGCATGCTTAGATGGTGAGAAACGGCAAGGCAGTTTGGAGACAGTGTCATAATTACATACATGTATACTGAGACAATGAGAAACAAAAAGGCAGGCTCGAGTCAGTGTCATAAAATAAATAAATGTATGCTGAGACGGTAAGAAACAGAAAGGCAAGCTGCAGACAGCGTCATAAAATATACAAATGTATGCTGAGAAAAACATAAATGTATGCTGAGACGGCGAGAAACAGCATGGCAGGGCGGAGGCAGTGTCATAAAATAAATAAATGTGTTCTGATACGGTGATAAATAGAAAGGCAAGCCGGGGACAGTGTCATAAATTACAGAGACGTATGCTTAGACGGAGAGAAAAAAGGCAGGCTAGAGGCAGAGTCATAAATTTCAGAAATGTATGCTGAGCTGGTGAGAAAGAGCAAGGCAGGCTAGAGACAGTGTCATGAAGTACAGCAATATAAGCTGAGCTGGTGAGAAACAGGAAACCAGACTGGAGACAGTGTCATAAAATAAATAAATAAATGTATGCGAGATAATGAGAAGAAGCAAAGCAAGACGGAGACAGTGTCATAAAATAAATAAATATATGCTGAAACGGTGAGAAACAGCAAGGCAGAGTGGAGAAAGTGTCATAAATAAATTAATGTATGTTGATATGGGGGGAATAGGAAGGCAGGCTGGAGACAGGGTCATAAAATATACAAATGTATGGTTAGATGGTGAGAAACGGCAAGGCTGGAGGTAGAATCATACAGTACATACGTGTAAGCTAAGACGGTAAGAAACAGCAAGGCACGTTCGACACAGTGTCATAAAGTATAGAAATGTGTGCTGAGACAGTGAGAAACAGCAAGGCAGGCTGGAGACAGTGGCATAAAGTACATAAATATGTGCCGAGACAGTGAAATATATAGAGGAAGGCTGGAGACAGTGTCATAAATTATACAAATGTATGCTGAGACAGTGAGAAACTGAGGGTGTAATTAACTTACAGTTAAAGGTGTAAAGATTTACAGTTAAAGGAACTATTAGGAATGTTGATACTTACAGTTAAGGGATTGTTGAGAATTACAGTTAAGGATATGGTAAGAATTAAGGGTAAATGTATAGTTAGGTGTATGGTGATAATTACAGGTAAGGGCACAGTAACCCACTCCTATTTATACCCGCTGTGTGCATCAGTCACGTCGTTGCGACCCACCACTAACATGGCTGCCTACCGAAGCTGTCTCCACTCGAACGTGTCTCGACATGTACGCGTAGAACGGTTGACTCCTAACTGTTAGTTATTTTTAATAGTGCATCGCCTTATCGTTTAAATTTAACAATATTATCAGTAATTTACTTGTGTAACTATTACAATTAGCAATACTATCAGTATTTTCACTTTATAGTAGTATATATTCACTTACCTTTTAGATTTAGCATTATTGATAAGTTGCTTTGTAATGGTATACTAATAAAGACATGATGAATACACCGTTTACATGTACGTCTTGTGACCTACTTTAACACACAGCGTACCGGTAAAAACGACACCGCTTGCTTGCTGCAGGTCGCTCCGTCAATCTGAAAAGCGGTTTTGTATGCACGCGTGGCCTAGTCATAAAAAGTACGTTTACTGTTAAAAAAACCGCCTCCTCTCACTCGCTGTCTGTATGTCAACCACCAGTCCATAGCTTTTAAAAATAGTTTTAATGGCAGTAAAACATAATGGAAAGTTCTGGCAATAAAATGCGAGTTCACTCGTACAGTGCCGTGTTTTGTTCCTTTCTCATATCCTTTGATCCCTGTCAATGAATGATGTTGGCCGCAGTCGCAGCCGCCGCCCCTGCTCGCTTACGTCGGATGACCTCTGGCCCACTCCTTGACCACGCCTTGACCAGTCCTTTAGTCGCTAGGTAGTGCTGATGATGTATGTCGTTTAATAATGCAGCCGACAGAGGGCGCTGATGTCATGTGAGCTATATTATACTTCTTTCGCTATACTCGCTATGCTCCTTAATATCAATATATGTAGTGCTGACATGGTATATTATTAGTTAAAACGCCATTATCACCGCGTAAACCGATATTAAATGGGCGCCGCACTGTACTGTTATTTGTTTTGAACAATTTGACCCCTATGCTGTTATTCGGCACTATATTATTATTAAATTTGACCGATTCACCACCCTATATTTTATTTGGCCTACAAGTAACTCGAGAGTAACCACTTCTAGGCAAAGCAGATTTAAACGATGCCTCGATGCGTTTTTATTTTTGTGAAATGTTTTCGTCGTTCGGTAACATTACTATTATTATTATCATCATCTTCTTTATTCGCCCTCAAGCTGCAACAATGTTCGCAGCTGCAACAATGTAAGTGTTTTTTAAGAGCAAACAGAAGACCCACTATTTTACAATTGCAAACAATTAACTTATTAATTTTATTAATTTAAATACCTTTACACCTGTTAGATACTTATATTAAATATGTCGGAAGTTTCTACTGAAATTATTAATTTTAATCATTTTATAGTTTTACATTTTATATCAATATTTGTATTATGTTGAATGCTTAGTTTGTTTTAACTTTCTACTATGCTATTTATTGTACTGTACAGCACCATAAAATAGTATTGTATAAATATGGTGCTATAGAAATAAATAAACATTTACATTTAATAGTACTCATAGGCGTATACTACAGTTCATAGTGGGTCGTGTTATATTTGGACATAATGTGTCTTATATTCTTGCCCATAGTTGACCTATAAGCAAATGTTATTGAATTTGTTTTATAATTAACAACCATGTTGTCTGACAAGGCTACTGATCTGTTGAACTGTAATAACCTATAGACCAAAGCAACACCTAAAGTATACATTCAACAATTAATGGCATTAAATCCCTGTGCGAACAATATGGTATCATTACGCCACTATATGCGCATCTTGTTAACATTGCCATGCCACAGTAGCCATAGTTGAGATCAATACTGATGAAACAATTTGTTTTTGAAGACAGTATGAATTGAACCAAACTCAGACATCAGTCTATTAACACTACAGATGTATACTTTTCTCACATATAGAAACATCTGTACCATTTATTTCAAAATGCAGATCAGCATTCTTCTTGATGTAAACCAGTAGTTTGCTTTTTGACCTACTAAACAACACATCGTGTAGTTTGGCATATTTTTCACACACCTCAATCCGTTTTTCGCAACCCAGAACTAGTAGAACATAGTAGTATAATGTCATCTGCTTATCCAGCAGCTCCGAAGAACAGTTGCCAAATATAACAGCCAATACCAAGGTCTTTTAATTCATCCAACAGCCCATATATATATATATATATATATATATATATATATATATATATATATATATATATATATATATATATATATATATATATATATATATATATATATATATATATATATATATATATACATATATATATATATATATATATATATATATATATATACATATACACATATATATACATACATACATACATACATGCATGTATGTATGTATGTATGTATATATATATATACACATACATACATACATACATGCATACGTACATACATACATACATACATACATACATATATATATAGGTACTCCAAATAGAAGTGGAGACATAACACCTCCTTCGCGAACCCCATTCTTAACACTGAATTGGTTTGACATCACGTCATTCCATCTAACTTGTAATTTCTTGTGTGTGTACATGTGAAGTATAAAACTAATTCAGTATTTAGCTAAAGTCAATGCACGTTTAACACCAATGTGTTTGCGCTCAGTCGATTAAATAACTATTCGCTTTCTGTCAAAGGGAATTGTCTTTTCAACACCACGTGCTGTGCAGTGGCACGTTATTAGTTATGACTAAGCCTGGATTGGTTTTTTATTAATGCGACGCTTTACGTCGGCGCTTAGCAGAAACACAGAGGTTGTCTGATACGTACGCGTCTTGTTATTGAATTGGCCGGCGGACGTTTTTACTGCAGAAAGGCGTCGGCTACCAATTTTATTGCAGCAAACAACCTCCGCCATCTTGAAGGCACGGCCACACTCTCGCGACCAAAGACAGCGAGTGGGCGTAGCTACAACAGTCGCCTGTTCTCTACTGGGTACGAATCGCAATTTCGCGGGCGGGACACACTGGAGGTGCAGACGGGCAGCTTGTATCTATTGTGTTGTACCATTTGCTGGTTTATGTTGTAACTAACCCTAAATGACCTACTGATGTTTTGCATCGAGCTACCTACAGTTGTTGGCGAATAGAAAGATGCCTTGTCTTTGGTGGTGAAAAACCGTCAAATGATTGATTGTTATATTTACATCAACGGAATACAGGATTTAAAGTAATTTCCGCAACACATACCACTTCATGCATATATATGGCATATACATAATATATATATATATATATATATATATATATATATATATATATATATATATATATATATATATATATATATATATATATATACATACGGTGTTTTTTGTCGCTAGCAGTACACTTGATGTTCTTCTCTTCAATTTGCAAATCCTGTTCACGACGTCGCCGTCGAGATCTTTTTTTAGCGAAATATGTATCTTTCTCCAACTATTCTACCAAACACTGTCACTTTCGAAAGACATCAGTGGTGTCCCTCTCTCATCTTTAACGTGGCTTCCCTCTGTCTCCTTATCTTGCATCCCCTCAAGTATTGACTTTACCAAACAAGGTAGAGGCTAAAACAGTCGCCCATGCCCTACCGGGCACGGATGGTAATTTCGCGGGCGGGACACACTGGATGTGCAGACGGGCAGCTGGTCGAAATGAGGGGAAGAATGTTTGGGAATTGTTGTGGATGTAAAAACTCTCAAATAGCTGCATTACGACCCCGCTGGTATTTTGTAGAACACCGTGCCTAAGGCAAACACAGACATGAACACCGGGTGTAATGGACTGGTAGTCGTTATTCATTTGCCCAGGTCACCATGGCATAAAAAAACACTCCTTTACCGTAAAAACAAACATAAGTTGTATCTCTTGTGTTGTACCATTTGCTATTTTATGTTGTAACTAACCCTAAATAACCCAGTGAAGTTTTTTTGCAATCGATCATTTAACAACCGAATAAAAATGTACTATGTATACGGCACTATGGCATGCAAGTTTGCAACTGATAATTGGGCTAGTTACAGTTGTCGGCGAGTAGAAAAGTGGTAAAAAATCCTCAGATGATTGATTGTTATGTTGTACGCAGTACAGGATTTAAAGTAATTTCCGCAACACATACCACTTCTTGCATTTATAAGGTGTATATTGAGGATAGCGGTACATTTGACGATCTTCTTTTAAATTAGTAAATCCATTTTTTTTGGTGAAATATATGTATTTTAAATAAAGTTGTGTCTTGTAATGCCCTACTTTTTGCTTCGTCATAATTTATTAGTCTGGTTGATTGTATAAGGTTGTTCCAGTACTGAAAGGTTGTGTGAAGGTATTTTTTCTTATGTCAAGACTGCTGGGTTTATTCCACAATATCTCATTACGACCCCGCGAGCCATTAGTGCTAGTTATCATGCTCTACCATTAGTGCTAGTTGTCATGTTCTACCATTAGCGCTAGTTGTCATGTTCTACCATGTTGTGTTCTAACGAATTCTAACCACGCGCGTTTACTATATAATGAACATTTGACTTGAACAAACTTAATTAATACAATTATAATTATGTCACTCGCTTTGAAATTACATGAATCTAACACATCTTGAAAGATCTTATGCAAAGGTTGGATACATTTATTTATTGTTCACTCGTTCTGGGTAAATATGTGTCCATCAATTCAAAGTAAAGTGCAGACACAATATAAAATAACATAAAACATTAGTCGCAGGCACGAAAATACATAGTTTAAAAACAAAATAAATCTTATTAAAGTATTTTCAGTTACAAGCATTCACATATTCACAGTTGCCTCGTTCTAGTTGTGTGCATAGTAGTCATTAAGAAAGAAGAGCTTAAAGTGAACAAAAACAAGGCACTAGCTAAAATGCTTTGCATATTTACTTTACAGGATTGAGGATTTATATCTAGGAAACCATTACGTGCACCCGCACAGAGACGATAAATGGCCCAAGATGATCACGAGTAGTGTAAATGGATGCAACAGTAGCAAATTTTATTTCTTGTGTTATAACATGTGTTATGTTAACCTAACCACTGATGTTTTGGCAATCGATCATTTAACAACCGGATAAAAATGTACTATGTGTATGGCACTATGACATACAAGTTTTGCAACTGATAAATTGGCTAGTTACATTTGTCGGCGAGTAGAAAGATGGTGGTGAAAAACCCTCAGATGATTGATTGTTATGTTGACATCAACGGAGTATTTCACGATCTTCTCTTAAATTTAAATAAAGTTTTGCCTTGTAATGACCTCATTTCTACTTCGTCATAATTTATTAGTCTGGTTGACTGTGTAAGGTTGTTCCAGTACTGAAAGGTTGTGTGAAGGTATTTTTTTCTTATGTCAAGACTACTGGGTTTATTCCACAATATCTTATTACCACCCAGCGTGCCATTAGTGCTAGTTGTCATGCTCTACCATTAGTGCTAGTTATCATGCTCTACCATTAGTGCTAGTTGTCATGCTCTACCATTAGTGCTAGTTGTCATACTCTACCATGTTGTGTTCTAACGAATTCTAACCAGGCGCGTTTACCATATAAGGAATATTTTACTTGAACAAACGTAATTAATAAAATGATAATTAAGTCACACGCTTTGAAATTACGTTAATTTAACACATTTTAAAAGTTCGTATGCAAAGGTTTGATACATTTATTTATTGTTCACTCGTTCTGGGTAAATCTGTGTCCCCTTGTTCATTGCAATTCAACTCAATTCAAAGTAAAGTGCAGGCACAATCTACAACAGCATAAAGCATTAGTCGAAAACTCGGAAATACATAGCTTAAAAACAAAATAAATCTTATTAAGATATTCTCAGTTACAAACATTCACATATTCACAGTTGCCTCGGTCTAGTTGTGTGCATAGTATTCATTAAGAAAGAAGCGCTTAAAGGGAATAAAAACAAGGCACTAGCTAAAATGCTTTACACATTTATTTTAAAGGATGGGGGATGTATGTTCAGGAAAGCATTACGTGCACCCACACAGAGACGATAAATGGCTCAAGATAATCACGAGAAGTGTAAATGGATGCAATAGTAGCAAAAATCAAATTTCATTTGGTTAACGGTTAATTTTGTGTATATCTTAATATGTATTTTAGGACAAAAAACCACTCACGACTCTACTACAGGGGCTAGGTGTGGTATTTAGTTGTGTGTGTGTGTGTGTGTGTGTGTGTGTGTGTGTGTGTGTGTGTGTGTGTGTGTGTGTGTGTGTGTGTGTGTGTGTGTGTGTGTGTGTGTGTGTGTGTGTGTGTGTGTGTGTGTGTGTGTGTGTGTGTGTGTGTGTGTGTGTGTGTGTGTGTGTGTGTGTGTGTGTGTGTGTGTGTGTGTGTGTGTGTGTGTATTTTCAGCAAATACACAAACTAGCTGTTTGCATTTGAAAAATAATAATTGTACCCCCAAAAAACGTCTTGCCCCATCCCTGCGACAATATAAGGCCACCGGCCTGGGGTAATGCTTTCCACAACTCCCTCTCCCGTGTTTTCGTTCGTCGTGCTGGATCGACCCAGCAGTGCACGTTAAAGTCAGATCAGGTAGTGGCTACCCAACCATGACTGCCGAGCAGAACAAAGACACGCCATGCCTGGACGATTCTGGTCGAGCGCAGTAAGAAGATCTCGTGAACTAGACATGCAAAAAAACACAGCAATATGGAGTTATGGACCATATTGGTTCGTCCATATAAATAAAACACATACAAATAGCATAAATTAATATATAAGGCTATTATATTTGCTAAATTGAAATTGGAGTTAACATATAAAATATACCTTGCAATTCATAACTAAATAGTACTTTCCTTAACGCATTCTGGTGAAACCTTGTAATATTAAAACATTCCAGGCACATATTTGTACAGTGGTGGAATATGGTGATGTTTTAATGTTTAATATCAGTGTAAAATGACAACACGGGACTCTTTCCTTTGTTCACAGCTGATGAAATTCAGAAGAAACTAATAAGTTATCGTACTCAATATAGCCGGCATCTGAAGGTTCATGTAGTTACAGAACATGACACCCCGATATCAACGTTTCTAATGTAATGTACGTTGACCAGTCAAATAGAGTCTAGGTATGTGCGCTGAGCAAGTCGCACAACCACGGAAAGGGAAATCATTGCTAATCGTACAATTGACGACACTCAGTAACAGCTTAGCACTGTACGCTTAGAAGGACAGGCTATATACTTATGCCAACTGTGCCAACTAACTATCTGCATGTACCGACGGCTTGCATCTCGTTTGAAACAAGCCGTGTCCCTACTTTACTGAACGGCATATCGCATTAATCAAAACAATGTCGTACATTGATATATCCAAATGTTATTGCGTTATTCGACAGAAACTTAACAATACATAAATTATTTAAATACAATTTCGTTTCCAATAATATAACGTAGATAGTTATTATTCGGTAACCTGGAAACCGTCTCATTTGGTCGGAAATAATGCAGCTAATGTTGGTTTGACAATAAAACGGCGTCGCACCTCTTGGAAAATGGCAACAAGTTGGCAGAAGCAGCCGTATTAAAACACTCGGGTGAATAACACGACAACCTACTGTTGATAGAGTGCGGTTGGACGATTTGTTTTCTTTTTGTTCGCGACGTCCGACAGTACGTTGTAGGTGGGAACAAAAACTGTAATGCGCGGCGTCGTCAGAGAGGCGACGCTCTTTGTGTGCAATTGTAAGCCACATAGACACTTATTGCCGCATTGCGTGCGAGGCTGTTCTGTGCCTTACCAGGCGGTGCCACTCTAAATTATGATCAATCACACTAATCAATAGGGTATAGTAATAGTAATACACGGTTTATTAGTAGGTGGCCTGTATATATATATATATATATATATATATATATATATATATATATATATATATATATATATGTGTGTGTGTGTGTGTGTGTGTGTGTGTGTGTGTGTGTGTGTGTGTGTGTGTGTGTGTGTGTGTGTGTGTGTGTGTGTGTGTGTGTGTGTGTGTGTGTGTGTGTGTGTGTAAACGCTGTTAAATTATAGTTAATTCATATATATATATATATATATATATATTATATATTCATATATATATATATATATATATGAATATATATATATATATATATATATATATATATATATATATATATATATATATATATATATATATGAATTAACTATAATTTAATAGCGTTTGTACACACACACACACACACACACACACACACACACACACACACACACACACACACACACACACACACACAATTAATCAGAATCAGTACTTTTTATTCCCCGCTATATATTAGTGGCACAAACAAACCACAGATTGATGAGGTTTTGTGTAAAAAGAAACACAGCGCAATGAAAATCTGTCAAACATTTCCATTGTTACGCTATTTTCACGCTAACGGGATGATTTATTTCATTTGTTATTTTATAAGTAATTTTTAAGAAAACATCATTTGCAATGGCGATTGGGCAGTGTTTTTAGTAAGACTTTCACACGCCCGCCCCTCTACGACCGCATCTATCAACGATGCCATCATAAATCTGGGCTTGGCTAAACCGTTTCTTTTGGAAGTCTTATGACTGTGACAGTCATTCGTAAAAAGTGTCGTGCGATCCAGTATAAAGGCGATGAGCAAGAGCCTGAAAGAAGCACAAGTCTAGGCCTCTGGTTGTGTACTTCAACGAACTGCATATTTCGCGAAGCATATGTAAGTGCCACTACTTTAAAATAATAACTACATATGTAAATTATGTTGTTAGGGTTATTGCTAATACTTGTTGTTTGTTATTATAGGTATTTTGATAAATCATCTTTGCCGCTTGCATGTCTCCTTAATTTATTAAACCAAGTTGTCGTTTCACCTTTTTCTATTTGTGTGCAGGCAGCATCAATGTTAATGTTTTTCTTTCCCGCACTCACTGTGTGTTGGATTTTGCTTCAGACAAGAAACCAGGACAACAAACGTAATCAGAATGATGTGTACGATGTTGTTTTTGATTTTGTTGAGTTGTTTCCTACTTAGAACGCAACTTCGAGGAATGTTTGTAGTCAAGTCAGGTAGAGCAGTGTTTCGTAACTGGGGTAATCGGCCCAGGGGGCAGGGGAATAGTCGGAGGATTCCAATCATGTGGGGGTGTCCCTGGAATGTTGTATTTGACACAGGGGGACCTTGGAGGCAAAACGATTGAGGACCGCTGACATAGAGCATGGTCTGGTTTAGTCAACGCTCAAGGAAACTCCTCGGCAATCGGTCTATCTGCAAAAAAGCTTTCTCTCAATGTGAACATGATATTATACATATCGCAGAACCTGTGCCTGCCTTACGAAGGGAGGCTTCGTTGCGTTTATTTGGCCACCTCAGAAACATAGCTTTGAAACAATTCAGGGTAGTTGATGGCCGTGGGAATCACGTTGTCAGTCATTCCCATAACTAGCCCAGACTATATCAGCTGGGCCTTAACCAGCATAGTGTGTACGATGGTGGGTGAACCCTCTGAAGGACATATGTATTCGATTCTTTTATGTCATCTGGCTTTAATAAGGAGCGAATATTCGAAGGCTATGATGTGTCTTTTGTATGGGACCAAGGGTTCTCCTTCATACATGATTACCGTTAGCAGAGGAGTTGTTTCTCATACAATTAAATTGTTTTCTATTGATGTTAGCTACAACTCAACTGAAAGTGCTTCAATTTTCAGAAAAAAGAAGCCAATTCGTTCAGCTTTCCAGGAAACAAACCTACGAAAACATGAAGACGTCATTTGTGGTGTTTACGTTTGTAACGCTGCTGGTCGCCATCAGTGGCGCGCAAGCATCAGGTAAGTCTCGACTCGACGACAGCAGTAAATGCAGTATTGCATAGTCTTTGAACAGTGTAATCTACTAAAAGTGTTGAGTATATTGACCCAGGAACGAATAGCCAACTACTTTACGATATATCAACTCAAGCCCACAAACTAACACATATAAAATATACTTGATAATAACTGTTTCCAGATATTGTGTTCCTATGTTTGTATAATAATTATATTGTAATAAACATATAACGAATAGGTATAGGATATTGCATGTTGCGTAAGGTTTACGTGCATAAATAATGTTTTATTGATACTCTGACAGATCATAGATGCACCAACAATGGCGGAACCTGCAAGGATCGCAGCAAGTTATGTTTTGGTAGATACAAACAGCATCTCTGCGACGGACCCGCCACACGCCAATGCTGCTTCAGTTTGTTTAGGCGGTAGTACTGAACAAGCTGTTCACTGTGAATGTCTTCACAGGATCGCTGTTGCTGAATTTACCAAATTGTTTCAAACAATAAAAATGTAGGCACGGCTGAATCCACGACGTTGTTATCAATTGATGTGTTTCCTGTGAGCTTATCAGTACGATATCGCCCTTTAATATTCCATTGCTCTCTGTAGCCATGTTCGACAGAGTAAAGAGGTTTTTCTAGGAATTTGTCATAACGAACAGCTGCTAAAACGCGCCTTATTAGTAACAAGACGAGGTTAAACGGTTCTTTGCAGAAAGCAAACAACATTGCCTAACCAGATTTACGCTTTCACATTGCTTACTCGACGACAGTGTCATAACCTTGCCCTCCACGACGTTTGCTATTGAAAACTTGACAACTAGTGAAACGGGTCCAGGTGTCTTTCTACAGTTGATGCATGTGTAACACATACCAACCACAAAGTAAGGTAGCATATCTTATTTGTGTTTGTTTAAGATTTATGTGTAGTGTAAGTAGCTATGCCTCAAGAATAGTGCCCAGTTTTCGGTCCTGCATTGTCCACCAATGTGTACGAATCACTGAACCAGTTTATGCGCTTGTGAAAAAAGTGCAGCTGATGTTAATTTTGTCTGGCGATAACTAACAACAAAGATCACCGATGACGTCATCTTGTACACGCACGACACACATACTGTCTCTATTTTTTTTACACAAACGAACGAACGAACGAATGAACGAACCAACCAAAAAACGAAAGAACAAGCGAAAGAGCGAACGAGCGAACGAGCCAACCAACGAATCAACGAACGAACCAAAGAAACAACGAACCAACCAAAGAACCAACCAACGACCCAAAGAACCATCCAACCAACTAACCAACAAACCAATCAACCGAACATGTCATAATAACACAAGGTTCAAACGACAATATAATACACTTATTGAACGATACCTGGTTCTATGCACGAGTTACTTTCCAGCCGAATACAGCGTTCTGAAGCAACGAGTACACAAAACCAAGCATCATTTGATAACGTATTTATTTTAGTTGAACATAGTGTTATGTAGTGCAATAAAACGGTAATTTGCCTTCGATTATCGTCGACTCTCCGTCAATATGAAATAAGCTGATTTCGGGAAGCCTCGGCGTACCTTGTTAGTGTCATGTGAGTTGCCTTAGTAACTGGTTACTAGGATACAATTTAGTTGGTTGGTGTTGATGAGTACATATCAACTTGATTCGATTCGACTACACCTTCTGCATTAAAACCTGTCGTAATTAGAGACGAATGGGTAACAAAGAAATATAAGAATTGGAAACTATTTTTAGACCCAGCAGACGACCATACAGTGAGGCATTCTATGGCACGCCATTATAGAGAAAGTAGTCCGTTCCAGTGCAATATCGGTTTTTAGCAGCACAGGAGTCATGCCGTGCACTTCAACGAATACCACCACATACAGTATTACGTCGACGAAACGTCACACATCACATTTTTTTCGACATGAAAACGTTATCGGTTAGCCGCGTATGTGGTTTGAGTGAAAGTTTGTCGAAAGGTTAATCGAGCGGGTTCTAGCTGAGGTATTCCAAGCTAGCATTGCCTGTTCGCGCGAACACTGGAATGACGAAAGTTTTGCACCCGTTGTTCTATTCCCAAATATTTTCATAAATTGCAGTATTAGTATCACTCTTTTTAACCTGTTCCCGCGATTGGAGAGCTCAGTCTTGCGGGGACATTAACTCCACGTGTAGATACATAAAACAAGAAAATATTGCATAGCTATCCGATAGATGGCCATATTGCCCCTGCTAAGAGACCATGGGCATATTTCCATAAATATACAGTTGATTGACTACATTAAAGCGAATAAAACCAACGATTGCTTGAAGCCATATTACATTACATCTTGGATAATATTGCAATTGCCACTACACCGAAAATTTCATTAGATTTCAATTAATTAATACTTCCAAATAATTCCCTGTACTTCCAGCCTTCCTCGATTATACATATTTTTTCCATCGATTATCAGGAAGTTTCGATGTGACGTAACTTGTGACAGGGGGCGCTGCGAGGCTGCTACGATCCATTCATTCACATATGTTTATAGCGATGGCGGTTGTTTCGACGCGAACGTCAGAATGGTTTACTGTGCGGCATACGGTTGTGATGCAAACTGTTGTAACGATAGAGTAACATGTAGTTCGTTCTAGTACCCTACATAGCCAACTTTGCTAAAGAAATGGCTCGCGAAAATGAAGCCTTCCAATGTTAAGCAGAAGAAGCACAAACTTGTTTCGACCGCGACCCGGAGAAGATGGCAGCCTTGGGTTAACCCGGTGTTGACATATCTTTGAAAGAGGATGATGTGCCAACAGTATTCCCAGTAACGGAAACTATTTCGCAATCATCGACACGGGCAGCGACAACCATGTCGCTCGGATCGAAGACAAGCGGGTCTCGCTCGTTGACACTGTCAATGAGATCTTTTACTTTCTGACACAAACGTGACAACGACCACGTAGAACCGCCAAACGACCCCTTATATATCTACCATACGTATACACGTGTTATTTTACAATAAGTAAAACAAAAACTCGTCATATCAAGCTAAGAGGGCGAGTTGTTTGTTTTATTTTTTTATTTTTTATGCTATATGGAAGTAAGAGAACTGTTTGTATTTTTGTATATATGAGGAGAATTTTGGCGGCTGTATGTGGTCGTTTCCTATGGTTAAGTCAGAAACCGAAGGCTACTGCCATATTATTGTCGCTAAACTGCTCCGAAACAGCCGAATTCTAAGTTGATCATGCGGTGTCACTTGCCACTAGCAGACTGGTTACATTTTACTTTGTACTCATCGTAATGGCGCGAATGAAACTATGTTGATGCCGTGATGCATAGAAATCCATGTTTTATTGCATACAAATATTGAAAATAATACATAATAATGTGGTGCCGAAAACGTTTCATATGTATGCGGTTGTTTGTCACATATTTAGATATTGTAATTCTTCCCAGATGGTTTATGTATTCTGGATAACATTCGCAAATAGATAGCTAGTATATCCATTATGATATAGCTAAATGATCTAGCAAGCAAGGTAATTAGTAAGGACCGGGTGAGAGTGGAGAGATATCAAGGGAGGATATATCCATTATGATATAGCTAAATGAACTAGCAAGCAAGGTAATTTGTAAGGACCGGGTGAGAGTGGAGAGATATCAAGGGAGGATATATCCATTATGATATAGCTAAATGAACTAGCAAGCAAGGTAATTAGTAAGGACCGGGTGAGAGTGGAGAGATATCAAGGGAGGATATATCCATTATGATATAGCTAAATGAACTAGCAAGCAAGGTAATTAGTAAGGACGGGGTGAGAGTGGAGAGATATCAAGGGAGGATATATCCATTATGATATAGCTAAATGAACTAGCAAGCAACGTAATTAGTAAGGACCGGGTGAGAGTGGAGATATATCAAGGGAGGATATATCCATTATGATATAGCTAAATGAACTAGCAAGCAAGGTAATTAGTAAGGACCGGGTGAGAGTGGAGAGATATCAAGGGAGGATATATCCATTATTATATAGCTAAATGAACTAGCAAGCAACGTAATTAGTAAGGACCGGGTGAGAGTGGAGATATATCAAGGGAGGATATATCCATTATGATATAGCTAAATGAACTAGCAAGCAAGGTAATTAGTAAGGACCGGGTGAGAGTGGAGAGATATCAAGGGAGGATATATCCATTATGATATAGCTAAATGAACTAGCAAGCAAGGTAATTAGTAAGGACCGGGTGAGAGTGGAGAGATATCAAGGGAGGATATATCCATTATGATATAGCTAAATGAACTAGCAAGCAAGGTAATTAGTAAGGACCGGGTGAGAGTGGAGAGATATCAAGGGAGGATATATCCATTATGATATAGCTAAATGAACTAGAAAGCAAGGTAATTAGTAAGGACGGGGTGAGAGTGGAGATATATCAAGGGAGGATATATCCATTATGATATAGCCAAATCATCTAGCAAGCAAGGTAACTAGTAAGGACGGGGTGAGAGTGGAGAGATATCAAGGGAGGATATATCCATTATGATATAGCTAAATCATCTAGCAAGCAAGGTAACTAGTAAGGACGGGGTGAGAGTGGAGATATATCAAGGGAGGATATATCCATTATGATATAGCTAAATGATCTAGCAAGCAAAGTAATTAGTAAGGACGGGGTGAGAGTGGATAGATATCAAGGGAGGATATATCCATTATGATATAGCTAATTGATCTAGCAAGCAAGGTAATTAGTAAGGACCGGGTGAGATTGGAGAGATATCAAGGGAGGATATATCCATTGTGATAGAGCTAAATGATCTAGCAAGCAAAGTAATTAGTAAGGACGGGGTGAGAGTGGAGATATATCAAGGGAGGATCATTGTTGCATCGATGTTGGTTAAATAGCAACTTTTGTGCTTTGTATGGGCCTCAAAAAAGAAAGGTGTACACAGAGAAAAGGGCTTTCAGGGAAGAGTGGTGGTGGGATTGGTGGAAACGCATGTGATGATGTGCATAGCTGGCGATTTTAATGGACATGTGGGTTCAGCAGAGACGGAAGACGACGAATCGATTGGATTCGGATGGGGGAATAGGAATTGAGAGGGTTGAGAGCTGGTAACATTGGTTATTAGAAATGGGCTGGCCGTGAGTGAGTGAGTGAGTGTGAGTGAGTGAGTGAGTGAGTGAGTGAGTGAGTGTGTGAGTGAGTGAGTGAGTGAGTGAGTGAGTGAGTGACTGAGTGAGTGTGTGAGTGAATGAGTGAGTGAGTGAGTGAGTGAGTGAGTGAGTGAGTGTTTTATTTCGGAATTAAATATATCCTGAAAATGTTCGATGCATATTGGAGGCCATTCAGAAGTCTGTGTCTGGCAGGCTGCAAAGGAAGACACAGGCGTTGGTGATTCAGGTACAGCTTCTTCCTTAGCTTCGACAATCTCTTCGAAGAGCCCATCTTGTGACAGGTCCGGCTCTTGCTCTCGGAGCTGTACCTATCTCTGTATCCGTGCGTTCCTCTGAACAGCAACAGGAGATGGTGCTGCAGTCCACATAAAGATGGTTGGAATGTCTTCTCGGCTCAGGTATCGGTGAAGTGGAGTTGTTCCTGAATGCAAAATAGTAATAGATTAATTAAAATATTATAATATATATATATAATTAAAATATTAATAGATTAATTAAAATAACAACCAATGCCTGCTTAAATGAGGTACATTGTAATACTCTAATCATAAAATGTCCATCCACACCATGACATGATGTCCACCACCAACCAGAAGATATGCATAATTTATGTTTTATATTGACTAAAATTATATTATAATATGAATACTTTGAATCATAAAATATCAGCAGATTCAGCAGTGCACAAATACTACAATGCAGTATTACCACGCCTATTACTATTACAATTACTTATAGTACAGATAGTAAAACTGATTAAATACATGGTAGAGCCTAACAAGCTAACAACATTAAAGTTGTCATTCTCGTTGTCATATTTTATTTATCTTCGGTTATTAAAAGTTCGCCTATTACTTGTAGCACAGTTAGTAAATTATTTTTTTTTGAGTAGGATCCTTCGGGATCTGATGACCACCTTTAACATTTCACAGCGGGGCTCAGCAGCCAGTTCCCGGCATGTTATTGGCAACTAAAGTTAATAAACACACAGCTCGCCTTCTTCTCCGACGAAGCGATAAGAACTATGGGTAATTAATATAACCGGAGTGAGCGCAGCGCCACCTAGCGATCAACATATACGCTCGGTTCCTCATTGCCTAATGCACGTACTATTTATGTTTTGTTTCTGCACCGGCGAAGCTACACGGTCTGGAAAGCGAGCATGCCCAGTGTATACGAACCAAAACAGTTGAGCATGAATCGGAAAGACGCGCATGGAGGCCGAACAACACAGTCAACAACGCGAAAGTCGGGCGTTTTACCGGTTTCCGTTTGGAGGAGGAGGGACGATCGTGAGGCGATTCACGCCTCTGTTGGCGGAGGCATGGTGTTGAGCCGACCTATTCCTCTGTTGACGTGGGGCGGTCATGGAACAACCTATCCCTCTGGTGGTGGCCAAGCAAAATACAATAAAAAGTATACATTCATATAACATCCTCTGTTGCCAGAGGCCGGTCGTCGGACGACACGTTCCTATTCAACTGAGATTCACTTCGTGATACGTTGTTAATCTGTGGACAAACTCCCCTTTGTGTGGCGTGAGCGCTGTGTGTCGGACACACCTCAGATTGCCCATATTCACCCTACACGGTAGTTGTGTTTCTCACACAAATAGAGAAAGAGCTGCACAGACACACATAAAACATTCTGACGTTCGCTTCCAGACAACCGCCATCACTGTAGACATGGGTGATTGAATGGACAGTCGCAGTCTCACTGCGCTTCCCTGTCAACAGTGACGTCACATCAAAGTTTGCCGATAATCGCGGGGGAAAGGTGCAAAATCGAGATAGGCCGGGAAAACCATAGCGACATATAGTAAAATCCATATTGTTATTATATCTATATTGGTAGAACAGAACATTATTTGGAATTTTTAAATAATTGAATTCTAATAAATGTTTTCTAATTGTTGCATGCACATATGTTATTTGTCACATATTCAGAAGTTTGGCCGCTCCATGTGGTCGTTTTCTATGACTAAGTCACAAAGGAAAAGATCGAAGCCGAAGGCTACTGCCATAATAGCGTCGCTAAACTGCTCCGAAAGAACCGAATTCGACGATGATTCTGCCGTATCACTTGCCACTACCGGTTCGAAATATTAACATTTTACTTTGTATTCCGGAAAATTGCCATTGGCACCACTCGCCATAATGAAGCTAATTTTATGCGCGCTTTGCGAGTTAGACGCATTAAACAGCTAATTGTACTTATAAATGTTTTATTTATTTACATGTTGGCATATAGTACATAATATATTAAAATGCACACACCGAAGAAGCATGTTAGTAAGGCCGATGACGAATTAGTTTTCTGGTTTCGTGTGCATGGGACAAGCCGCGCTATTGACGCAGACCTATTTTGTAAACCTGTTGATGATTGGCTCACCGCGTCGGCTTCGCCTACATCGATAAAAATATGGCTACAGTTAGTACGAAGTAGAACGTTACATTTTATTCAGTAGCTTTATTTTAGTTTCAAAAGAGCACACATATACATCATGCATATGAATATGAGGTCCACATGTCATTGTTATGCAAATATTGAAAATAATACATAATAATCTTCTGCCGAATACATTGTATATTTACGCAGTTGTTTGTCACATATTCATATATTGTAATTTTATCGATATGGTTTATGTATTCTGGATGAAAATCGCAAATGTCAGATATAGCTAAATGATCTAGCAAGCAAGGAAATCAGTAAGGCCGTGGTAAGAGTGGAGAGATGGCAAATGGGGATAACTGTTACATGGATGATGGTTAAAACGAAACGTATGTCTGTGTATGGGCCTCAAACAGGAAGGGCGGAGACAAAGAAAGGAGCCTTCAAGGGAGTGTTGGATAGAATGGTGGGATTGGAGGAAGCGCACGCGATTATGTGCATAGCTGGATATTTTAATGGACATGCGAGTACAGGAGAGACGGGAGAAGAATAACCGATCGGGGATTCGGATGAGGCAAAGGAATCGAGAGAGTTGAGAGCTGGGGGAATTAGTTATCAGAAACGGGCTGGCCGTGACTGGAACATTCTTCAAGAAGCGGGAAAGCCACATCGGAATGAAGCGGGCAACATAAAATTCGACGTGTTGGTAGTGAGGAGACAGCATATGTGGAAGGTGAGAGTCTGCAAGATCATTGCTGGTGAGCATTTGGCCACACACCAGAAGAGGAGAGAGGATAATACAGTGGGCGAAAGATCATTAAATGATGGAAATGCAGCGGTGACACAGACGTTGAATACAAAGAGAGGTTGACAGTTCCGAGAGAGATGGCTACGGACACGTTGAGGTGGATGTGTGTCCCAGAGGAAGAGGTGAGGATGGTCGAAGGAATATATGAAGAGACGAAAGGTATAGTAGTGTGAGGACCGGGAATATCGGACTAATTCAGGGTGGACGTCGACCTGAGACGGAGGCATGCCATCAACCCACTGTTGGTCATCGCAGTAGTGGAGGTGATCAGGGATATTCTCCACAAGTTGATATACGCTGATAAACTGGCAGTAGTAGCGGGCAGCGGGGCAGACCTCCAAGAACGGTTGGTTGAATGTAAGGAAAACTTTGATAGACATGGAATCTAAGTCTAGAGAAGACGGAAATGCTTTGCAGTAAAACAAACTACATATAAGACTGGGTGAGAAGAAATTTAACGAACATATATGTTTGTCTGGGTGGAGCAGCTTGCAGGAACGGCGGCACATTCGAAGGAGAATACACGCTGGGGCGAGTGCATGGAGGAAAGTGGAAGAAGTGAGGGGAGATAGACATATATCTCGAAAGCTAAACGAAAAGGGGCTTAGCTATTATGTAACACCAGCCTACTTCTACCGCATAGAGATGATAAAAAAAAACAACTAGAGAAACTGCATGTTTGTGAGAATGACTGAGTGAGAAGAATTGCGGGAGTGAAAAGAATACACAAGCGAAGAATGGATCAGTTGAGGGGGGAAGTTAGTGTGAGAATCTCACGAGGAAGCTGACGAGGAGCTGGACATTTGGAAATAATGGAAGGGGAACGCTTGACGAAGGGAGCGGATGCGCTTAGAATGGACAGTAGAAGAAAAGCGGGTTAGATATTGCGTAACACAAGCCTACATATACGGCATAGAGACCACAACGATTATAGAAAAACAACTAGAAAAACTGCATGTTTGTGAGAATAACTGGGTGAGAAGAATTGCGGGAGTGAAAAGAATGGATAAGTTAAGGGAGGAAGTTGGTGTGAGAGAGAGTCTCAAGAGGAAGCTGATGAGGTTGAAGGGGGCTGGGCATTTGGAAATAATGGAAGGGGAAAGTTGACGAAGAGAGCAGATGCACTTGGAGTGGAGGGTAGAAGGAGAAGAGGAAGACTGAGACTGAGATGGGACGACTGCGTGAAGAGAGATATAGCAGGTATGGGAGGGGAGTTGAGAATGAGAACGGGGGATGGGGAAGTGGAGACGGTGGAGACGACAGTGAAATGGTATCAACCTCATGCAAGAGATGGCGCCACACTGTTAGCAGATTCATGGCTCACCGCGTGGAGCCACTAGTGCGGTGAATGCCGAATGGAGCCCACCAGAACCTGTAAAGTTAAAGGAAATAAAAACAACAACAAAACACTTTATGTTACATTTTGCCGTATATTTCCTTTTCCACAACACCGAAACATGTATTAGAATTCAATTATTTAATAATTCAAAATAATAATCTGTTCAACCAATATAGACATAATGACAATGTGAATGTTAATATACATCTCTATGGTTCTACCGGCCTATCTACCGATTTTGCACCTTTTCCCCGCGATTATCAGCAAACGTTTATGTGACGTCACTGTTGATAGGGAAGCGCAGTGAGACTGCGACTGTCCATTCATTCAACCATGTTTACAGTGATGGCGGTTGTTTCGAAGCGAGCGTCAGAATGTTTTATGTGTGTCTGTGCAGTCTTTTCTATGTTTGTGTGAGAAACACAACTACCATGTAGGGTGAAAATGGGCAATCTGCGATGGTCGATGGCCTATTCACTACCTAAGCCTAGGTAGTGAATAGGCTGTTCACTCTGAATGTCTTCAGACAATCGATGTTACTGAATTTACCAAATTGTTTCAAACAATAAAAACGTAGGCACGGCTGAATCCACGACGTTGTTATCAATTGATGTGATTACACAGAGCTTCTCATGGCTAAAGTGCCATGTTACCGGTTCGCTGATATTCCTGTGAGCTTATCAGTACGATATCGCCCTTATACATTCGATTGCTCTCTGTAGCCATGCTCGACACAGTAAAGAGGTTTATCTGAGAATTCACCATAACGAATGGCTGCTAAAATGCGCCTTATTAGAGACAAGACGAGTTTCAACGGCTCTTTGTAGAAAGCAAATGCATCATAAGCAGTAAACATTGCCTAACCAGTTTTACGCTTTCACATTGCTTACTCGACGACAACGTCATAATCTCGCTCTAAACGACCTTTGATACTGAAAACTTAAATTGGAAACAAACCTCTTTGTCATACGGCGGCGCCATCAAAGATGGCTTAAAGTGATCGACAACTAGTGAAACGTGTCCAGGTGTCTTTCTTCAGCTGATGCATGTGTAATATAGACAAAACACAGAGTAAAGTAGCATATCTTATTTATTTTAGTTTAAATTATATTTGTAGTGCAAGTAGCTATGTCTCAATAATAGTGCTTAGTCTTCGGTCTTGCATTATCCGTACATATGTACATATGTACATATGTACATATATATACATATATATATATATATATATATATATATATATATATATATATATACATATATATATAAATATATATATAATATATATATATATATATATATATATATATATATATATATATATATATATATATATATATATATATATATATA
This sequence comes from Lamellibrachia satsuma, assembly GCA_033239005.1. Lineage (NCBI taxonomy): Eukaryota > Metazoa > Annelida > Polychaeta > Sabellida > Siboglinidae > Lamellibrachia > Lamellibrachia satsuma. The sequence goes on along the minus strand of BSQZ01000029.1, from coordinate 5,590,067 downwards.
TATATATATATATATATATATATATATATATATATATATATATATATATATATATATATATATATATATATATATATATATGTATATATATATACATATATATATATATATATATATATATATATATATATATATATATGTATATATATATATATATATATATATATATATAAACTTCCTACCAAATTTAATGTCATAATTTCTTTTAATTTAGCTCAGCCATACAGATACAGTAAAAATAGAATCACAGAAGCACACTGAACATGTTTACGTGCAGTGGTACAACAAAATAAGTGTATATCTATAATATTAGTCAATTGCAAACACTGTTGTTGCATACATAGTCATAGGGCTAGACTAAAAAAACTGGTACTATCACTATCAGAGTACATAAGAGGCATATGATTAAAACAAAGTAGATAGATGTATACAATAATAAATACTGAACTAGGCCTTAGAGTAATATAAAGGAATGAAGAAAAGGGCAACATGATTAACGACATTAAGCTTGACTGACACAGCAAGTGGCGTAGGCCAGAAGAGGTGAAAAAGGCATCGGTTGTTGTTTTTTTTGTATTTTCACCGATGTCTACAGCATACAACCACTCTGGTCATCAAAGAATCTAAATGAATGCCGATAATACATGTGGTCGGGTGAATAAACTAACATCATCCCGCTATAGTGGCTCTAAGTGGTAAGCCATGAACCTGCTAATGGTGTGGCGCCATCTCTTGCATGAGGTTGACACCATTTCACTGTCGTATCCACTGTCTCCACTCCCCATCCCTCGTTCTCATTCGCCACTCCCCTCCCACTCCCGCCAAATCTCTATTCACGCAGTCCTCCCTTCTCAGACTCGGTCTTCCACTTCACATTCCACCCTCCGCTCTAAGCGCATCCGTTACATTCTTCAACCATTCCACTTCCAATATTTCCACATGTCCAGCCCACTCTGCAAGGCACCGTTAGGGGAGCAAGAAGACGAGGAAGACAGAGGAAGAGGTGGGAGGACAACATCAAAGACTGGACAGGCCTGGACTTCACAGAGACACAAAGGGCGGCAGACGACATGAAGAAGCCCCAACGACGCAACGGGTTACGGGATTCATGATGGTGATGATGATGAGCAAACGTTAGCTGGCTTCTCACCAGCTTTCTCGTGAGACTCTCTCTGACACCAATTTCCTTCCCCAACTCCTCCATTCTTCGCTTGTCTATTCTTTTCACTCCCGCAATTCTTTTTCACCCAAGTATTCTCGCAAACATGCAGTTTTTCTAGAAAAAACAAAGGCTTGTGGTATGTGACCACATGCTCACCAGCAATGATCTTGAAGTCCCTCACCCTCCACATATGGCGCCTCCTCACTACCAACAGGTCGAGTTCTGTTTTATGCTGGCCACTTCAATCCGATGTGGCTTTCCTGCTTCTTGAAGAATGTCCCTGACATGGCCAGCCCGTTTCTAATAACCAAATGTACCAGCTCTCAACCCCCTCGATTCCTTTTCCCCCACCCGAAACCCCCGATCGATTCTTCTTCTCCCATCACTGCCGAACCCACATGTTAAAATCTTCAGCTATCCACACCATCACATCCAAACCCACCATTCTCTCCAGCTCTTCCCTGAAGGCCTTTTTATATGTCCCCGACTTTCCCGTTTGAGGCCCATACACATACATAATGCGCACAAGTTGTTTTTTAACCATCATCCATGCAACAATGATCCTCCTTTGCCATCTCTCCACTCTCGCCACGTCCTTACTCATTTCCTTGCTTGCTAGATCATTTAGCTATATCGTAATGGATATACTAGCTACCAATTTGCGAATTTCATCCAGAATACTTAAACCATCTCGTAAAAAAATACAATGTCCGAATATGTGACAAACAACTGCGTAAACATAAAATATATCAGCAGCAAATACTATGTTTTATTTTCAGTAATTGCATAACATATGGACCTCAAATATGCTACAAATGTGTCACCTAATGAGTCTGGAATAAAGATACTGGATAAAATGTAACGTTCTACTTCGTAATAGCTGCAGCCATATTGCTTATCGATGTGAATGAAGCCGACGCGGTGAGCCAATCATCAACATGTTTACAACACGTGTCTGCGCCGACAGTGCGGCTTGTCCCACGCACACGGAACCAGCAAAACTAGTTAAGTCATCGGCCTCACTTATAAAAAAGTGAGTAACAACAAGGCACTATCTTAAATGCTTCTTCGGTGTGTACACGACATTTTAATACATTATGTACTATATGCCAACATGTAAATTTAACAATTAAATTAAAAAATTAGCTGTTTAATGCGTCTAACTCGCAAAGCGCGCATAAAATTCAAGTTACTGATATTGGCGATCGCGTGGTTTTGTGGCGTCACTTGTGACATTCGTTTACCTTCAGTCAGTGATTTATATGCACTGCTTCAGTATAGTTTCACTCCTGTCATTATGGTGAGTGATGGCGATAGCAATTTTCCGTAATACAAAGTAAAATGTTAATATTTCGAACCGCTAGTGCCAAGTGATACCGCAGAATCATCTTATAATTCGGCTCTTTCGGAGCAACTTAGCGACGCCAGTAGCCTTTCTGATTTATCCATAGAAAACGACCACATAGAGACGCCAAACTCCTCACACACACACACACACACACACACACACACACACACACACACACACACACACACACACACACACACACACACACACACACACACACACACACACACACACACACACACACACATATATATATATATATATATATATATATATATATATATATATATATATATATATATATATCCTCGACTTCTTGATCGTGTAGCAAACGCTATACGACACGTGGAGTTCATGTCCCCGCGAGACTGGACCCTCAAATCGCTGGAGCAGGGTTAAAAAAATAGTGACATTGATATTGTAATTTATGAAAATATCCGGGAATACAATAACGGAATAGCTTGGAATATCTCAGCTAGAACCCACCCGATAAGCATTTCGTCAAACTTTCACTGAAACCACATGCACGGCTAAACGGTAACGTTATCACGTTGTAAAAATGAGACGTCTGAAGTTTCGTCGACGCCACATGTTGATGATGTAGGGAAGAGTAGGGAAGTTCTAAGAACAATCCACTGTAGACGAACAGGAATTATATAAATAGGGTATATAAAAATAGCAGACGGCGATGGCGAGTACGTCGAATGTCGACAGACTGTGTTTGAAATGCATGTGGCTTAAGTTTCCTTCAGTCTTTGTCGATTAACCGACAAAGGTTCAATGTGGCGCATGGAATCAGACAAACCAATTGTGGCACATTTAATAACCCTAGAAGTCTCGACTCCACTAATAAACACAATAATATACGTCAACGTTTGCAATAGCAGCTACCCGAAATAACCCGTGGCGCCTCTGGTGGAAAACAGTGCATACGTAGAGCAATCTACAACAAGACGAGTCCTATATTAGTTCGGAGATGTTATAACGAGTTACCGTGTTAATGCAGAATACGCCGTGTTAACAATAATGCTTATTCATATTTAACGGACACACAACATGAATAATTTATAACGCGATCGAGCACGCGTTGGCATAATAGATACGCGATTGCTTCGGAGAAAAGCAATCGCAAAAAAAGTGTTAACTTTTTTCAAATTATGTCACCCACTCATGGATATAAGTAGTATTCCACGATACCTAAGCAGTTTATCTTTATCGTTTTGACGCAGGTTCGTAAAACACTGCGTCAGTATTGGACATGCTTGTGACAATGCGGCTGGCTGTGCTCATAGACATACACGTCGCGGCTCTGGTGGTGAGCTGCTCTGTGATGACGTCACTCGTAGTCCATCAGACAACTTTAAAGATGCGACCGTCACTAATTGACTAAAAGTAGCTTAATTGTGTTGTTTCCTTGTAGCATTGTCGACGTCTCACTGCAGCAGCTGATCACTGCACGATACGTAAACAGTTTATTTGTTATTGTTTTGACGCAGTTTCGTAAAACACTGCGTTAGCATTAGACATGCTAACGCATGCGGATGGCTGTGCAATGCGGCTGGCTGTGCTCGCAGACATACGCGAGTCGCGGCTCTGGTTGTGAGCTGCTCTGTGATGAAGTCGCTCGTAGTCCATGAGAGAACTTTGAAGATGAGTTCGTTTCTAAATGATTAATAGTAGCGTAAGTGTGTTGTATCCTTGAAGCATTGTCACATTCAAACGGCTCCCTTTTTCCTTTACTATAGGAACGAAGTACTGAGCTGAGTGACATGTTTTTGTTACATTTGTGCTACTGGTGTGTGTTTAATCGACAGCGTCAATGCTACTATATTTATAATTGGCAGTGACAGCGCAGTGTATGTGGTAATATTCGTTGAAGCACACGGCATGACACCCGTGCTGATAAAAACAGATATTGCACTGGAACGGACTACTTTCTCTATAAAGGCGTGCCATAGAGTGCGTCACTGTATGGTCGTCTGCTGGGTCTAAAAACAGTTCCCAATTCTTTTCATTGTTACCCATTCGTTTCTAATTACGCAGGTTTTAACACAGATGGTTTAGTTGATCGAATCAAACTGTACTCAACAAGATCAACATACTAAATTGTATACCAGTTGCTAAGGCAACTCACATGACACATATAAGGTACGCCGAGGTTTCCCGAAATGAGCTTATATTGGCGGAGAGTGGATGGAAATCGCAGGTAAATTACCGTTTTATTGCACGACATAACACCATATTCAACTGAAATAAATAAATACTTTATAAAACGGTAACTGGTTTTATGTACTCGTTGCTTCAGAATGCTGTTTTGGGCTGGCAAGTTCGTCCAATATAAGATATAGAAATAACTCGACAAGGGTATATTATATTGTCGTTCGAACCGTATGTTGTTATGACATGTTCGACAGGTTGGTTGGTTGGATGTTTGGATGGTTGTTTGGTTGTTTGGTTGGTTGGTTGGTTGGTTGGTTGGTTGGTTGGTTGGTTGGTTGGTTGGTTGGTTGGTTCTTTGGGCCAATGGTTAGCTCTTTGGTTCGTTCGTTAGTTCGTTAGTTCGTTCTTTCGTTCGTTCGTTCGCTCTTTCGCTCTTTCGCTCGTTCGCTCTTTCGTTCTTTCGTGTGTTCGTTCGTTCGTTCGTTCGTTCGTTCGTTCGTTCGTTCGTTCGTTCGTTCGTTCGTTAGTGTAGAAAATACTGTTCCTCTGTGTAATGTTCAGGACAAAAATACAGACAGTGTGTGTGTCATGCGTGTACAAGATGACGTCATCAGTGATCTTTGTTGATAGTTATCGCCAGACAAATATGAGCTGCACTTTTTTCACAAGTGCATAAGCTGCTTCAGTGAATCGTGCACATTATAATGATAGCAGTGTGACTTTAACATTGCAGCTCGGACAATGCAAGACCGAAAACTGGGCACTATTCTTGAGACGTAGCTACTTGCACTACACATAGAACTTAAATAAATAAGATATGCTTCTCTACTCTGTGTTTTGTCTATGTTACACATGCATCAGCTGAAGAAAGACACCTGGACACGTTTCACTAGTTGTCGATCACTTTAAGCCATCTTTGATGACGCCGCCGTATGACAAAGAGGATTGTTTCCAATTTAAGTTTTCAGTATCAAAGGTCGATTAGAGCGAGATTATGACGTCGCCGAGTAAGCAATGTGAAAGCGTAAAACTGGTTAGATAATGTTGACTGCTTATGATGCATTTGCTTTCTGCAAAGAGCTGTTGAACCTCGTCTTGCCACTAATAAGGCGCGTTTTAGCAGCCATTCGTTATGACTCATTCTTAGACAAACCTCTTTACTGTGTCGAGCATCGCTCGAGCAATCGAACGTTTAAGGGTGATATCGTACTGATAAGTTAACAGGAATCTTAGTAAACCGGTTACCTGACATGTTAGCCCTGACGAGTTCCGTGTAATCACATCAATTGATAACAACGTCGTGGATTCAGCCGTGCCCACATTTTTACTGTGTCAAACAATTTGGTATAAATTCAGCAACAGCGATCGTGTGAAGACATTCACAGTGAACAGCCCGTTCACTAGTCCCACCCAGACCACTTGATGCAGACATCGGTGTCTGTAGCCTCCGTCGCAGATGTACTTTCTGTAATTACCAGGACAAAACGAGCTGGTATCCTGGCAGAATCCTCCATTGCCGTTGCATCTGTAATCTGTCGGAATATTATTTGTGCACGTAAACCTTATGCAACATCCAATTTCCTAGTGCTATTTAGTACACGTTTATTACAATATAATTATTATATAAACATAGGAACACAATATTTAAAATCAGTCATTATCAAGTATTTTTTATGTGTTAGTTTGTGGAGTTGTGTTAATATATCGTAAAGTAGTTGGGTATTCGTTCATGGGCCAATATACTCAACCCTTTCTGTAAATTACACTGGTAAAAGACTATCAAACATTGCGTTTACTGCTGTCGTAGAGTCGAGGCCTACCCGACGCTTGCACGCCACTGATGGCGACCAGCAGCATTATCAAAGCAAACACCACAAATGACGTCTTCATATTTTCGTAGGTTTGTTTCCTCGAAAGTTGAACGAATTGGCTTCTTTTTTTCTGAGAAATGAGTCACTTTCAGTTGAGTTGTAGCTAACATCAAAAGAAAATAATTCATTGTAGGAGAAACAACTCCTCTACTACCTGTAATCATGTGGGAAGGAGAAACCTTACAAACGACACATCATAGCCTTCGAATATTTCACCAAGGGTGTCTGCGCTCCCTGATTAAACCAGCTGACATACAAAATGTGGACACATATATGTCCTGCAGAGGGCTCACCCACCACCGTACACACTATGCTGGTTAAGGCCCAGCTGATATATTATGGGCATGTTATGGGAATGACTGACAACGTGATTCCCACGGCCATCAACTACCCTGAATTGTTTCATGACCATGTTTCAAATGTAGCCAAATAAACGCAACGACGACTCCCCACGTAAGGCAGGCACAGGTTCTGCGAAATGTGACTTTAATACATCATAGAAAGTATAATGCTCGCATTGAGAGGAATCTGACATAACCGATTGTCGGTGATGTTCCTTGAGCGTTGACTAAACCAGACAATGCTCTAACTCAGCGGTTCTCAACCTTTTTGCCTCCAAGGCCCCCCTGTGTCAAATAAAACATTCCGGGGACACCCCCACATGAGATGGCATCCCCCGCATTCCACCCCGTGGGCCGAGGACCCCCGGTTGAGAAACGCTGCTCTACCTGACTTGACTACAAACATTCCTCGACGTTGTGTTCTAAATTGGAAACAACTCAACACAATTAAAATCAACATCGTACATGTCTGAAAGAAAATTCAACACACAGTGCGGGATATCAAAACATTTCACTCGCCTCATTATGGCGAGTGGTGACAATGGTAATTTTCCGGAATACAAATTAAAATGTAACGATTTCGATCCGCTATTGGCAAGTGATACAGCAATGATACGCCTACCTTTATATGGCGAGTGTTTGTTTTAGTTATTGTAAATTAACACGTGTATACGTATGTTATACATATATAAGGAGACGTTTGGCAGCTCTAGGTTGTCGTTGTCATGTTAGTGTCAAAAAGTAAGAAGATCGTATTGACAGTGTTAGTGAGCGAGGCCCGCTTGTATTCGATCCGAGCGACGCGGTTGTCGCTGCCCGTGTCGCTGACTGCGTTCGGTTTCTGCGGATTGATGGCGTCAACATAGCTTCCGTTACACAGAATAGTATTGGCACATCAACCTCTTTCAAATATATGTTAGCACCGGGATAACCCAGGGCTACCATCTTCTCAGGATCGCGGTTGAAACAAGTTCGTGCTTCGTCGGCTGAAAGTTTGAAGGCTTCATTTTCGCGAGCCAATTCTTTAGCAAAGTTGGCTGTGTAGGGTACTTAAACGAACTACATGTTACTCTATCCTTACTATTCTTTGCATCACAACCGTATGCCGCACAGTAAACCATTATGAAGCTCGAGTCGAAACAATCGCCATCACTATAAACATATGTGAATGAATGGATCGCCCCAGTCTCGCGCGCCCCCTATCACAAGTTACGTCACATTGAAGCTTGCCGATAATCCCAGGAAAAATATGCGTAATCGAGGAAGGCCGGCAGTACAAGGAATTTGGAATTATTCATTAATTTAATTCTAATGAAAGTTTCGGCGTAGTGGCAATAGAAATATTATGCCAGATGTAATAAAATATTATTTCAAGCAATCGTTGTTTTTATTAATGTAGTCAGTCTACTGTATATTTATGGAAATATGCCCATGGTCTCTTAATAGCGACAATACGGCCATCTATCGGATCGCTATGCAATATTTTCTTGTTTTATGTATCTACCCTGATCGTGTAGCAAACGTTATACGACACGTGGAGTTTTTGTCCCCGCGAGACTGGGCCCTCCAATCGCGGGAACTGGTTAAAAAGAATGATATTAATACTGCAATTTATGAAAATAATTGGGAATAGAACAACGGTTAAAAACACATTTCGTAATTCCAGTTTTCGCGCGAACAGGAAATACTAGCTTGGAATACATCAGCTAGAACCCACTCGATAAACGTTTTGACAAACTTTCCCTCAAACCACATACACGGCTAACGGATAACGTTCTCATGTTAAAAAATGAGACGTCTGACGTTTCGTCGACGTCACACGTTGGTGATGTAGGGAAGAGTGGGGAAGTTCTAAGAACAATCCGCTGTAGATTAACAGGGATTATATAAATAGGGTATATAAAAATCGCAGACGGCGATGGTGAGTACGTCGAATGTCGACAAACTGTGTTTGAAATGCATGTGGCTTAAGTTTCCTTTAATGTTTTAGAGTTCCCATAGTGATGCAGCTCACTGTTTGTCGGTTAACTGGGAAAGGTTCAATGTGGTGCATTGTTTAAAACAAACCAGTTGTGGCACATTTAATAAGCCATGAAGTCACGACTCCACAAATAAGCACAACAATATATGTCCACGTATGCAATAGCAGCTACCCGAAATAACCCGTGGCGTATCTAGTGGAAAACAATGCATACGTAGAACAATCAACAACAACGCGAGTCATATGTTAGTCAGCAGATATATAACGGTTTTACCGTGTCAATACGCCGTGTTAACAATAAAGCTTATTCATATTTAGAACACACAATATGAATAATTTATAACGCGATCCAGCACGCTTTGGCATAATGTCCTGGAGATAGGCGATTGCTTCGGCTCATGGCAAAACAATCGCAAAAAAGTGTTAGGTGTTAACTTTGTTCAAATTACGATAATCATGTTTGAATGAGAACCCTCGGTCTGATACAAAATACACATCATAACCTTCGAATATTCCAACAAGGATGTCTGCGCTCCCTGATTAAACCAGCTGACATACAAAGTACCGAATACATATATGTCCTGTAGAGGGCTCACTCACCCAGCGTAGACACTATGATGTTTAAGCCCAAGTGATATAGTCTGGGCATGTTATAAGAATGACTGACATGATTCGCATCTACCCTGAATTGTTTCATGACCATCGTACATAGGTGACCAAATAAACGCAACGAGGATTCCCCACGTAAGGCAGGCACACGTTCTGCGATATGTGACTTTAATATAGCATAGAAATATCATGTTCGCATTGAAAGAAAGCTTGTTTGTACACCCCCCACATGAGATGACATAACCCCGCCACCCCCCTCCGCCGTGGGCCGAGGACCCTAGGTTGAAAAACGCTGTTCTACCTGACTTGACTACAAACATTCCTCGACGTTGTGTTCTAAGTAGGAAACACCTCATCAAAGTAAAATCAAAGACAACATCGTACATATCATTGTGATTAAGTTTGATGTCCTGGTTTTTGTATGAAGCAAATGTCAATACACAGTGCGGTAAACAAAACATTGACATTGATGCCGCCTGCAAACAAATTGAAAAAGGCGAAACGACCACATGGTTTAACACTTTAAGGCGACATGCAAGTTGCAAAGATGATATATCAAAATACCTATTATAAAAAATAACAAATATTAGCAATAACCGCAACAACGTAATTTACAAACGCAGTTATTATTTTTAAGTAATAGCACTTACATATGCGTCGCGGAATATTCGTTGAAGTGCGCAACCAGAGGCCTAGACTTCTGCTTCTTTCAGGCTCTGACTCATCGCCTTTATACTGGATCGCACGACACTTTTTCCGAATGACTGTCACGGTCATAAGACGTCCAAAAGAAACGGTTTAGCCAGTCCCATATTTATGATGGCATCATTGATAGATTCGGTCGCATAGGGGCGGGTGTGTGAAACCAAAGTCGTGTTTTACTGCCAGCAATATTGCAAAAAAAAGATGGCAGTGAACTAAATCCGTTAAAAAAAGTGCGATTGCGATATTAACACATGCGATTCGATGCAGATCAACTTAAAATTATATATTTTTGAACTAATGGAGTGGCTTCTAACTCAGTCATTATTATATGTGGCATATGTGGCGCTTACCAGATTGGATATAGAAATAAGACAAAATGACCCCTTAAGCATACGAATACATAGCTGCCAACTTCTTAGGCGTGATAAATGTTCCCAGTCTCGTGCGGCGCAGTCCCCAGCCAAGGGACTTCAGTGAATCTCTAGATCATTTGAAGACTTGTCAATACACTTTTTATTCCAAAAATAAAGAAAGGTAAATCTTCAACACGTGAATACACTGCTTTCCAACAGGAAATCCCATTGGTTGATGCTGAGTTGTTGACCAATCACTGTCCGCATTTCACACTTAGTTAGGGCACAATTTTTCTTTGCTCTATCAAATATATATATATATATATATATATATATACATATATATATATATTATTGTATTGAGAAAAATATTTATATGTGTATTGAGAAAAAATAGTATATATATATATATATATATATATATATATATATATATATATATATATATATATATGACGACACATGAGTATATTGATCGTGCATATTTGAATTATTCATATTCGTTAATGTTTGTTCTAATAACATTTTATTTTCAAGTTTATTATATAATTAATGTTTATTACTATTAATACTACCACTACTACTTTTACTAATAATAATAAGAACACTAATAAAAAAGAGTAACAATAATAACACTAACAACAATATTGATAATAAATTCATTCATTGAGTCAATATTCACGAGGAATGAAATGTTGGAGAATGTAATACGTCAACGTGTGTGCAGAATGATTTCAGATAGTATGAAACATCAACCTGTGTGCAGAATGATTTCAGATAGTATGACACATGAATCTGTGAGCAGAATGATTTGAGACAGTATGACACATGATTTGACATAGTATGTCACATCAACCTGTGTGTAGAATGGTTTGAGATAGTGTGACACATCAACCTATGTGTAGAATGATTTTAGATAGTATGACACATCAACCTGTGTGTAAAGTGATTTGAGAAAGGCGTGTGTAACGTGGGGAGAAAGAAATTGCGCAAGTTTCGAAACAGCAGTAGGTGGACTTGAACCCTGGTCCTCTCGACCGACAGAAGTAGGTAGATTTGAACCCTGGTCCTCCCGACTGACAGATGTAGGTGGATTTGAACCCTGGTCCTCTCGACTGACAGACGTAGGTGGATTTGAACCGTGGTCCTCTCGACTGACAGAAGTAGGTGGATTTGAACCGTGGTCCTCTCGACTGACAGAAGTAGGTGGACTTGAACCCTTGTCCTCTCGACTGACAGAAGTAGGAGGACTTGAACCCTGGTCCTCTCGACTGACAGAAGTAGGGGGATTTGAACGGTGGTCCTCTCCACAAACAGCAGTATTTGCACTTGAACCCTGGTCCTCTCGACTGATAGTAGTAGGTGGACTTCAACTCTGATCCTCTCCACCGACAGTGCGTCGCTGTCATTGACTTGCTAAAGCTGTTCCGATTCAAGTAACTCACCCATAATTGTTCTACTTATGAATAACGCTAACACGTATTGACAATGACAGTTTGAAAGCGATGTATCGCTACATTAAACGAGGTGACGAAGAAATAAACACCTCCATTCTAACTACAGGTTTACATCCAAAGTTGGCCGTGTTCCAGTAGTACAAGTAGGCCTACTGAACAAGTAATGCAACAACATGTCGTTTCGGCAGTAGCCAGTGCGTCATTTCGACAACTCTGGAAACTATGGCTATTTTTACATGCCACACTACAAAGTGACAGAACGTGTGAATGTTTATGTGCCTGAACTACCGTCTTCAAAAATAGCATCAACCTTTTGTGAATACCGTGTGACTGCTTTGCAACACGACCACGTTCAAACAACTCTACAAAATGCGAGAACTGACGGTTGGGCGTGTCCTATTTCTCGCTCATGGTCAGCACTCCAGAAGACATTAACAGGCCACGCAGTAGCAGTAGTAACAGTAGTAGCAGTAGTAGCAGTAGTAACACTAGTATCAGTAGCAGCAGTAGCAGTAGCATATATGCCTAAATTCCCGAAGGCACTTTCCGAAACCAGTTTGTGGATTTTCGTCGGTAGATGTCAGGCCGCGTGCCACATTTTGACCAAACAATCCAAATCCGCCTACGTCGGTTCCTAGGCACTTAACGTTTAGCAAGATTTAGATCACGCGAAATTTCGAGCGATAGCGATTCTGACGGTGCAACTGACATAAACTTATACGTTCAAGTCATTCCGTACATGTGCGAGTCAACAACGCAGTTACTGTCATAAAAACGAAGTTAGAAGCAGCAGCGATTTGTGTCAAACGAGGTCTGATTTATTGGCCGAAGCCTTCGGATGCTCGCCGCTTTAAACAAATGCCCGGGATTAAATACAATATAAATGTATATGTATTTACAATAGTGTTGTTTTGGTAGTGCCTTGCGTATTTGTTAATCAAACTGTTTTTAAATGTCATGTTTAGTTTGTACAAGCTAGTAGACACAGTCGTCGATTCTTGCCTAGCCCTAGCCTAGGCTTGGAAGTTGGACCAGCGGCCTACTTTGTCTTTGCGTTACTAGGTGGTTTGATTAGGAATATTGGAACACGTGGGGAAATGTGCGGACACTGTATGATGTTACTGCCGAAATTGTTTGATATATGCAATTTTTAACAAATGTGTCGATCTACCTTTTGAGTAGAGCTGTTTCGCCTTTGCAATAACATTAGTGGTTAACGCATTTCAAAATACTAATACAACTGTTTGTTATCATATATCACGATTTCTGGAATATTTACATATGATCTTCAATACATTAACAGTGACAACTGTGGCTATTTTACATGCCACGCTTTAAAGGGGCGGACCGTGAATGTTTGTGTGTCTGAGTTATTGGTTTCCAAAATAGCATCAACCTTTTGTGAATACTGCTTTGCAATATACTCGCGTTCGAACATCTTTACAAAATGCGATAATTAACGATCGGGCGAGTACTTCTGGAGCTTTTTTAATATTCAGTAACATAACCTAGTTTTCGTCTGTGTCGTTTTTTTCAGTGTACGGTTTATATAATGTTTTGTTATATATCTCATATTGTGTCGACTGGTTGGCAATTGGAAGCATGTTGATCACTCTTGTTTCTCATAATGTGAATAATTATTTTCTTTTTAGGAAAAGGTGTGGAGTTGCATGCAAACAAGATGGCGTCGTCTTGTACGTTACTCTTACTGCGATTCCTGGTGGCCGCGATTGCGGCGTCTCGAGCAGGTATATTTTTTATGTATTTGTAGCCGTTTCCAAATTCTTCAACGTTAACACGCAATTACATTTGCCATGTTGTTGTTGCTCTCCTCCTTTTCTCTGTAGTCCGGGGTGATGTTTTCCCTCTTCTTCTTCATAACTAGTCCCGTTGTACTACAGTCTCCACCAATCGTCTCCTCTCCTATTCTATCCCTCGCCTCATTCTCCATTCCCCTCACACTCCCACTAAATCTTCCTTCACGCAGTCCTCCCATCTCATGCGTGTTTTTATATATATATATATATATTTTTTTTTATATATATATATATATATATATATATATATATATATATATATATATATATATATATATATATATATATATATATATATATATATATATATATATATATATATATATATATATATATATATATATATATATATATATATGTATATATATATATATATATATATATATATATATATATATATATATATATATATATATATATATATATATATACATACATATATATGTATATATGCTACATATGAATATTCAACAATAAAACAATTATCTCTGTTTGTTTTTTTTTGGTACTCTTATTATTTTATCAAATGCAAACAGCATATTTGCTGAAAATAGTTTTCCAATAGATAACACATATATCTGTCTATAATACGAAAACATTTGCCCATAATGAAGTACTTAATAATTATTGCGTTCGGTACGGCCTGCCATATACACATTAAGATACAATTGTAACCTTTTTAACCAAATAATTTGTTTGCTATTGTGATATCTATTGACATCTCTCCTGTTTTTTTCAAGTCATTATGCCCCTCTCTGTGGTTGCAGGTATTGCTTTCACGGCCAAACCACCACCACCCCCCCCCCGACCATGTACAGTCGTGAGTGTTTTTTTTTTCTAAAATACATATAAGATATACAAATATTTAACAGTTAACCAAATTAAATTGTAATGGTTTCTTAGATATAATTCCCCCACCCTGAAAAGTAAATGTGTAAAGAATTTTAGCTAGTGCCTTGTTTTTATTCCCTTTAAGCGCTTCTTTCTTAATGACTTCTATGTACACAACTAGAACGAGGCAATTGTGAATATGTGAATGCTTGTACTGAAAATATATATCTTAATAAGATTCGTTTTGTTTTTAACTATGTATTTCTGTGTTTGCGAGTAATGCTTTATGTTACTCTATATTGTGTCTGCACTTTACTTTAAATTGAGTTGAATTGCAATGAAACAAGGGACACAGATTTATCCAGAACGAGTGATCAATAAATAAATGTATCCAACATTTGCATATGATATTTAAGAATTTGTTAGATTAATGCCATTTCAAAGTGTGTGACTTAATTATAATTTTATTAATTAAGTTTGTTCAAATCAAATGTCCCGCATATGGTAAACGCGCGTGGTTAGAATTCGTTAGAACACAAACTGGTAGATCATGACATAGCACTAATGGCACGCGAGGTCGTAATGAGATATTGTGGAATAAACCAGCAGTCTTGACATAAAAAAATAAGATCACACAACCGTCCAGTACTGGAACAACCTTACACAGTCAACATAACTAATACATTATGACGAAGCAGAAACGAGGGCATTACAAGGCAACACTTTATTTAGCTATTCAGAACCCGATGGCAAGTCATCCAGGCAAGTTACGACGCCAGGGCACTAAAAGGTTTGATTTTGTTTATGACAAAGATGTTGTTTAGGCGAAGGTGAGGTGTGATTTATTTAACGCGCAGACTCAAGTACACCTATGACAAAGACACGCTACGGAATGCAGCGAGCGGCCAACACAATCGCCTCCATCTTGTATAGGTGAATGTCAGGTAAAGTCGATATTTGAAGGAATGCTCGCAGAGCAATGAGACAGAGGGAAGCCACGAAAACGATGAGAGAGGAACACCACTGATGGCTTTGGAAAGTGACAGTGGTTGGTAGAATAGTTGGAGAAACATATATTTATAAAAAAAAAGATTGGGGCAGCGACGTCGTGAATACGATTTACAAATTGAAGAGAAGATCGCCAAATATACTGTTATCGGCAAAATACATCTCATATGCATCAAATGTGTTGTGGAAATTACTTTAAATCCTCTGCTTCGTTGATGTCAACACAATAATAAATCATTTGAGGGTTTTTCACCACCAATGACAAGGCATTTTTCTACTCGCCGACAACTGTAACTAGCCCAATTATCAGTTGCATATACATAGTACTTTTTATCCGGTTGTTAAATGATTGATTGCAAAATCATCAGTGGGTCATTTGGGACTAGTTACAGAATAGCAAATGGTACAGCACAAGATATACAATTTATGTTTGTTTTTACGGTAAAGGAGTGTTCTTTATGCCATGGTGACCTGGGCAAATGAACAACGACTACCAGTCCATTACACCCAGCGTTCAGGTTGTGTTTGCCTTAGACGTGGTATGCTACCAAATGCCAGCATGAAATTAAGCTATTTGCAAGCTTTTACATCCACAACGATTTGCATACATTCTTCCCCTCATCATCATCCAGTGTGTCCCGCCCGCGAAATTGCCCGGTAGGGCATGGACGACTGTTTTAGCTACGCCCTCTCGCTGTCATTGGTCGCGAGAGTGTGGACGTGCCTTCAAGATGGCGGAGGTTGTTTGATGCGATAAACTCCTTATGTCTCATGCAGGTACACTTTTTTAATGTATTTGTTGTTGGTCTCCTCCTTTTCCCTGTAGTCCGGGGTGAAGCTGGCACCAATACCGGTCGTCGATTTTGTTTCCTCATCTTCATAACTAATCCTGTTTTACTACCGTATCCACCAATCATCTCCACTCCCTCCTATCCCCCGCCTCATTCTCCACTCCCCTCCCATTCCCACTAAATCTCCCTTAACACAGTCCTCCCATCTCAGTCTCTATATATATAGAGACTGAGATTCTTCCCAGGTTCGACCATCCTGTTTCATCGCAGGAATCGAGATCACAAATGTCAAACAAAACGGGTGTATTTGAAAAAAATTTACCGCAGCACCAAAAGGTAAGGCGCAGAATAGCGACCAGCACCTTTGAAAAAAGTAGTTTCCCGTTCACCCTTGTGCACCAAACACAACTATGCGTATGTTGCCACGCACGCAATGCTGCAGCAAGTGTCTATGTGGCAATTGTGCACAATACCGTCGCCTCTACGACGACGCCGCGCAATACAGTTTTTGTTCCCAACCGCAACGTATTGTTGGACGTCGCGAATAAACGAACAAAAAGACAAAAACACGTCCAACCGCACTCTATCAACAGTATGTTGTCGTGTATTCTCCCATGTGTCATTTTCAATGAGGTGCGACGCCGTTTTATTGTCAAACCACAATTAGCTGCATTATTTCCGACCAAATGAGACGGTTTCCAAGTAACCGAATAACTATCTACGTTATATTATTGGTCGATACATGCAAATAGTTAGACTATTGAACTTCATAATTAGGGCAGCGTCTTTTGTTTTAAGATCCAAAGCTAAAACTTCAGATGGCAAGTGGACAAAGAAGCCATTAACTTATCGGTAGTCCAACACAGTTGTCATTGTATATAGCCTGTCTTGATAATGCTAAGCGTACATTGTTAAGTGTCTATTGCGTGTCGTCAATTGTACGATTAGCAATGATTTCCCTTTCCGTGGTTGTGCGACTTGCTCAGCGCACACTCCTAGACTCTATTTGACTGGTCAACGTACATTACATTAGAAACGTTGGTGCAACTCGTTTCCGCACCTCCGATATCGGGGCACATGTTTTGTAACTACATGAGCTTTCAGATGCCGGCTATATTGGGTACTATAACTTATTAATCTCTTCTGAATTTCATCAGCTGTAACCAAAGGAAAGAATCATTTGTTGTAATTTTACACTGGTATTAAACATTAAAACATCACCACATCCCACCATTGTACAAATATGTGACTGGAACAAAATGTTACAACATGTCACCATAATGAGTTAAGTAAAGTATCTGTAGCCACTACGTGAACTGACTTTAATTCCTTATTGCGGTGTTTTCACATATCTAGTTCGTGATGTCTTCTTACTGCGCTCGATCAGAATCGTCCAGGCCCGGCGTGTCTTTGTTCTGCTCGGAAGTCATGGTTGGGTAGCCACAACATGAACTGACGTTAGCGTGCACTGCTGGGTCGATCAAGCACAACAAACGAAAACACGGGAGAGGGAGTTGTGGAAAGTATTGCCCTAGGCAGGTGGTCTTATATCCTCCCAGGGATGGGGCAAGACGGTTTTTTTTGGTACTCTTATTATTTATGCAAACAGCTGGTTTGTTTATTTGCTGAAAATGGCTTTCCAATAGGGATACTAACACCTTTGCCCATGACACAAAATGCTTAATAATTATTGTGTTCGGTGCGGCCTGTCATGTACACATTAAGATACAATTGTAACTCTTTAACCAAATAGTTTGTTTTGCTATTGTGACATCTGCATGTATTAAGTTCATGGCCAAACCACCTCAACACCGTGTAAGTAGCAAGTGCATTATTGTCATAAAAATAAGATTCAACTTCGTTATTTTTTTCTACTATTACATCCATTAGATCGTTAGATTACACTGATTTTCCATTTACTTCTCGTCATTTCGAACCATTTTGCTCTTCTCTGTGGCTGCAGGTATTGATTTTCCGGCCAAACCACGTAAAGTCGTCAGCAGGGTTGTCAAATGGCTCAAATGACTAGGAGTAATGCCACCAGATGTCACGATAGTACGAAAACCAATCCAATGCCCTACTTTCTGAACCATCCATGAAAACGACCAGCTAGAACAGACAAGCTTCTCGTCTTATATTTACCATATATATATATATTTACACATGTCACATGGTCAAACATTACTCATACTTCCATGTTACGATAACACATTACAAAACTAGATATATCGTCTACGCCATGTTCCACGAAGCTAGGCATAGGAGATGGCGCGTTTTTGTTTTTGTAAATTTCAAAAAATGTCTTTAAATGGAAGTAAGAGTAATGTTTTGACCACGTCACATGTGTATGCGTATGGCAGATATATGACGAGACGTTTGGCAGTTCTGTATGGTCGTTTTCATGGTTCGGTCAGAAAGTATATAAATTAGAAGTTAAAGTCTACTGGCATCGCTAAACTGCTCCGAAAGAGCCGACGAAGATGATTCTCCGTTATCACTTGCCGGTCGCGGTTCGAAATCGTTACATTTTACTTTTTATTCAGGACAATTGATATCACCACCACATAGAAACGCGAGTGCAACAGTACTGAAGTATTCATAGAAATCACTGACTGGGTGTAAACCCATGTCATCAGTGACGTCACTAAGCCGCTTGATCGTCCATCTCATTTTTATGTTAAACTTTGTGGACACACCGAGAAAGCATTTTAGATAGTGTCTTGTTTTTATTCCCTTTCAGCGCTTATTTCTTAATGAATACTATGCACACAACTAGAACAATGCAACTGTGAATATGTGAATGTTTGTAATTGACAATACCTTAATAAGACCCATTTTGTTTTCTAACTATGTATTTCCGTGTGTGCGACTAATGCTTTATGTTATTGTATATTGTTTCTGCACTTCACATTGAATTGAGTTGAATTGCAATGAACAAGGGGACACAGATTTACCCAGACCGAGTGTACAGAAAGTAAATGTATTCAACCTTTGCATATGATCTTTATGAATGTGTTAATGTAATTTCAAAACGTATAACTTAAGTTAACTTTTGATCAAGGTAAATGTCCCTTATCAAACGCGCGTGGTTAGAATTCGTTAGAACACAAAATGGTAGAGCATGACAACTAGCACTAATTGTACAGCATGACAACTAGCACTAATGGTAGAGCATGACAACTAGCACTAATGGTAGAGCTTGACAACTAGCACTAATGACTCGCGGGGTCGTAATGAGATATTGTGGAATAAACCCAGCAAGTTTGACATCAGAAAAAAATACCATCACACAACCTTTCAGTACTGGAACAACCTTACACAGTGAACATGACTAATAAATTTTGACGAAGCAGAAACGAGGGCATTGCGAGGCTAAACTTTATTACGCTATTCAGAACCCGATGGCAAGTCAGCCAGGCAAGTTACGAAGCCAGGGCACTAAAAAGTTTGATTGGGTGTTTGACAAAGATGCTAGCTGGGTCACGGTGAAGTGTGATTTATTTAACGCGCAGACTCATGTAAATCTATGATGAAGACACGCTACTGAATACACGACCAGTGGAGACGTTGATGCAGCGAGCGGCCACCACAATCGTCTCTATCTTGTTTGGGTGAATGTCAGGTAAAGTCGATACTTAAGGGGAAGCTGGCAAGGCAAAGAGACAGAGGGAAGCCACGATAAAGATGAGATACCACTGATGTATTTGGAAAGTGACAGTGGTTGGTAGAATAGTTGGAGAAAGACATATTTTTCACACACACAAAAATTAATTTGGCAGCGATGTCGTGAATAAGATTTACAAATTGAAAGGAAGATCGCCAAATGTACTGCTATCGTCAAAATACTATATACTATAATGTTATATATGCATGAAGTGGTATGTGTTGTGGAAATTACTTTAAATCCTTTACTCCGTTAATATCAACATAATAATCAATCATTTGAGGGTTTTTCACCGACAATGACAAGGCATTTTTCTACTCGCCGACAACTGTAACTAGCCCAATTATCAGTTGCAAACTTGCATGACATAGTGCCGTATACATAGTACGTTTTTATCCGATTGTTAAATGATCGATTGCAAAAACATCAGTGGGTCATTTAGGGTTAGTTATGTTTATGGTTACGACAAAGGATTGTTCTTTATGCCATGGTGACCTGGGCCAATGAACAATGACTAGCAATCCATTACACCCGGCGTTCAGGTCTATGTTTGCCTTAGGCACGGTATTCTACCAAATGCCATCGTGAAATGCAGCTATTTGCGAGTTTTACATCCACAACAATTCGCAAACATTTTTTCCGTCATTTAGCTACGCTAACTCGCTGTCATTGGTCGCGGGAGTGTGGACGTGCCCTCAAGATGTCGGAGATTGTTTGCTGCGATAAACTTGGCGGACGACGCCTTTCTGCAGTAAAAACGTCCGCCTGCCAATTCAATAACAAGACGCGTACGCATCGGACAATGTCTGTGTTTCTGCTTGCTAAGCGCCGACGTAAAGCGCCGCATAAATAAAAAAGAAACCAAGCACATATCTAGGGACCATTTCTGGATGTTTACACCACGTTTCGGCTAAGCACCTTTGCAAACGCTTTGTTCTTAGCGTTGCCGATGAAAGACTTCCATGTTGGTGTGGAAACGTTATCCTGAATATCGTATGTGCGACCTTCATCTTGTGTTTCGTCTGACCCTTTCTGCTTCCTTTAGGCTCAATCATACACCTGACCGATCACCAACCAAGTTGACCATGTATCACCCTGGTGGACGGAACATCATCAACTTATGCAGATAACGAGTTGCCATATTGAGGAAATTCTTACCTTCTTACACGCGGTGTCCTGCTGCCGATGTATAAATGCCATGGCATCAACCAGCAGCACATTACCATCAGTGATTGGTAGATGGTCTTCTTCTACCCAAGAATCTCAAATTGACTATTCATAGCTACAAAATAATCTGCCTTATTACCTTCCTCGTGACGTAATCTTGATCACTTGGCTCAAAGAGAGAAGCAGAGTATTTAATCCACTCATAGCTGAAGGATTCACCATCACTATATCACGAAGAAAGTCGAGGCTCCGGACAACATTGCTATCTTCTTGGTATATCTTTGCTTTCAGTGATGTTATTGGTTTCTGTCGCTTCTCGTGGGAAACTCTGCAGACGTACCGGTGTAACAGTTGTGTTGAGCGTTTATTCAGCTCTGCTGAATGCTTCCTGTCCCTTCTATTTTGCTTCTAAAAGATTTAGTGACGCACACTTATTTCGAGTGGCGATATTCAAGAGATCAGAAGGGGATGAGGTAAATGGATTGATCAGGCCACCAACAAGCAACATTTTTATGTTGTAGATAAAGACTGCATCTCTGTCTTTCGATGCCTGTGTCTTCGTTGGTTGTCTACGAGTACCCGTTCCCTCACCGACATGAACCCGTTCCCTCACTGCAGTAAGAGCAAGCAGTTCGGGGACTTCTCTCTGGCAGCTTGTTGTTGTGTAATACCCTTGAAAAGTTGCGTCTTGGCTGTTATACGTTTGTTCTAGGGCCATGTCCGTCAATACTCCATTGAATTTTCTATTCGTCATATGGACTGTGAAATGACCCAGGTTGAAGGCTGTCACCACATCTGGTGGTAGGTGTCTCATAGCATGCAAGTAGTGTGGCATACATGCTACATGCATTGTATGCCCAGCAGATATCACGTATGACAACATGTTACCTACTTCGGTCAAGTGTTGCTGCCACAAACCAGCACTCTCCGCATCGATGTACCTTTTCAAGATAAGTACCATGTGGATATATATATCAGCCAAAGTCTGCCTATTGGATTACTCTCGAGGGTTGCATCAACTTCAGATAACATCCGGTTGACATGTTTTCCTTAGTCCAGTAGGTGTGCACGAGCTTGTAAGGCGGTATCATGTTCTTGGCGTCCCAATGGATCCGCCATATCCTGGATTGAGCCCGAAACTGAAGCCATAGCATACAGATTTACATTAGGTTGCCCCAATGTTCAAGCCTCAAATGCGTTCCAGTAGAACTCCATCATGTAATTGTACCAAATTGCTTCCACTGTAATGAAATGGTAATTCGAATTTTTTTACAGTTCGTTTCTACATATAATGTTAGTAAT
>BSQZ01000029.1:5537500-5562500 GCA_033239005.1 Lamellibrachia satsuma | reverse complement strand
CACTAAAGCAGGCGCGGGTTGAGCAGGTAATACTGTCAGGGATTTTTACCAATAATAGGAAGGAGGGGTCACAGATATCGAAATTGCCGGCGGATGGCAATTAACATGCTAGTACAGAAACTATGTAGGGAAGAGGAAGTTGGATTTGCGGAGTAGTGGGGAAGTTTTGTTGGAAAGGCTGTTATGTACATGAAGGATGGGCTTCATCTAAGTGGAAAGAGGGCAGCAGTATTTGCGGATGGACTCACAGCTGCAGTAGACCGTGGCATGGGTAACATAACAAATAATTTTGGTAGTAAACGTTGTTTAAACTAGAAGCGCAGAAATCTCTAAGAGAGTGCAGGGGTGAGGACTAACAATTTCTATTTTTAATTCACGAGAGCTTCCTTACTCAGAACGTGCTAGAACCAACCAGTGGAGAAAATGTATTAGATATAGTTTTATCATCACAAAAAGAATTAGTGGACAATGTAAAAATACATGAACCATTAGGTAACAGTGACCATAATCAAATACATTTTGACATCAATGTAAAGTCAGAAAGTAAAAATAAAAAAAACATATAGAAGAAACTTCCACAAAGGTAACTAGAAAGCTATGAGAAAATACTTAGTCAAGCTAGATTGGAATAACATGCTGATGAATAAGACCGCAATTGAGTGTTGGAATATTCTAAAATACGAAATTTATCATCCATAAATGTGTTCCCTTAAAAACAAGGAAAACGGTCTAGAAAGAAACACTTGTCAAAAGATGCTATTAGAAAAACAGTGTTTAAGTAAACTATGTGGAGGGATTATAGGCATACTAGAAAGGATGAAGACTGTGCAAATTACAAAGAGGCACTTGGTCTAGCTACACATGTAATTAGAAAATCTAAAAGAACCTTTGAAAAAAATTGGCAGGTAATATAAAAATGACAGCAAATGTTTCTATGCTTATGTAAGGAGTAAACAGAAAGTTCGAGATAAAGTCGCACCACTGGAAAACAACAGTGAAAACATAATTTCAGACGGGTTTCAAATGAAAGAGATCCTGAATGAGTACGTCAGCTCAGTTTTTACCACAGAAGATATCAGCTTACGTCCAGTTCCATTTACTAAATTTGAGTTCAGTAAATCAGAACATTTAAGGCAGTTATTTATAACTCCTGAAATGATAGCAAAGAAAATTAAGAAGAAGAAAATAATAAATCACCTGGAGTTGATGGGATACCACCAAAACTGCTTAAGGAAATTGTTGAGCAAATTCATACACCCCTTGCAACAATGTATAACTTGTCACTAGAAGAAGGAATAGTTCCTTCAGAATGGAAAGAAGCAAACATTACGCCGCTATTTAAGAAGGGATCGAGGAATAAGCCAAACAATTACAGACCAGTGAGATTAACAGCAGTTGTATGTAAATTACTCGAAATATTAATTAGAGACCACATGGTGGAATTCCTTGTAAAGCATAAATTAATAAATACATCTCAACACGGGTTGCTAAAAGGAAGGTCATATCTAACCAATCTCTTGTGTTTTTTGGAAGAAATTACAAAGTGGGTAGTTGACGGGTCACCAGTGGATGTTGTCTACTTAGATTTTCAGAAAGCTTTCGATAAAGTGCCACATCAAAGATTGTTACTTAAACTAAAAGCCCATGGTATAGGTAATGATGTAATCAACTGGATAGAAAAGTGGCTTACACACAGAAGACAGAGAGTAATAGTAGATGGTGAGACTTCAAATTGGAAATCTGTTTTGAGTGGGGTATCACAGGGATCAGTATTACGCCCTATACTGTTTTTAATATGTATAAATGATTTGGAAGATGACATATCTAGCAAAGTACTGAAATTTTCAGATGACGCAAAAGTATTAAGAAACGTTATTAATGTTACAGATAAACAAAGTTACAGGATGATCTAGCTAAATTAGTTAAACGGTCAGAAAAATGGCAAATGTTATTCAAATTTGGGAAGTGTAAATGCATACACATAGGACATGGAAACATGGACAAAGAATATAAAATGGGGGATGCTGTACTAGGTAGAACCACACAAGAAAAGGACATTTAGTGCTGACATGAAAGTTTACGAGCAATGTCGGATTGCTGCTTCGAATTAAATTCTAGGGCTAGTTAGGAGAACTATCATGTATAAGGAGAAACAACTAATTGTATCCCTGTACAAAGCAATAGTTAGAACACATTTGGAATATTTTATTCAAGCATGGAGGCCATATCGTAAAAAGGACATAGACAAGCTACAAAGAATACAACGAAGAGCAACTACAATGATTCCAGAACTGAGATACCTTAATTACGAAAGTCGCGTGTTACAATGTGGTTGGACAACACTAGAGACCAGTAAACTAAGATGAGACCAAATAGAAGTGTTTAAAATAGTGAACAGTTATGAGCATGTTCCTAGGAATATGTTCTTCAAACTTAAAGAAGGCAGTAGAACCAGAGGACACAAAGCAGCATTAGTTAAGGAGCAGTGTAGGTTGGACATGAGAAAGAACTCTTTATCACAGAGGGTGATAAATGAATTAAACAAACTGCCAAATGATTGTGTTAATGCTAGTAGTGTGGATATGTTTAAAAATAGAACTGACATACACATGATAAGGGCATGTTACACATAGATGAGAAAAGTGTTGGACTCTCGATAATCCAGTGGCTTCCTTGTCTACTTGCCATCTGGAACTTGTTGTATGGCAATCTTGTTAAATCTTGTTAAATGTTATGAGAATGACTGACAACGTAATTCCCACGACTTGAATTGTTTCATGGCCATCGTTCAGAGGTGGCCAAATAAACGCAACGAGGACTCCCCACGTAAGACATGCACAAGTTCTGCGATATGTGACTAATACAGCATATAAATTATCATGTTCGCATTGGGAAAAAGCTTTTCTGAAGACATAACTGATTGCCGGGAATGTTCCTTGAGCGTTGCCTAAGCCAAAACAAAACATTCCAGGGATCCCCCCACCGACATACGATATGGCATCCCCCCGCCTTTCCGCTACAATAATGTCAATAGTTATTGTTTTTTTTAAAGAAAACGTGTTCACTTTTGAAAGTGTCATTATACTGCCTGGTAACTATTACTAATCAAACAAACATATTTAAATGAAACAAATGTCACATTAGATAAATGTGTCAGCTTGAATTTACTGGCACTTGTTTTGAGGAGGATGGACGATGTTTCCGTTGTCTTCTCCGTTTGATGATGAACAGCACCAAAATATTTCGCTGCAAAGCCCCACAATGAATCCGCAAGGAGGCGCTGCTTATAGCAGCACCTTGCTGATTCACTATGAAACTATTGCGAAACTCTTGCATATGGTATTCATGGAGGTTTGTGAACGTTATACGACAGTACATTTATGGTTTTGTTAAAGTGATGTGTATTTATGTATATTAGATAAACGAGGAGAAGCTTGACGGTTATATGTAATCGTTTAAGTAATTAGGTTAGAATTTTTTTCCAGTGGGCCGAGGACCCCCGGATGAGAAACGTTGCTCTACCTGACTTGACTACAAACATTCCTCGACGTTGTGTTCTAAGTAGGAAACAACTCAACAAAATTAAAAACAAGCTCGTACTTATCATTCCGAATACGTTTTGAGTCTTGGTTTCTTGTCTCAAGAAAAATTCAAAGTGCGCGATATGAAAACATTGATGTTGATGCCGCCTGTAAACAACAAGTAGAAAAAGCCACGAAACAACCACTATATACAATATATATATATATCTATATATATATATATATATATATATATATATATATATATATATATATATATATATATATATATATATATATATATATATATATATATATATATATATATATATATATATATATATATATATATATAATATATATATATATATATATATATATATACATATATATATATACATATATATATATATATATATATATATATATATATATATATATATATATATATATATATATATATATGTATATATATATATATATATATATATATATATATATATATATATATATATATATATATATATATATATATATATATATATATATATATATATATATATATATATATATATATATATATATATATATATATATATATATATATACACACACACATAGAAGTTAGAGTAAATTTGGACCATTTTATTAGTATTTATTAGATCATTAGTAAATATGTATGGTAGATATATGAAAAGAAAATTGACGACTCTAGATGGTCGTTTTCATGGATATGTCAAAACTTTAAAGCGCTGACAGTGTCAGTGACAGTCCGTTTACGAGGCCTGCTTGTCTTCGATCCGAGTGACGTGGTCGTCGCTGCCCGGGTCGCTGCCTGCGTTCTGGTTCTACGGATTGATAACATCTACACAGCTTCCATTACTGGGAATAATGTTGAAATCCGCTTTTTAAATATATGTAACAACATGATAACTGGCAAAAATAATTCGTAGAACTTTAATTTTTTACAAAGATACGTTCTTGTCATTGTATAAAACAATGGTAAGAACGCATCTTGACTATGCAGTAGCAGTATGGTATCCTTAAAAAAAACATATTATTGCAATAGAAAACGTCCAAAGAAGAGCAACAAAAGAATTGCCAGGGATGAAAAACTTAACTTATATAGAAATACTAAAATTATGAAAACTTCCATCATTATCATTTAGACGTCTACGAGGCGAAATTATTGAAGTTTTGAAAATTATCATATTCTCTACGACATTGAAATTTCACATAAACTCTTAAAATGGTAGGATGTATCCTTCAGAACAGGAAACAGAGGGCACACGCCAAAATTATTTATTGAAAGAGCAAAAACAAATATAAGAAAAAATGCTTTTCCAATCAGAGTGACTGAACCTTGGAATTCCCTCCCGGAAACAGTCGTTCAAACAAAATCATTAACTACTTTTAAAAACCGCCTGGACCAATTCTGTTCCAATCATTAAAGTCGCCTGTGCTTCGTCGGCTTGAAGTTTGCTGGCTTCATTTTCACGAGCCATTTCCTTAGCAAAGTTAGCTGCGTGTTCGCACTACAACCGAATGCCACACAATAAACCAATCTGACGTTCGGTTCGAAACAACCACTATCGACGTAAGCATAGGTGAATGAATGGACAATCGCAGTCTCGTTGCGTTTCCATGTCACCAGAGACGAAGCAATAAAACAACGTAAGCGTTTGTCAAACAACTGTTGCCTATGTTTAACTGTCGCCTGCGCACTTAGTGAAAACAACTTCAGACAAAACTGCTCAAGCGACTACCTACATCAAGAGGCCACCTGCCTTTAAAGAACACAGCCATCAACCAACTCCTCCATTCACAAGAATGTTCATATTAAATTACCTGCATTAAGCGACCACCTGTGTTAACAAACTACTTTTCGACCATTTGTTGAGCGGTCGCTTAAGACAGGTTTGACTGAACCAACACAATAGCAACAACCGTCTCCGATGATGTCGTCTTGTGTACATATGATATGATAAGATAATGTATCAACGAACGAGCGAACGAACGAATTAACAAACCAACCAACCAACCAACCCAAAAAACAACGAACAAACGAACGAACGAGCGAACGAAGTCGAACGCTACTGCCATACTGACGTCGCTAAACTGCTCCGAAAGAGCCGAATTCGAAGATGATTCTGCGGTATCATTTGCCACTAGCGGTTCGAAATCGTTACATTTTACTCTGTATTACGGAAAATTGCCATCGTCACCACTCGCCATAATGACACGGATGAAACTTTCCTGAAGCAATACATAGAAATAACTGACTGAATATAAACTAATGTCACAAGTGACGTCACAAAACCACGCGAACGCCCCTCTCATTAACTTCGAATTTTACGTGCGTTTTGCGAGTTAGACGCATTAAACATATCATTTTAGTTGGAATTTGTTCTGTTCAATTTGTATGTTGCCACATAGTAAATAAAATTAGTGTGTGTACAACACCGAACAATCATTTTAGATATTGCCTCGTTGTTATTCACTTTAATATAAATTGAGGCCGATGATGGAACTAGTTTTGCTGGTTCCGTGTGCGTGGGACAAGCCGCACTATTGGCGTAGACACAAAAATGTGTTGTTAACCTGTTGATGATTGACTCGCCGCGTCGGCTGCGCTCACATCAACAAACAACATGGCTCCAACTAGTACGAAGTTGAACATTACATTTTTTATTCAGTAGCTTTATTCCAGACTCAACACAGCACACATATACATCATATATGTGAATCTGAGAACCATACGTTATTTTTGTCCAAATACTGAAAATATGCTGAAAATGTGCTGCTCATTTTATATTGAAGCATTTGTTAATCACATATTCAGATATTTTAATTTTTCGAGATGGTTTATGTATTCTGGATGAAATTCGCAAATTGGTACCAAGTGTATCCATTATGATGTAGCTAAATAATCTAGGAAGCAAGGTAATCAGTAAGGACATGGTGAGAGTGGTGAGATGACAAAGGAGGATCATTGTTGCACGGATGATTGTTAAAATCAACTTGTGCGCGTTATGTCTGTGTATGGGCTTCAAACAGGAAGGGCGGAGACAAAAAAAAGGTCTTCATGGAACTGCTGGAGAGAATGGTGGGATTGGAGGAAGCGCATGTGATAATGTGCATTGCTGGATATTTTAATGGACATGTGAATATAGAAGAGACGGGAGAAGAAGAACCGATCGGGGATTCTAATGAGGGAAAAGGAATCGAGAGAGTTGAGAGCTAAGAGAAATGGTTATTACAAATGAGTTGGCCGTGGCAGGAACATTCTTCAAGAAGCGGGAAACCCACATCAGATTGAAGTGGCCAGCATAAAACAGAACTCGACCTGTTGTTAGTGAGAAGGCAGCATATGTGGAGGGTGAGGGACTGCAAGATCATTGCTGGTGAGCACGTGGCCTCATATCACAAACCCCTGGTTTTTGTTGTGCACATTCAGAAGACGAGAGAGGATAACACAGTGCGGGAAAGATCATTAAACTATAGAAATGCAGTGGGGACACAGCCGTTGCATACAAAAAAGAGGTTGACAGTTCCGAGAGAGATGGCTACGGACACGTTGAGGTGGATGGGTGTCCCAGAAGAGGAGATGAGGACGCTCGAAGGAACATATGAAGAGACAAAAGGTATAGTAGTGTGAGGACCAGGAATATCGGAACAATTCAGGGTGGACGTCGACCTGAGACGGAGGCGTGCCATCAACCCACTGTTGGTCATCGCAGTAGTGGAGGTGATCAGGGATATTCTCCGTAAGTTGATATACGCTGATAAACTGGTAGTAGTAGCGGGCAGTGGGGCAGACCTCCAAGAACGGTTGGTAGATTGGAAGGAATTATTTTGTAGACATAGACTGAAAGTCTAGAGAAGACGGAAGTGCTTTACAGAAAAATATCTAGATATAAGACTGGATGGGAAGAAACTTAACCAACATGATGTTTATCTGGGTGGAGCAGCTTCCAGTAACGGTGGCACGGAGCTGGAAATTCGCAGGAGAATACAAGCTGGAGAGAGTGCATGGAGGAACGTGGAAGAGGTGATGGGATATATATATATATATATATATATATATATATAACGGAAGCTAAAAGAAAAGTTTATTAGATCTTGCGTAACAACAGCCTAAATATACGGCATAGAGACCACAACGATTATAGAAAAACAATTAGAGAAACTGCATGTTTGTGAGAATAACTGGGTGAGAAGAATTGCGGAAGTGAAAAGAATGAATCAGTTAAGGGAGGAAGTTGGTGTGAGAGAGAGAGTATCAAGAGGAAGCCGATGAAGAGCCGGTTAAAGGGGGCTGGACAGGTCGAAATAATGAAAGTTGACGAAGAGAGCGGATGCGCTTAGAGTGGAGGGTAGAATAAGAATAGGAAGACCGAGACTGAGATGGGAGGATTGCGTGAAGAGAGATATAGCGGGTGTGGGATGGGAGGGGAAAATGAGAACGAGGGATGGGGAGACGACAGTGAAATGGTGTCAACCTCATGCAAGAGATGGCGCCACTCCGTTAGCAGGTTCATGGCTCACCACGTGGAGCCACTATAGCGGCGAGTGCCGAATGGAGCCCACCAGAACCTGTAAAGTTAAATGAAATAAAAACAACAATAAAACACATTATGTTACATCTTGCCGTATATTTCCTTTTTCACAACAACGAAACATTTATTAGAATTCAATAATTTAATAATTACAAAATAATACTCTACCAATATAGACATAATAACAATACGGATTTTAATATACATCTCTGTGGTTCTACCGGCCTTTCTTGATTATGCATCTTTTACCCGCGATTATTATTTGGTGTGACGTCACTACTGGCAGGAAAGCGCAGTGAGACTGCGACTGTCCATTCATTCACCCATGTTTACAAGCGAGCGTCAGAATGTTTTATGTGTATCTGTGCAGCCCTTTCTCTGTTTGTGTGAGAAACACAACTACCATGTAGGGTGAAAATGGGCAATCTGCGGGGTGCCAGACACACAGCGCACACATCACACAAAGGGGAGTTTGTCCACTGATTAACAATGTATCACGTAGTGAATCTCAGTTGAATAGGAACGTGTCGTCCGACAACCGTCTACCGCCAAAGGAGGGATAAGTCGCCTCACGACCTGCACATCGCCAACAAAAGGATAAGCAGTCTCATTGACGTACGTTGACCACACGCATAGTCCTAGTTTTGGCTGTTTACCTCCAGAAAGATCAATGATTGCAAGTAGGACTGCCTGGATATGCTTACAGTGAGCATTAGGTCCCATTCCTGCTGCACACTCACACTCTGTTCCCAGCACTTCATCATTTACTTCAACGCTAGCATAGCAATAATAGCAAAGGGTGCGACGCATCTCCACCCGACACTGACCCATGTAGAATGTGGTGTCATCATCATGTGCCCATCGAAGGAAGCGTAGAAATCCAAAATAGATGGCTTCAAAAGATCTGATGCACCAATATGTATGTAAATCTAAGTACCAACAACAACAACTTCATCCAAACAAATATAATATATCACCACAATACAAGGTTCCAAATGTGATGAATAATGACACACAGTTTACAAGGTTTTACATTTTAAAATATTATGCAAAGAATGATTATATAAATAATTATCATGTACAATGTAGTATAGACAAACTGCGTGTCATCATATAGCACATATATATATATATATATATATATATATATATATATATATATATATATATATATATATATATATATATATATATATATATATATATATATATATATATGCGTTGAAGTAAATGGTTAAGTGCCGGAAATGGAGTGTTAGTGTGCAGCAGGAATGGGACCTAATGCTCACTATAAGCATGATCTCAATAAACTTCATACCAAATTTATGGTCATCATTTATTTTAATTTAATTCAGCCATACATATACCGTAACAATAAAGAAATAAAATCACATTAAACATGTTTACGTGCAGAAGTACAATAAAATAAATGTATATCTATAATATTTAGTCAAGTGCAAACACCTTTATTGAATACATAGTCATATGGCTAGACTGGAACAACTGGTAGTTTTACTATCAGAGTATATAAGAGGCATATGGTTTCAAAACAAGAAGATAGAAGTATAAAATAATAAAAATACTTAACCAGGCCTTAGAGTAATATCAAGGAATAAAGACAATAACTGAGAGAGCTTGACTGACGCAGCGAGTGGCGTGTGCCAGAACATGTGAACCATTCATCGGTTGTTTTTTGTTTGTATTTTCAAGATGGCTATCGCAAATAAACACTGTGTTCATCAAAGAATGTAAATGAATGGCGCTAATACATGTGGTCGTATGAATAAACTAGCTAGATATAGTCTACCATCCTACTGCAATAGTGCTAATGGTGTGGCGCCATATATATATATATATATATATATATATATATATATATATATATATATATATATATATATATATATATATATATATATATGGCGGCTCTATGTGGTCGTTTTCTATAGTTACTGGCTACTGGCGTCGCTAAGCTGATCCGAAAGAGCTTAATTAGAAGTTGATTATGCGGTATCACGTTTTATATATATATATATATATATATATATATATATATATATATATATATATATATATATATATATATATATATATATATATATATATATATCGCTCTTCGTTGTATTCTTTCTAGCTTGTGTATGTCTTTTTTACGATACGGCCTCCATGCTTGTATACAATATTCCAAATGTGGTCTAAATATTGCTTTGTACAGGGGTACAATTAGCTGTTTCTCCTTATATATGAATAGTTCTCCTAATTAGTCCTACAATTTGATTTCTTTTCGAAGCAGCAATCCCATATTGCTCTGAAACTTTCATGTCAGCACTAAATGTTACTCCTAAGTCCTTTTCTTGTATGGTTCTACCTAGTACAGCAACCCCCATTTTATATTCCTCGTCCATATTTCCATGTCCGATTTGTATACATTTACCCTTACTTCGGTAAACTAATCCAATAGTTAATTTTTTATTTACTGAAACTATTTTGCAACAAACAGCTTCATCTTAATCTGCTCTCCTTTATAATTTTGTTTCATAAGCCTGAATAGATTCTTTAACATATGAAATAAATCCCCCTCCCCTTCTTCTTATTCGATCTCTCCTAAACTTTACGTATCCTATCTATCCCAATTCAGCATATGTTATGTCTGTGTTGGCCCATGATTCGGTTTTACAAATTATGTGAGGGTCAATATCTTCTACAATAATGTTTAATTAGTTTTTCTTATTTACTATACTCCTAGCATTTAAACGCACGCATCTATAACATGCTTCAGACATACTTTTCAGACATTTTGTTATTGGTTTATCTCTACTAGTGGCCTCTTGTCCTGTTTGAGGCATATCTAAGTAACCCCCACCGCGCTTCTAGTTTAAATAGTGTTTACTTCCAAAAATATTAGTTTTGCTAGCCATGCCACTGTCTACTGCTGCTGTGAGTCCATCCGCAAATACTGTTGCCCCCTTTCCACTTAGATGAACCCCGTCCTTCGTGTACATCATCAGCCCTTCCAACAAAACTTCCTCACAAATCCACAAAACCAACTTCCTCTTCCCAACATAGCTTCTCGACTAGCATGTTAATTGCCATCCCCCGGCAATTTCGATATATATGAACCCTCCTTCCTATTACTGGTAAAATCCCAGACAGTATTACTTGCTCAACCCGCGTCTGCTTTAGTGTTCTAACCAAATTCCAGTATGTCCTAACCATGGCAGTTTTACCCTCCCTCTCTATTTTATTTGTCCCTATGTGCACTAAAACATATCCACCCTTGCCCGAACCCACAATGTTTTCTACCCTCTCAGTTATCGCCTCTATTTTGGCCCCAGGCGAGCAAACTACCACGTCATCTCCCTTGTTTAAGACTCTTTCGGTCTTCCTAACTATTGAGTCCCCCACAAACACCCTCGCTCTCTTTCTCACCCCTCCACCACTGCCTCTGAATAGCTCTTCCGATGGATCCCCTCCATCACATTCTGTACTGCAGTCTTGTCACTTGGTGGCAGACTGTTATTAGGCTCTCTCTCACTCATCAACCTGTCACTTTTCCCTCTCCCGTCTCCTGTCTAACTTGCGTTCCCGTCGCCTTCACGCCTGACACCTTCCCTCCCGTGTCCCTCACTCCCATCGCCTTAACTATCATCTCCCCCCCGCCGACTCCATCGCTACTGTCATCCTCACTCCCCTTTCCTTCAATCCATTTGTCTTCCATCCCATTTCTTTCCGTCTCGTCTCCTTTCGTCCTGTCTCCCTACGTCCCGTCTCCTTATGTCCTGTCATCTTATCTCCTCTCAGCCTCCTCCCAGGCTGAGGATGAGCTCTCTCTAGCATCTCTCTCTCTTTCTCTCGTCGTCTTCCCCCACTTTAGCATATACTGTCCCCCCACCAGATCCACTGGCACAACCCACCTTCTCCCTTCCCACCACTGCCACAACGAGCAGCCTCAGCTGTTCCAACTCCACCTCAAGTTCCTTCATCCTCGTACGTCCCCATACACTCAAAACTAAAAATATCCACCTGTTCGTCCAGGCTTCTCACACCCGGACTTGACGAAGTCCACCCAGTTGCTACAACTGTTGCATATTAAATGCCTGGTGGCCTTTACCTGCCGTTTGCACGGTGCCATCACAAAATTTAGACTTAATCTCATTGCTACGTTAGCCTAGAATAAGGCTGTTTTTGTATTCAAAAGAACAATTTAGGCTAATATACTTGCTAACTATGTCTTTTCTACTAATCTCGCACGAGCACAGAAAAAGCCTGCAACCTACCGAATACGGAGAACACTATGTAAACAAAACAACGAAGTCTGTGTAAACCAAATTACGCTAAAATCCTGCTGTTAATTCCTTCTTACCGAAATCGTTTACTACAACTATATCAGATATTACCTTATGTATATAATTTATGTAAATATATAACTTTATCTAATATATATTTAACAAAGTATACGATAGTTTGGCACACCAATTTAATTAACGAACTGTAAACAAACTCCCCCTGATCGCTGAATTTGAGTCCGGGAAAATTACTGCCTATGTTAACAAAAACAGAGGCAGTAAAACATGTCTATAAGAAGTTTGTGCATATAGTATATGTGTAATAGTAATACTTATTCTAACCAATATTCCACTGTTTCTGACTACTCACATTGGTATCTCAATTTTCGAATGGCAAACAACCCTATTAACGCTCACTGACTTGCCTGTCGGATTCCGGAACTAACTTACTCTAAAATCCTGCCTCTGAATAATAATTAACAAAAACTGTTTTCTAATATATGTCTACAATACGTTTATGTATAATATATATGCAATAGTAATAGTTATTCTACTCGATATTCCATTTTTCTATACATTTTCAATACCAATTTCAAGTCGCTGCTGCACCAAGGTTTCCGACAGTCATCTATCAAATGTATGGAAGATATATAAGACGCTTGGCTGCTCTGTGTGGTAGTTTTCGTGGTTACGTCAGAAAGTAAAAGATCGCGCTGCCAGTGTCAGTGAGCGAGGCCTGCTTGTGTTCAATCCGAGCGACGTGGTTGTCGCTGCCCGTGTCGCTGACTGCGTTCGTGTTCTACTATTTGATGGCGTCGACATAGCTTCCGTTACTGGGAATAGTGTTGGCATATCATCCTCTTTTAAAGATATGTTAGCTCCGGGATAACCCAGGGCTGCCATCTTCTCCGGGTCGCGGTCGAAACAAGTTTGTTCTTCGTCGGCTTAAAGTTTGAAAGCTTTATTTTCGCGAGCCATTTCTTTGGCAAAGTTGGCAGTGTAGGACAATTAAACGAACTTCATGTTACTCTATCCTTACTACTGTTTCCATTACAACCGTATGCCACACAGTAAACTATTTTGACGCTCGCTGTAAAAAATATATGTGAATGAATGGAACGTTCCATTCTCGCTGTGCCCCCCGTCACAAGTTACGTCACATCGAAATCTACCGAAAATCGCAGGAAAGTATGCTTAATCGAGCAAAGCCGGCAGTACAGAGAATTATTTGGAATTGTTAATTAATTTAATTCTAAGGAAATGATAGGTGTAGTGGCAATGGAAATATTCTGCAAGATGTAATGTAATATGATTTATTTCAAGCAATCGATGTTTTATTCGCTTTAGTGCAGTCATTCTACTGTATGTTTATGGAAATATGCCCTTGGTCTTCCAGCAGCGACAACATGTTCTTGTTTTATGTATCCACCCTGATCGTGTAGCAAATGCTATACGACACGTGGAGTTCATGTCCCCGCAAGACTGGGCCCTCCAATCGCGGGAACAGGTTAAATTGTGTCACAATTAATACTGTAATTTGTGAAAATATTCGTGAATACAACAACGGTTGCACGAGTTTCGTAGCTCCAGTTTTCTAGCAAACAGGCGATGGTAGTTTGGAATACCTAAGTTAGAACCCACCTGATAAACGTTTCGTCAAACTTTTACTGAAACCACTAACCGATAACGTTCTCACGTTGTAAAAATGAGACATCTGCCGTTTCATTGACGTCACACGTTGATGATATAGGGAAGAGTAGGGAAGTTCTAAGAACAATCCGCTGTAGGTTAAGAGGGATGATATAAATAGGGTATATAAAAATAGCAGACGGCGAGTACGTGGAATGTCGACAGACCGTGTTTGAAATGCATGTGGCTTAAGTTTCCTTTAACGTTTTAGAAGTTATAACAATACGAGTTCCCATCATGGTGCAGCTCACCGTTTCTCAGTTAACCGGGAAAGGTTCAACGTGGCGTATGGCTTAAAACAAACCAATTGCAGCACATTTAATAACCGTTGAAGTCAGGACTCCACAAATAAGCACAATAATACATGTCCATATATGCAATAGCAGATACCCGAAATAACCCGTGGCGCCTCTGGTGGAAAAACAGTGCATACGTAGAACAATCCACAACAACGCGAGTGTTATATTAATCCGCAGACATATGACGAGTTACCGTGTCAATAAAGAATACGTCGTGTTAACAATAATGCTTACTCATATTTAACAGAACACACAACATGAATAATTTATAATGCGGTCGAGCACGCGTTGGCATAATTTCCTGTTGATGCGCGATTGCTTCGGCGCATGGCAAGACAATCGCGAAAACGTGCTAAGTGTTAACTTTGTTCAAATTGTGTCAACCACTCGTGTATATTAATAGTAATTCACGATACGTAAAGAGTTTATCTTTTTAGTTTTGATGCAGGTTCGTAAAACACTGCGTCAGCATTGGACAAGCCTGTCACAATGCGGCTGGCTGTGTTCGCAGACATACGTGAGTCGCGGCTCTGGTTGAGTGCTGCTCTGTGATGAAGTCGCTCGTTGTCCATCAGACAACTTTAAAGATGAGATCGTTTCTAACTGGCTAATAGTAGCTTAATTGTGTTGCTTCCATGTAGCATTGTCGACGTCTCACTGCAGCAGCTGATCACTGCAGAAGCTCACCTTTAGAGAGTATTAAAGTCATGTGCAAAAGCTTGCTTTTTTCCTTTACTTTAGCTACGAAGTACTGTGCTAAGTTTTCCAGTAACATGTTTTTGTTACATTGGTGCTACTGGTGCACTTTTAGTCGACGACTTCACCGCTACTATATGGGTAATTGGCAGTGACAGCGCACTGTATGCGGTGATATTCGTTTGAAATGCACGACATGACGTCCGCGCTGATAAAACCTATATTGCACTGGAACGGACTACGTTCTCTATAATGACGAGTCATAGAATGCGTCACTGAATGGTCGTCTGCTGGGTCTAAAAATAGTTCCTAATTCTTATATTTCTGTGTTACCCGTTCGTTTCTAATTACGGCAGGTTTTAATGCAGAATAGGTAGTTCATCGAATCAAGCAGAGCTGTGCTCGACAAGATCAACATACTAAATTGTATCCTAGTATCCGGTTAATAAGGCAAATAACGTGACAGGTACCGTTTTTATGCATTATATAGCCTTATGTTTAACTGAAATAAATACTTTATAAAAAACGATACTTGGTTTTGTGTACTCGTTGCTTCAGAATGCTGTATTCGGCTGGCAACCTCGTACAACATAACATTTAGAAGTAATTCGTGCATAGAACCAAATATCGTTCAAAAGGTGTATTATACTGTCGTTCGAAACGTGTGTTATTATAACATGATCGGTTGGTTGGTTGTTTGGCTGGTTGGACAGTTGGTTGGTTGGTTGGTTGTTTGGTTGGTTGGTTGGTTGGATGGTTCTTTGGGTCGTTGGTTGTTTCTTTGGTTGGTTCGCTGATTCGTAGGTTCGTTCGGTCGTTCTTTCGCTCGCTCGTTCGTTTGTGTGTAAAACACTGTTCTTTTTGTAATGTTCAGGAAAAAACAGAGACAGTTTGTGTGCCACGCGTGTACAAGATGACGTCATCGGTGGTCTTTTTTGTTAGTTGCTATCGCCAGACAAATATCGGCTGCACTGCTTCAGTGATTCGTATACATTATAATGTTAGCAGTGTGACTTTAAAAGTGCAGCTGGGACAATGCACGACCGAAGACTGGGCACTATTCTTGAGACATAGCTACTTACACTACACATAGAACTTAAACTAAAATAAATAAGATATGCTACATTACTCTGTGTTTTGTCTATATTACACATACATCAGCTGAAGAAAGACACCTGGACACGATTCAATAGTTGACGAAAAGTTGTTGAAAGTACGTTACGTCGACCACTTTATGCCACTTTTGATTGTTCTGCTCACGGAACGCCGCCGTATGACAAAAGGGATTATTTCCAGTTTAAGAGTTTTCAATGCCAAAGGTCGTTTAGGGCGATATCATGACGTTGTCTTCGAGTAAGCAGTGTGAAAGCGTGAAACTGGTCAGACAATGTTGACTGCTTATGATGCATTTGCTTTTTGCAAAGAGCCGGCGATCGTGTGAAGACATTCACAGTGCACAGCTACCACTTAAACCACTTGATGCAGCATCTGATCGTGGAGGGTCCTTTGCAGAGATACTTAAAGTAAGTCCCAAGAAAACAACGTTTCTTGTTGATATCCTGGCAGGTTCCTCCATTGCCGGTGCATCTGTAATCTATCGGAGTATCAATGAAATAAATAGTTATGCACGTAAACTTTATGCAACATGCAATTTCCTATTTGGTATACGCTTATTACGATATAATTATAATATAATCATAGGAAACCAGTATATGAAAATAGTTATTATCAAGTATTCATTATTGGTTAGTTTATGGGCTTGTGTTGATATATCTTAAAGTCGTTGGGTATTCGTTCTTGGGGCAATACACTCGATCCTTTCTGTAAGTTACACGAGACTTACCCGATGCGTGCGCACCACTGGTGGCAACCAGCAGCATTATCAACGTAAACACCACAAATGACGTCTTCATGTTTCCGTAGGTTTGTTTTCTGGAAAGTTGAACGAATTGGCTTCTTTTTTTCTGAAAATTCAATCACTTTCAGCAGAGTTGTAACTAACATCAAAATAAAACAGTTTCATTGTAGGAGAACCAACTCCTCTGCTACCGGTAATTATGTGTGAAGGAGAACCCTTGGTCCCATATAAAAGACACATCATAGCTTTCGAATATTCCACCAAGGGTGTCTCTGCTTTTCGATTAAACCAGCTGACATACACATTATCAAATACGTATATGTCCTACAGAAGCTCACTCACCCAGCGTACACACTGTGCTGTTTAAGGCCTCAACTGTCTGGGCATGTTATGAGAATGACTGACAACATGATTCCCACGGCCATCATCTACCCTGAATTATTTCATGACCATCGTTCAGAGGTGGTCAAATAAACGCTACGAGTTTTCTTCACGTAAAGCAGGCACACATTATGTGATAAGTGACTTTAATATAGCATAGAAAGTATCATGTTCACATTGAGAGAAAGCTTTTTTGTAGACACAGGCCAAGGCCCCCCGTGTCAAATACAACTTCCAGGGACACCGCCACGAGAGATGGCACCCCCCGCCACCCCCCCCCCTGTGGGCCGAGGACCACCGGTTGAACATTCCACGACGTTGTGTTCTAAGTAGGAAACAACACAGCAAAATCAAAGACTACATCGTACATATCATTCTGATTAAGTTTGGTGTCCTGGTTTCTTGTCTGAAGCAATACACAGTGCGGGAAACAAAACATTAACATTGATGCCGCATGAAGACAAATAGAAAATGGCGAAACGACTACCTGGTTGAACAATTTAAGGTGATATGCAAGCTATAAAGATGATTTATCCAAATATGTCTCATAACAAACAACACGTATTAGCAATAACCGTAACAACATAATATACAGATGTAGTTATTATTGTTAAGTGATTAACGTCGGCTATTCTGCACTTACATATGCGTCGCGGAATGTGCAGTTCGTTGAAGTACGACACAAGGGGCCTAGACCTGGGCTTGTTTGAGGGTCTTGCTCATCGCCTTTATACTGGATTGCGAGACACCGTGTGGCTGTCACTGTCATAAGACGTCCAAAAGAAACGAGTTAGCCAAGCCCAAATTTATGATGACATCATTAATAGATGCGGTCGTAAAGGGGCGGTTGTGTGAAACCAAAGTTGTGATTTACTGCCAGCAATATTCCATTCGCGTGAATATAGCTGTAAAAACGGATATTTTGTACTGCTTGTCATTATGCTGTGTTTCTTTTAACAAAAAACCTCAACGTGTGTGCTTACTTGGAAGTGAAGAGCGGAAGTGGAACAAAATGCAACGAAGAAATATAAGGGATGATTGGGACAGCTAGACAGTGGAATGCAGAGACACACCCACTCCACCACACCCCACCACACACACACACACACGCACGCACGCACGCACACACACACACACACACACACGCACGTACGCACGCACACACACACACACGCATGCTTTAACGCAAAAAAATATCCAGTAAAATTCACCTAATTTTACCGTAAAATAATAAATTCGTATCTCAATAAATTCAACACCTGCTGTTTGTGAAGCCTACGGCCATACCGTTGTTGTGTGCGATTGCTATATCAGCACACGCGATTCCATGCAGATCAACTTAAAATTATATTTGTTTGCACTAATGGAGTTAAGCTCGTGACTAATTCATTCTTACATTTGGCATATGTGGCGCTTACCATATTGAATATAGAATTAAGACAAAGTGACCCCACAAGACTTCAGTGAATCTCATGATCATTTGGAGACCAGTCAAGACACTTTTATTCAAAAAAAATAAAGAAAAGCAACACGTGCTTACACTGCTTTCCAATTGGGAATCCTATTGGTTGATGTCTCAGCTCTTGACCAATCACTGTCCGCATTTCACATTTATCCGGCAAAAAGGCGGATATTAGCAGTACAAGTCCTTCGCTTGCGACATACGCAAATACATTGTGTGTCTCATTTCGCAAAAGGGGACATTCTATTTCACATTCTTTACAAATGAAAATTGTAGTGAGAACGTGGTATATAATGCAAAACCGTGAGTCTCGTGGCATGAAATTTGACATATATGCTTATAGATGGATCAAACCGTGAGTCTTACGGTGTGAGATTTGAGAGGTATGCTAATAGCTGGATTAACATGAGGAGAATAACACGTTCCAACATAGCACTGGAACGGAGTTCAGGCGATTTCAACAATATAATGCCGGTTTTAGGTGAAATATTGTACATACATTTAGGGCACACTTTTTTCTGTGCACTACCAAATATATAGTTCTATCTATCTAAACTTGAGAATAAAATGTTATTAGCACATACATTAATGAATATGAATAATTAAAAAATGCACGAGCAAATGACTGATGTGTCGTTATATATATATATATATATATATATATATATATATATATATATATATATATATATATATATATATATATATATATATATATATATATATATATATATATATATATATATATATATATATATATATATATATATATTTTATATATATATATTATATATATATATATATATATATATATATATATATATATATATATATATATATATATATATATATATATATGTGTGTGTAATTATTTGAAAAAGTATTATAATATATATATATATATATATATATATATATATATATATATATATATATATATATATATATATATATATATATATATATATATATATATATATATATATATATATATATATATATATATATATATATATATATATATATATCGACACATCAGTAATTTGCTCGTGCATTTTTAAATTATTCATATTCGTTAATGTATGTGCTAATAACATTTTATTCTCAAGTTTATTATATAATGAATGTTTAATACTAATAACACTACTACTACTACTACTAGTAGTAATACTAATAATAATAATAATAAGAACAGTAATAAAAAACAGTAACAATAATAAAACTAACTACAAAAATAATGATATTAATAGCCTCTAAATTCACTAATTGTGTCAAGTTTAACGAGGAAAGAAATGATGGAGAGTATGACACACCAACCTGTGTGCAGAACGACTTGATATAGTATGACACATCAACCTGCTTGCCGAATGAGTTAAGATAGTATGACACATCAACCTCTGTGCAGAATGATTTGAGATAGTATGACACATCAACCTGCGTGCCGAATGAGTTCAGATAATATGACACATCAACCTGTTTACAGAATGATTTGATATGGAATGACACATCAACCTGTGTGCAGAATAATTTGAGATAGTATGACATATCAACCTGTGTGTAGAATGATTTGAGATACTAAGACACATCAACTTTTGTGCAGAATGATTTGAGATAATATGACACATCGACCTGTGTGTAGAATGATTTGAGATTGTATGACACATCGACATTTGTGTATAATGATTTGAAATAGTATGACACATCAGCAAGTGATTTGAGAAAGACACGGGCAACGTCAGGTGAAAGAAATTGCGCAAGTTTCGAAACAGAAGTAGGTGAACTTGAACCCTGGTCCTCTCGACTGACAGAAGTAGGGGGACTTGAACCCTTGTCCCCTCGATTGGCAGAAGTAGGTGTACTTGAACATTGGTCCTCTCGATTGACAGAAGTAGGTGGACTTGAACCCTGGTCCTCTCCACTGCCAGTGCGTCGCTGTCACTGACGTGATAAATCTGCTCCGGTTCAAGTAATTCAGGATAATCGTTCTAAATATGAGTAATGTTAACACGTATTGACAATGACAGCTTGAAAGCGATGTTTCGCTACATTAAACGACGAGACGAAGAAATAAACACCTCGCTTCTAACTACAGGTTTACATTCAAAGTTGGCCGCATTCCAATAGTGCAATTAGGCCTACTACGCAATTAATGCAATAGCCTGTCGTTTCGGCAGTAGCCATTGCGTCATTTCGACAACTCCGGCAGCTATGTTTATTTTTACACGCCACACTACAAAGTGGCAGAAAATGTGACTGTTTATGTGCCTGAACTACCGTCTTCAAAAATAGCATCAACCTTTTGTGAATACCGTTTGACTGCTTTGCAACACGACCACATTCAAACAACTCTACAAAATGCGGTACCAAACGGTTTGGCTTGTCTTATTTCTAGCTCATGGTCAGCACTCCAGAAGATATTCACAGGCCACGCAGTAGCAATAGCAGTACCAGTAGTAGAAACAGTAGCAGTAGCAGCATATATACCTAAATTCCCGAAGGCACTTACCGAAACCAGTTTGTGGATTTTTGCCGGTAGATGTCAGGCCGCGTGACATAATTTTGGCTAAACAAACCAACTTCGCCTACGTCGGATCCTAGGCACATAACTTTTTGCAAGATTTAGATCACGCGAAATGTCGAGCCACGCCGATTCTGACGGTGCAACTGACATCATTCCGACTTTGCCCGATGCGTATGCGTCTTATTATTGAATTGGCAGGCGGACGTTTTGACTGCAGTAAGGCGTCGGCCACCAAGTTTATCGCAGCAAACAACCTCCACCATGTTGAAGGCACGGCCACACTCTCGTGACCAATGACAGCGAGTGGGCGTAGCTACAACAGTCGCCCATGCCCTACCGGGTACGGATGGTAATTTCGCGGGCGGGACACATTGGAAGTGCAGACGGGCAGCTGGTCGGGCGAAATGAAGGGAAGAAAGTTTGCGAATCGTTGTGGATGTAAAAGCTCGCAAATAGATGCTTTTCACGCTGGCATTTGGTAGAATACCGTGCCTAAGTCAAACACAGACCTGAACGCCGGGTGTAATGGACTGGTAGTCGTTGTTCTTTTGCCCAAGTCACCATGCCATAAAGAACACTCCTTTGTCGTAACCATAAACATAAATTGTATCTCTTGTGTTGTACCATTTGCTCTTCTATGTTGTAACTAACCCTAAATGACCCACTGATGTTTTTGTAATCGATCATTTAAC
Organism: Lamellibrachia satsuma; assembly: GCA_033239005.1. Lineage (NCBI taxonomy): Eukaryota > Metazoa > Annelida > Polychaeta > Sabellida > Siboglinidae > Lamellibrachia > Lamellibrachia satsuma. The sequence goes on along the minus strand of BSQZ01000029.1, from coordinate 5,540,536 downwards.
TACCGAAAAAAAATCTTCACAAACATTTACTATGTATATGTCATGCAAGTTTGCAACTGATAATTGTGCTACTTACAGTTGTCAGCGAGTAGAACAATGCCTTGTTTTTGGTTATAACCCCTCAAATGATTGATTATTGTGTTGACATCAAATGAGTGCAGGATTTAAAGTAATTTCCACAACACATACCACTTGATGCATATAAGATGTATTTTGACGATAGCAGTACATTTGGCGATCTTCTCTTCAATTTCTAAATCCTATTCAAGACGCCGCTGCCCAAATCTTTTTTTAAAATATGTCTTTCTCCAACTATTCTACCAAACACTGCCACTTTCCAAAGATGTCAGTGGTGTCCCTCTATCATCTTTATCGTGGTTTCCCTCTGCCTCTTTGCTCTGCCAGCATCCACTCAAGTATCGACTTTACCTGACATTCACCCAAACAAGATAGAGGCGATTGTGGTGGCCACTCGCTGTAACACTCCTTTACCGTAAAAACAAACATAAGTTGTATCTCTTGTGTGTACCACTCGCTATTTTATGTTATAACTAACCCTATATAACCCAGTGATGTTTTTTTGCAATCGTTCATTTAACAACCGGATAAAAATGTACTATATAAATGGCAATATGGCATGCAAGTTTGCAATTGATAATTGGGTTAGTTACAGTTGTCGGCGAGTAGAAAAGGATTCCTTTTCATTGTTGGTGAAAAATCCTCAGATGATTGATCGTTATATTGTACGCAGTACAGGATTTAAAGTAATTTCCACAACACATACCACATCTTGCATTTATAAGGTGTATGTTGAGGATAGCTGTACATTTGACGATCTTCTTTTAAATTTGTAAATCCAATTTTTGTATGTGAAATATATGTATTTTAAATAACGTTTTGCCTTGTAATGCCCTCCTTTTTGCTTCGTCATAATTTATTAGTCTGGTTGATTGTGTAAGGTTGTTCCAGTACTGAAAGGTTGTGTGAAGGTATTTTTTTCTTATGTCAAGACTGCTGGGTTTATTCCACAATATCTCATTACGACCCCGCGTGCCATTAGTGCTAGTTGTCATGCTCTACAATTAGTGCTAGTTGTCATGCTCTACCATGTTGTGTTCTAACGAATTCTAACCACGTGCGTTTACTATATAAGGAACATTTGACTTGAACAAACTTAATTAATACAATTATAATTATGTTACTCGCTTTGAAATTACTTTAATCTAACACATCTTTAAAGATCTTATGCAAAGGTTGGATACATTTATGCATTGTTCACTCGTTCTGGGTAAATATGTGTCCATCAATTCAAAGTAAAGTGCAGACGCAATATAAAATAACACGAAGCATTATTCGCAAACACGAAAATACATAGTTTAAAAACTAAATAAATCTTATTAAGGTATTTTCAGTTACAAGCATTCACATATTCACAGTTGCCTCGTTCTAGTTGTGTGCATAGTAGTCATTAAGAAAGAAGAGCTTAAAGGGAATAAAAACAAGGCACTAGCTAAAATGCTTTACACATTTACTTTACAGGATTGAGGATTTATATCTAGGAAACCCTTACGTACACCCACACAGAGACGATAAATGGCTTAACATGATCTCGAAAAGCGTAAATGGATGCAACAGTAGCAAATAATTTTATTTCTTGTGTTACAAAATTTGCTATGTTAACCCTAAATGACCCACTGATGTTTTTGCAATCGATCATTTAACAACCGGATAAAAAGGTACTATGTATATGGCACTATGACATGCAAGTTTGCAACTGATAAATTGGCTAGTTACATTTGTCGGCGAGTAGAAAGATACCTTGTCATTGGTTGTGAAAAACACCAAAGGAGTATTTAACGATCTTCTCTTCAATTTAAATAAAGTTTTGCCTTGTAATGACCTTTCTGCTTCGTCATAATTTATTAGTCTGGTTGACTGTGTAAGGTTGTTCCAGTACTGAAAGGTTGTGTGAAGGTATTTTTTCTTATGTCAAGACTGCTGGGTTTATTCCACAATATCTCATTACGACACCGCTTGTCATTAGTGCTATTTGTCATGCTCTACCATTAGTGTTAGTTGTCATGCTCTACCATTAGTGCTAGTTGTCATGCTCTACCATTAGTGCTAGTTGTCATGCTCTACCATTAGTGCTAGTTGTCATGCTCTACCATTAGTGCTAGTTGTCATGCTCTACCATTAGTGCTATTTGTCATGCTCTACCATTAGTGCTAGTTGTCATGCTCTACCATTAGTGCTAGTTGTCATGCTCTACCATTAGTGCTAGTTGTCATGCTCTACCATTAGTGCTAGTTGTCATGCTCTACCATTAGTGCTAGTTGTCATGCTCTACCATTAGTGCTAGTTGTCATGCTCTACCATTAGTGCTAGTTGTCATGCTCTACCATTAGTGCTAGTTGTCATGCTCTACCATTAGTGCTAGTTGTCATGCTCTACCATTAGTGCTAGTTGTCATGCTCTACCATTAGTGCTAGTTGTCATGCTCTACCATTAGTGCTAGTTGTCATGCTCTACCATTAGTGCTAGTTGTCATGTTCTACCATATCCATGTTGTGTTCTAACGAATTCTAACCACGCGCTTTTACCATATATGGGACATTTGACTTGAACAAACGTAATTAATAAAATTATAATTAAGTCACACGCTTTGAAATTACATTAATTTAACACAGTTTAAAAGTTCGTATGCAAAGGTTGGATACATTTATTTATTGTTCACTCGTTCTGGGTAAGTCTATGTCCCCTTGTTCATTGCAATTTAACTCAATTCAAAGTAAAGTTCAGACACAATATGCAATAACATAAAGCATTAGTCGCAAACTCGGAAATACATAGCTTAAAAACAAAATCAATCTTATTAAGATATTCTCAGTTACAAACATTCACATATTCACAGTTGCCTCGGTCTAGTTGTGTGCTTAGTATTCATTAAGAAAGAAGCGCTTAAAGGGAATAAAAACAAGGCACTAGCTAAAATGCTTTACACATTTACTTTAAAAGATGGGGATGTATGTTCAG
>BSQZ01000029.1:5435000-5532500 GCA_033239005.1 Lamellibrachia satsuma | reverse complement strand
ATACAGCATTGAAACAATTCAGGGTAGATGATGGCCGTGGGAAGTCATTTTCATAAACATATAATGAATAGGAATAGAAAATTGCATGTTGCGTAAGGTTTACGTGCATAAATAATGTTGTATTGATACTCTGACAAATCACAGATGCATCAACAATGGAGGAACCTGCCAGGATCGCAGCAAGTTATGTTTTGGTAGATACAAACAGGATCTCTGCGACGGACCCGCCACACGCCAGTGCTGCTTCAGTTGGTTTTGGTGGTAGTACTGAACAAGCTGTTCACTGTGAATGTCTTCACACGATCGCTCTTGCTGAATTTACCAAATTGTTTGAAACAATAAAAATGTAGGCACGGCTGAATCCACGACGTTGTTATCAATTGATGTGTTTCCTGTGAGCTTATCAGTGCGATATCGCCCTTTAATATTCGATTGCTCTCTGTAGCCATGTTCGACACAGTAAAGAAGTTTTTCTAGGAATTTGTCATAGCGAATAGCTGCTAAAACGCATTGCGTGCGTGTCTGTTGTACGCCTTACCTAGTGGCGCTACTGTCAATTATGTTCAAAGACATTTTACATTTGTGATCTCGGTGAAACAAGATGGTAGAGCCTGAGAAGAGTCCTTCTGTAAATGCATTGAATCTGCCTAAACCATATTTAGAAATGTAATTATTCAACATCGATTTATATAGACTATATCAGATGGGGCTTAACCAGCATAGTGTGTACGCTGGGTGAGTGAGCCCTCTGCTGGACATGTATTCGATTATTTTATGTCATCTTGCTTTAATAAGGGAGCGAATATTCGAAGGCTATGATGTTTCTTTTGTATGGGACCAAGGGTTCTCCTTCATACATGATTACCGTTAGCAGAGGAGTTGTTTCTCATATAATGAAATTGTTTTCTATTGATGTTAGCTACAACTCAACTGAAACTGATTCAATTTTCAGAAAAAAAGAAGCCAATTCGTTCAGCTTTCCAGGAAACAAACCTACGAAAAACATGAAGACGTCGTTTGTGGTGTTTACGTTTGTAACGCTGCTGGTTGCCATCAGTGGCGCGCAAGCATCAGGTAAGTCTCGACTCGACGACAGCAGTAAACGCAGTATTGCATAGTCTTTGAACAGTGTAATCTACTAAAAGGGTTGAGTATATTGACCCAGGAACGAATAGCCAACTACTTTACGATATATCAACTGAATCCCACAAACTAACACATATAACATATGCTTGATAATAACTGTTTTCAGATATTGTTTTCCTATGTTTATATAATAATTATATTGTAATAAACGTATAACGAATAGGAATAGAAAATTGCATGTTGCGTAAGGTTTACGTGCATAAATAATGTTTTATTGATATTCTGACAGATCACAGATGCACCAACAATGGCGGAACCTTCCAGGATCGCAGCAAGTTATGTTTTGGTAGATACAAACAGGATCTCTGCGACGGACCCGCCACACGCCAGTGCTGCTTCAGTTGGTTTTGGTGGTAGTACTGAACAAGCTGTTCACTGTGAATGTCTTCACACGATCGCTCTTGCTGAATTTACCAAATTGTTTGAAACAATAAAAATGTAGGCACGGCTGAATCCACGACGTTGTTATCAATTGATGTGTTTCCTGTGATCGTACCAGTGCGATATCGCCCTTTAATATTCGATTGCTCTCTGTAGCCATGTCCGACACAGTAAAGAGGTTTGTCTAGGAATTTGTCATAGCGAATAGCTGCTAAAACGCATTGCGTGCGTGTCTGTTGTACGCCTTACCTAGTGGTGCCAATGTCAATTATGTTCAAACACATTTGACATTTGTGATCTCGGTGAAACAAGATGGTAGAGCCTGAGAAGAGTCCTGTAAATGCATTGAATATGCCTAAACCATATTTAGAAATGTAATTATTCAACATCGATTTATATAGTGAATATCTTCCTAAAGGGCAGCATGCCTGTAGCAGAAAGATGTCATATGCTTTTTTACATATAGTTTTGTGTTTGAGTTTCGGGACTTTCCGACTTAATGCACTGTTAGTTTGTCGAAGTCAGTAGATACCGAAACGTAAACATATAATGTCGGTTGTTCACACAGTTTTATAATGTTTTATGATGCGCAATATTCGTCACGTGTTATTCAAAAAGAGCTGGAAACACGATATGTGTTAACCCCCTTAGTGCACTTCTTTGGTACCAAAATGTAAGAAAAACTACTACTGCAACATTTCATTTATGTATGTCACCCGGTCAGCAATTACCCCGAACTATTTTCACACACACACACACACACACACACACACACACACACACACACACACACACACACACACACACACACACACACACACACACACACACACACACACACACACACACACACACACACACACACACACACACACACACACACACACACACACACACACACACACACGACACACACACACACACACACACACACACACACACACACACACACACACACACACACACACACACACACACACACACACACACACACACACACACACACACACACACACACACACACACACACACACACACACACACACACACTAACACACACACACACACACACACACACACACACACACACACACACACACACACACACACACACGAACACACACACACACACACACACACACACACACACACAACATATTTGTTGTGGACTCACATACTGAATGTCCTTGCTCTACAAAAATTCACACTGCTGCTTGTATTCTTGATGCTGCTGCTGTTGCTGTTGCTGCTGCTGCTGCTACTGCTACTGCTGCAAAAACGACACGCCCGTTCTGCCTCTTTATAACGTGGCTAATAACATTAGCCGTAGTTGCCAGAGTTGCTACTGCCGAAACAACAGGTTGTGGTATTGCGCAGTAATTGTATCATTAGAATGCCGTCAACTTTGAATAAAAACCTTTAGTTAGAAGCGACGTACTTACTTCTTCTTTCAGCAGTCGACAATGGCCTGGGAAGAATAACAAATATTTTTGGTAGCAAGTATTGTTTAAACTAGAGTGGGGTACCACAAGGATCAGTATTAGGACCTTTATTATTCTTAATATATATCAATGACTTGGACGATAATATAACAAGCAACGTAATGAAATTTGCGGATGACACAAGCGTTTGGAAGGGTTAACAATGATGGTGATAAACAACATTTAGAAAACGATCTAAACAGATTAGTGAAATGGTCTGAGAAATGGCATAAACTATGCAATGGGAGATACAGTTCTGGGTACTACTATACAAGAAAAGGACTTAAGAGTTACAATAAGCGCTGATATGAAAGTTTCAGCGCAGTGTGGTATTGCAGCTTCAAATGGTAATCAAATTATTGGGTTGATTAGAAGAAATATAATATTTAAGGAGAAAAAGCTAATTATACCTGTGTATAAAGCAATAGCTAGGCCTCATTTAGAGTACTGTATACAAGCGTGGATACCATATCGTAAGGAGGGTATAGATACGTTTGAAAGAATACAGAGGACAGCAACTAAAGCGATTCTAGAACAGAGAGATCTTAGGTTTGAAGAAAGTATAAAAGAATGTGGTTTAACAACCCTAGAGACAAGGCGATTAAGAGGAGATCAAATTAAAGTTTTTAAGGTATTTAATGGGTATGAAAATATTTATATAAATGTTTTTGTTTTCACTTAAGAAAGATAATAGAACTAGAGGACAAGAGGTAACATAAGAAAAGGATGAGTGCAGATTTGATATCAGGAAGTACACTTTCTCACAAAAGAAAATCAATTAATGGAACACGTTATCTACACGTTGTGTAACTGCTAGCAGCGTGAATATGTTTAAAAACAAGGTTGACACATATCTCAGGAGGGCGGGTTACACAAAGATTAAAAACTCTCGATAAGCCAATGGCTTCCTTGTCCACTTGCCATCTAGGCATTTGCCTTGGATGTCAATCTTGTTAAATTATGTCTCCTCGTTTACTAAATTTATCGTCGTCAATACGTGTTAGCATTATTCATAAGAAGTACAATTCTGGGTGAGTTACTTGAACCGGAGCAGATTTACCACTGTCAGTGCAGAGGACCGGAGTTAAAGTCCACCTACTGCTGTCACTCGAGAGGATCACTGTTCAAGTCCACCTACTGATGTCATTCGAGAGGACCATGGTTCAAATCCACCTACTGCTGTCAGTCGAGAGGACCAGGGTTTTAGTCCACCTACTGCTGTCAGTCGAGATGACCAGGTTTCAAATCCACCTACTGCTATCAATCGAGAGGACCCGGGTTCAAGTCCACCTACTGATGTCAGTCGAGAGGACCAGGGTTCAAGTTCACCTAATGCTGTCAGTCGAGAGGACCAGGGTTCAAGTCCACCTACTATTGTCAGTCGATAGGACTTGGGTTCTAGTCCACCTACTGCTGTCAGTCGAGAGGACGAGGGTTCAAGTCCACCTACTGATGTAAGTCGAGAGGAACTGGGTTATAGTCCACCTACTGCTGTCAGTCGAGAGGACCAGGGTTCTAGTCCACCTACTGCTGTCAGTCGAGAGGACCAGGTTTCAAGTCCACCTACTGTTGTCAGTCGAGAGGACCAGTGTTAAAGCCCAGCACCTTTGAAAAAAGTAGATCCCCTTCACCCTTGTGCGCCAAACACAACATATACGTATGTTACCACGCACGCAAAGCTGCAGGAAGTGTCTATGCGGCTTACAATTTCACACAATAGTCTCGCCTCTCCGACGACGCCGCAAAATGTAGTTTTTGTTACCAGCCGCAACATGTTTTAGGACGTCGCGAACAAAAACGAACAAAAACACAAAAACACGTCCAACCGCGCGCTGTCAACAGTACGTTGTCGTCTTATTCACCTGAGTGTTTTAATACGGCTGCTTCTGCGAAGTTTTTGCCATTTTCAATGAGGTGCGACGCCGTTTCATTGTCAAACCGCAATTAGCTGCATTCTTTCCGACCAAATAAGACGGTTTCCAAGTTACCGAATAAAAACTATCTGCGTTATATTATTGGAAACGAAATGTTATTAAAATAATTCATGGATTGTTGAGTTTCTGTCGAATAGCGCAATAACATTTAGATATATCAATGTACGACATTGTTTTGATTATGCGGTGTGTCGTTCAGTGCAGTAGGGACACGGCTTGTTTCAAACGAGATGCAAGCCGTCGATACATGCAGATAGTTAGACTATTGAACTTCAGAAATAGGGCAGCATCTTTTGATTTAAGATTTAATAAAGTTGAACAAGAGATGTAACATCCAAAGCTAACAACTCCAGATGGCACGTGGACAACGAAGTCATTAGGTTATCAGTAATCCAAGGAAAGTATTATTTACTTTATGAATTGCAAGGTGTATTTTACATTTTAACTCCAATTTCAATTTAGCAAATATAATAGCTTTATATATTTATTTTTATACTATTTGTATATATTTTATGTATATGGACGAAATCATTGCATCAGGTCGGTGAACTTATATTGTCGCAGAGGTGGGGCAAGACTTTTTTGGAGGTACTCTTATTATTTTTTAAATGCAAACAGCTAGTTTGTCTACTTGCTTAAAATATTTTCAAATGGGTAATACATATACATTATATATATATATATATATATATATATATATATATATATATATATATATATATATATATATATATATATATATATATATATATATATATATATATATATATATATATAGAAACATATTTGTACATAATAAAAAATCCTTAATAATTATTGCGATCGGTACGGCCTATCATACACACATTAACCAAATAATATGTGTTTGATATTTTGATATCTATTGACATCTCTCCTGTTTTTGTCAAGCCATTTTCCCCCTCTCTGTGGTTCCAGATATTTATTTCATGACCAAACCACCCCCCCCCCATCCGACCCCGTACAGTTGTGGGCGGTTTTTGTCCTAAAATACATATTAAGATATATAAATATTTAACCGTTAACCAAATTAAATTGGATTTTTGCTACTGTTGCATCCATTTACACTTCGCCTGATCATCTTGAGACATTTAGCGTCTCTGTGTGGGTGCACGTAATAGTTTCCTAGGTATAAATCCCCACCCTATAAAGTAAATGTGTAAAGCATTTTAGCTTGTTTCTTGTTTTTATTCCCTTTAAGCGTTTGTTTCTTAATGACTACTATGCACACAACTAGACCGAGGCAACTGTGAATATGGGAATACTTGTAATCGAAAATACCTTAATAAGATGCATTTTGTTTTTAAACTATGTATTTCCGTGTTTGCGACTAATGCTTTATGTTATTGTATATTGTGTGTGCACTTTACTTTGAATTGAGTTGAATTGCTATGAACAAGGGGACACAGAGTTACACAGAACGAGTGAACAATAAATAAACGTATCCAACCTTTGCATATGATCTTTAAAAATGTGTTAGGTTAATGTAATTTCACAGCGAGTTACTTAATTATAATTTTATTAATTAAGTTTATTCAAGTCAAATGTCCCTTATATGGTAAAGGCGCGTGGTTAGAATTCGTTAGAACACAAAATGGTAGAGCATGACAAATAGCACTAATGGCCCGCGGGGTCGTAATGAGATAATTTGGAATAAACCCAGCAGTCTTGACATAAGAAACAAATGCCTTCACACAACCTTTCAGTACTGGAACAACCTTACACAGTCAACCAGACTAATAAATTATGACGAAGCAGAAAGGAGGGTATTACAAGGCTAAACTGTATCTATTCAGAACCCGGTGGCAAGTCACCGTGCAAGTTGCGAAGGGCACTAAAAGGTTTGATTGTGTTTATGACAAAGATGCTGGTTGGGTCAAATTAGCGAGCGGCCACCACAATCGTCTCTATCTTGTTTGGGTGAATGTCCGGTGAAGTCGATACTTGAGGGGATGCTAGCAATGCAAAGAGGCAGAGTGACGCCACGATAAAGATGAGATGACACCACTGATGTATTTGGAAAGTGACAGTGATTGGTAGAGTAGTTGGAGAAAGACATATATTTCACACAAAAAAGATTTGGGCAGCGACGTCGTGAATAGGATTTACAAATTGAAGAGAAGATCGCCAACTGTACTACTATCGTCAAAATACACCTTATATATTCATGAAGTGGAATGTGTTGTGGAAATTACTTTACATCCTGTACTCTGTTAATGTCAACATAACAATCAATCATCTGAAGTTTCTTCACAACCAATGACAAGGCATAGTTCTACTCGCCGACAACTGTAACTAGCCCAGTTATCAGATGCAAACTTCCATGCCATAGTGCCGTATACATAGTATATTTTTACCCGGTTGTTAAATGATCGATTGCAAAAATATCAGTGGATATATTAGGGTTAGTTACAACATAAAATAACAAATGGTACAACACAAGATATACAATTTATATTTGTGGTTACGCCAAAGGATTGTTCTTTATGTCATGGTGATTTTGGCAAATGAACAATGACTACCAGTCCATTACACCCGGCGTTCAGGTCTGTGTTTGCCTTAGGCACGGTATTCTACCAAATCCCAGCGTGAAATACAGCTATTTGCGAGCTTTAACATCCACAACAATTTGCAAACATTCTTTCCCTCATTTCGCCCGAAAAGCTCTCAGTCTGCACATCCAGTTTGTCCGTCCCGCGAAATTGCCATCCGTACCGGATTGGGCATGGGCGATCGTTAGAGCTACGCCAAGTCGCTGTCATTGGTCGTGAGAGTGTGGACGTTACTTCAATATGTCGGAGGTTTTTTCCTGCGATAAACTTGGTGGCCGACGCCTTTCTGTAGTCAAAATGTCCGTCTGCCAATTCAATAACAAGACGCGTACGCATCAGACAACCTCTGTGTTTCTGCTTGCTAAGCGCCGACGTAAAGCGGCGCATATGTAAAAACCAAGCCAGGCTTAGTCATAACGAATAGAAGCAGCCGTTTTAAAACACACGGGCCAATAACACGACAACGTACTGTTGATAGAATGCAGTTGGACGTGTTTTTGTCTTTTTGTTCGTTTTTATTCGCGACGTCCGACAATACGTTGTAGTTGGGAACAAAAACTGCATTGCGCGGCGTCGTCAGAGAGGCGACGCTCTTTGTGTGCAATTGTAAGCCACATAGACACTTACTGCAGTATTGCGTGCGAGGCTGTTCTGTGCTTTCCAGGCGGTGCTACTGTCAATTATGTTCAAACACATTTGACATTTGTGATCTCGGTGAAACAAGATGGTAGAGCCTGAGAAGAGTCCTTTTGTAAATGCATTGAATCTGCCTACATCTGCCTACAAAAATATTTAGATATGTAATTATTCAACATCTATTTATATAGTGAATATCTTCCTAAAGGGCAGCATGACTGTAGCAGAAAGATATCATATGTTTTTTTACATACAGTTTTGTGTTTGAGTTTCGGGGCTTTCAGACTTAATGCACTATTAGTTTGTCGAAGTCAATCAGACACCGAAACGTAAACATAGAATGTCGGTTGTTCGCACAGTTTTATGATGCGCAATATTCGTCACGTGTTATTCAAAAAGAGCTGGAAACACGATATGTGTTAACCCCCTTAGTGCACTTCTTTGGTACCAAAATGTAAGAAAAACTACTACTGCAACATTTCATTTATGTATGTCACCCGGTCAGCAATTACCCCGAACTATTTTCACACACACACACACACACACACACACACACACACACACACACACACACACACACACACACACACACACACACACACACACACACACACACACACACACACACACACACACACACACACACACACACACACACACACACACACACACACACACACACACACACACACACACACACACACTAACACATACACACACAAACACACACACACACACACACACACACACACACACACACGAACACACGAACACGCAAACACGAACACGCACACGAACACACACACACGAACACACACACACACACACACACACACACACACACACACACACACACACACACACACACAACATATTTGACATGGACGATAATCCGTTAGCATTATTCATAAGAAGAACCATTCTGGGTGAGTTATTTGAACCGGAGCAGTTTTACCACGTCAGTTACAGCGACGCACTGTCAGTCGAGAGGACCTGGGTTCAAGCCCACCTACTGTTTTCAGTCGAGAGAACCCGGGTACTAGTCCACCTACTGCTGTCAGTCGAGAGGACCAAGTTTCAAGTCCACCTACTGCTGTCAGTCGAGAGGACCTGGGTTCAAGTCCACCTACTGTTTTCAGTCGAGAGGACCAAGTTTCAAGTCCACCTACTGTTGTCAGTCGAGAAGACTGGGGTTCAAGTCCACCTGCTGCTGTTGTTGTTATTGTTTTTATTATTATTATAAAAACATATTATAGATTAAACTTGAGAATAAAATGTTATTACAATAACAAATATGAAAACGTTGTGGTAAGGCGGGCAATATAGCCATTAAAAAATGCACTAGCAAATTATTAATGTGTCGTTCACGCACACGCACACACACACGCACACGCACACGCACACGCACACGCACACGCACACGCACACGCACACGCACACGCACACGCACACGCACACGCACACGCACACGCACACGCACACGCACACGCACACGCACACACACACACACACACACACACACACACACACACACACACACACACACACACATGCACATGCACATTTTGGCGTTTCTTTCTTCTTTCTTTCCTCGCAGTTCTTTTATAAATCTTGTGATCTAGAACCCTTCTTCTCAGGACAGCTCGTCAACCTAGCTGACAGTACGATAAAAGCAACGTTATCTTGGTTTTGGCGGAGCACACAGTTAAACATTTTCAGTACTTGTTGTTCTCCGCTATATATTAAAGGGATAGCACAAACATACCACAGTTTAAACACCTTCGTTGATAAGGTTTTGTGTTAAAAGAATCATAGCCGAATGACAAACAATCAAACATTTCCGTTTTTACCGCTATATTCACTCGAATGGAATACACACGTTCAGTTTTAGTATTACAGGGGAGTTGTATCAATTGTTATTTTATAAGTAATTTTGAAGAAAACATGATTTGCAATGCTGATTGGACAATGTTTTTAGTAAGACTTTTTTACGGATTTAGTTCGCTGCAATATTTTTTTGCAAAATTGGTTTGGTTTCACTTTGGTTTCACACGCCCGCCCCTCTACGACCGCATCTATCAACGATGCCATCATAAATCTACACTTGGCTAAACCATTTCTTATGGACGTCTTATGATCGCGACAGTCACTCGGACAAAAAGTGTCTTGCGAATTGTATAAAGGCGATTAGCAAGAGCCTGAAACATGCACAGGTCTAGGCATCTGGTTGCCTACTTCAACGAACTGTACATTCAGCGAAGCAAATGTAAGTGCACCATAGCCGACGTTAGCTACTTTTAAATAATAGCTACTTACGAATATTATGTTGTTACGGTTATCGCTAATACTTGTTGTTTGTTATTATATGTATTTTGTTAAATCATCTTTTTAGCTTGCATGTCGCCTTAATGTGTTAAAAATGTAGTCGTTTCGCCTTTTTTTTTGCAGGCGGCATCAGTGTCAATGTTTTGATATCCCGCACTGTGTGTTGAATTATGTTTCAGACAAGAAACCAGGACATCAAACTTAATTATAATGATATGTACGAGGTTGTTTTTAATTTGTTGAGTTGTTTCCTACTTAGAACACAACGTCGAGGAATGTTTGTAGTCAAGTCAGGTAGAGCAGCGTTTCTCAACCGGGGGTCCTCGGCCCACGACGGGGTGGGCAGGCGCAGAGAGCTGCCAAGGGGCCCGAGAGAAGTCAGGAGAAAATTATAGTTTTCAATCAATTATTTGGTAAAATAAAAATATTTGTTTCCGACCTAACTACTAAAACGACCACCTATAGCCGTCAAACGTCTCCTCGTGTGTCTATTATAAATATATACACATCACGTTAACAAAACCATAAATGTAATGTAGTATAAATATCGACAAATTTAAACTAAACGCAAAGCTCCGCGATTAACATACGCAATAGTGAATCCGCCAGGTGCTACTATAAGCAGCGCCTCCTTGTGGATTCATTGTGGAGCTTTGCGGCGAACGTGTTGGTGCTGTGTGTCGTCAAACGGAGAAGACGATGGTAACATTTGTTACTCGTCCATCCTCCTCAAAACAAATGACAGTAAATACAAGCTGACATATAGATCTACTGCGACATTTGTTTCATTTAAATATGTCTGTTTGATTAGTAATAGTTAACAGGCATTTTAATGAGATTTCCAACAGCAAACACTGTTGACATTATTGTAGCGAAAAGGCGGGAAATGCCATATCGTAGATCCATGGAATGTTCTGTTTAACACAGGGGCCTTGGAGGCAAAAGGTTAATAACCACTGAGGTAGTGCATGGTCTGGTATAATCAACGCTCAAGGAACATCCTCGGCAATCGGTTATGACTGCAAAAAATCTTTCTCTCAATGCGAACATGATACGTTCTATGATGTAGTCACATATCGTAGAACTTGTGCTTGCCTTACATGGGGAGTCCTCATTGCGTTTATTTTGGCCACCTCTGAACGATGGCCATCAAACAATTCAGGGTGGATGATGGTTGTGGGAATCATGTTGTCAGTCATTCTCATAACATGCACAGATTATATCAGCTGGGTCTTAACCAGCATAGTTGTGTGAGCGAGCCTCTGAAGGACATATATGTATTAGTGCCCTGCACAGGCCTATAATTTGAGCACAAGCCCGGCCCGCAATTATAAGTTAGAATCCAGACCTGCAAACATTCATCAAGCCCGGCCCAAGCCGGCAAGCTAGAATTTAGGCCCAGGTCCGACCCAGACCGTTAATGTTTGGCCCAGGCCCAGCCCATACCCACTGGCCAAAGACGAGTAAACCAGCGACCCGCAAGCCGGCCGCCCGCTAAATTGTTAAAAGGATAAACCTATTATCTTATGATAAAAACGAAACACATAAAAACTGTAATACATACGTATTGTTTTATTAAATAGACATAAATATATGAACATTGTATAATGTCTACTAGTCTGCTGTTTACTGTCCATATTGCGCTGGACGAGTTATACAAATCTAGCAACACCAACTGCTTCAAACGAACGTTAGTTTGGTATTAATTGATATTTCAATTACATATCACACACTGGTGCTGACACCCAGTGGCATTTCCAGCATTCCTTCAGTCACTAGCCTGAAACAGATCAGGTTCAGACATTTGTGAATTAGTACAAGTGTGAATGATTCAGTACAGGGGAAATTGTAGACACTAAGCAGTAGACACTAGTTAACACAATTGAAAAATTCCAACTACCAACTGGGGTGTGCACTGGGCAGTGGGCAGTGGGCAGGTCATTCAGGCAGGCAAGATTTGGAGGGAAGACAACAGAATGTCCACTGGTATGGTCAAAGGGTGATACATTGTTGGTTAATCATGGTTTGATTGCCTCTGCAAATATTATGTCTAAAACATTTGGGGCTGGCTACTTCCAGCCAAATGAACTTATGGGGCCATTAGATCAAAGCAAAAGGCTAGATTCATGCAAAAAATATGCATCTGTAACATATGTATTCTGTTTGTACTATGTAGTAGCAAGGCGACGGTTTTTATTTCTTTCGGTTTACAGATCCGCCGTCCACATTTTGATGAATTCAACAAAAAGCGGTTTATTTTTTTTATGTCCCTCCGACATTCTCAAGCGACATTTTTTAAAACAAATAATCTCTTCTAATTATAATAATCTATACAAACAAATATAACGTCTGAAAAACAAAAAAAATCGAATGGCAGAGAAGTATTGCGACACCGAAAATATATTCACATCGCCGCGGAACGCCTTTCACGGCAGCATTGTACCGCATTACTACGCAGACAACTCTTTGTTCTCCGACTGTTAATACAAAATACAAATGATCAGTATCGTTAAAATTTTTGGAGATTTTCTCAAAACGAAATAATTTCGCATTTTGTGGCTATTTTTTACAAAAAAAACTTGTAACATAACCAAGTAAATGAAAAACTGCAAATGTTATCAATCTGGAATATTATGTAGTATTTAATCTACAATCTACGAAGAAATGGTTAACTTATCGTAAACAAACTTCTATTGAAACTAATCATTTCAAAGCAAGCATATAATATCCGCCCCAGCTACATTAAACACTATTGTAATAATCCACATAAAAACTTAAAACAAAAACAGCTGACCTTGATTAAGCTTTCCCTTAATCTCTCTTGTCTGTTTTTCACCCGTCCTGTGTTTGACATGATAGCAAAACATTTTTATTTTTATTTTCCCCTCCTCCGATGTTAGACATGAGTGTAAAAATACGTAAACCTAAAAATAAAAACTGTGGCCTAATATGTACTGTGTAATGTGTGTGCTGTGTATGCAATATTATGCATTGCTAGTATATTAAATGCCTCTATTAAAAGAATGCACATTACTAAAATTATACCATTGGAAGTTACATTGTTGAAAAGAGGTTAAACTACATTCCAATATATAAATCATTGGTGTCATTCATCATTCCATGCAAGGTTGCAATTTGCAACTGTGTTATACTAAAGAAATAATTTTAAACATTCATTAAACGGAAATACAATTTATAATAAGTTTTTAATAAAATTTAAATAAAAAATATGGTAGGCCCGGCCCGCTCACACTAGGCCCAGGCCCTTGACCATGCCCGATGTGTTTAATATTTGATCAGCCCAGGCCCGGCCCGGGCCCGCAATATGTAGGCCCAGGCCCGGTCCGGCCCGCGACATTTTGTAGAGGCCCGGCCCAGCTCTCGGGCTTCGGGCCGGGCCGGGCTTGGACAAAAAAGCCCGGCCCGGCACTAATATATATTCGAACTTTGTATGTCAGCTGACTTTACTCAGGGAGCGTAGACACCGTTGGTGGAATATTCGAAGGCTATGATGTTTCTTTTCAAGGGTTTTCCTTCACACATGATTACCGGTAGCAGAGGAGTTGTTTCTCCTACAATGCAATTGTTTTCTTTTGATGTTAGCTACAACTTTGCTGAAAGTTATTAAATTTTTCTTATAGTGGATTTAATTTTTCAGAAAAAGAAGCCAACTCGTTCAGCTTTCCAGGAAACAAACCAACGAAAACATGAAGACGTCATTTGTGTTGGTAATGCTGCTGGTTGCCATCAGTGGCGCGCACGCATTATGGGGTAAGCCTCGACTTTACATCAGCAGTAAACGCTGTGTTCCATAGTCTTTGACGAGTGTAATTTAGAGAAAGGATTGAGTGCATTGGCCCACGAATGAATACCCAACTACATTACGATATTTCAACACAAGCCCACAAACTAACATATAACAATTACTTGATAATAACTATTTTCATATGTTGTGTTCCTATATTTATATAATAATTATATTGTAATAAACATATAACGAATAGGAATAGGAATAGGAAATTGCATGTTGCATAAGGTTTTCTTGCATAAATAATGTGTTTGATTGATTCTCCGACAGATTACGAATGCATCGTCAGAGGAGGAACTTGCCAGTATATCAACTTAATGAGGTGTTTTATGGGTACGTACTACAAGAATCTCTGTTTTGGATCCTACAGACACCAATGCTGCATCCGGTGGGCTATATAGAAGTGAACAAGCTGTTCACTGTGAATGTCTTCACAATATCGTTGTTGCTGAATGTACCAATTTGTTTGAAACTATAAAACGTAGACACGGCTGAATCCAAGACGTTATTATCAATTGATGTGATTACACATAACTTGTCATGGCTAACGTGTCATGTTACCGGTTCACTGAGATTCCTGTGAGCTTATCAGTACGATATCGCCCTTATACATTCGATTGCTCTATGTAGCCATGCTCGACAGAGTAAAGATGTTTCTCTGAGAATTCAGCATAATGAATGGCTGCTAAAATGCGCCTTATTAGTGCCAAGACGAGGTTCAACGGCTCTTTGCAGAAAGCAAACGCATCATAAGCAGTATACATTGCCTAACCAGTTTTACGCTTTCACATTTCTTACTCGACGACAACGTCATAATCTCGCTCTCTACGACCTTTGCTACTGAAAACTTAAAGTGGAAACAATCCTCTTTATCATCAGCGATGGTTTAATGCGATCGACAACTAGTGAAATGGGTCCAGGTGTCTTTTTTCATCAGCTGATGCATGTGTAATATAGACAAAACAGTAAGTAAGTAAGGTAGCATATATTATTTATTTTAGTTTAAATTCTATTTGTAGTGCAAGTAGCTATGTCTCAAAAATAGTTCCCAGTCTTCGGTCTTGCATTGTCCGAGCAGCAACGTTAAAGTCACACTGCTATCATTATAATGTGTACGAATCACTGAAACAGCTGATGCGGTTGTGAAAAACGTGCAGCTGATATTTGTCTGGCGATAACTAACAACAAAGATCACCGATGACATCATATTGTACACGCATGGCACACATACTGTCTCTATTTTATCCTAAACATTATACAGAGTAACAGTGTTTTCCACACAAACGAACGAACAAACGAACCAACGAAAGAGCGGAGGAGCGAAACAGCGAACGAACGAATAAACGAACGAACCAAAGAGCTAACCATCATCCCAAAGAACCAAACGACCATCCAATCAACCAACTAACCAGTCGAACAGGTCATAACTACATACGATTCGAACGACAATATAATATACACTTATTGAACGAGACTTGGTTCAAAGCAAGAGTTATTTCGAAATGTTATATTGGACGAACTTGTCAGCCCAAAACAGCATTCTGAAGCAACGAGTACATGAAACCAAGTATCGTTTTATAAAGTATTTATTTCAGTTGAACATGGTGTTATGTAATACACTCTCCGTCAATGTAAGCTCATTTCGGGAAGCCTCGGCGTACCTTATATGTGTCATGTTGCAACTGATTACTAGGATACAATTTAGTATGTTGATATTGTTGAGTACAGCTATGTTTGAATCGATAAACTACATCTTATGCATTAAAACCAGCCGTAATTAAAAACGAACGGGTAACAATTAAATATAAGAATTGGGAACTATTTTTACACCCAGCAGATAGAGTGACGCATTCTATGACACGACATTATAGAGAAAGTAGTCCGTTCCAGTGCAATATCGGTTTTTATCAGCGCGGGCGTCATGTCACTGCCAATTACCCATATAGTAGCGTTGATTCTGTCGATTAAATATACGCCAGTAGCACAAATGTAACAAAAACATGTCACTGAAAACTCAGCTCATTACTTCGTTGCTACAGTTACAACAGTTTGCACATGACTTAAATACTCTCTAAAAGTGAGCTTCTGCAGTGATCAGCTGCTGCAGTGAGACGTCGACAATATTACAAGGAAACAACACAGTCAAGCTACTATTAGTCATTTAGTGACGATCGCATCTTTAAAGTTGTCTGATGGACTGCGAGCGACTTCATTACAGGACAGCACAAAACCACAGCCGCGACTCGCGTATGTTTGCGAGCGCAGCTAGCCGCATTGTGACAAGCATGTCCAGTGCTGACGCAGTGTTTTACGAACCTGCTTTAAAATGAAAAAAAAAGTTTATGTATCGTGGAATACTACTTATATGCATGAGTATTTGACATAATTTGAACAAAGTTAACACCTAGCATTTTGTCGCGATTGTTTTGCCTAGCGCCGAAACATGAAATTATGCCAACGCGTGCTCGATCGCGTTAGAAATAATTCATGTTGTGTGTTATATTAATGGTGAATATATATTATTGTTAATACGTCGTATTGTTTACTAACTCGTTATATGTTTGCGGACTAACATAGGACTCGCGTTGTTCTGACTTGTTATACGTATGCAGTGCCATAGGTTATTTCGGGTAGCTGCTATTGCATACGTGGATGTATATTATTGTGTTTATTAGTGGAGTCATAACTTCAAGAGTTATAAAATGTGCCACAATTGGTTTGTCTTAAGCCATGCGCCACATTGAACTTTTCCCATTTAACCGACAAACAGTGAGCTGCACAACGATGGGAACTCGTGTTGTCATAGCTTCTAAAACATTGAAGGAAACTTAAGCCACATGCATTTCAAACACAGTCTATCGACATTCGACGTACTCGTCGTCGCCCTCTGCTATTTCATATACCCTATTTATATAATCCATGTTAACCTTCCCTACATCTTCAACGTGTGGTGCCGACGACAAATCAGACGTCTCAATTTTACAACGTGAGAACGTTATCGTTTAGCTGTATATGTGGTTTCAGTGAAAGTTTGACGAAACGTTTATCGGGTGGGTTCTAGCTGATATATTCCAAGCTACCATTGCCTTTTTATTGGATCGCACGACATTTTTTTCCGAATGACTGTCATGGTCATCCGACGTCCAAATGAAACAGTTTAGCCAAGCCAAGATTTATGATGGCATCATTGATAGATGCTGTCGTAATAGGGGCGGGGGTGTGAAACCAAAGTTGTGTTTTACTGCCAGCAATATTGTAGAAAAGGATTGCATTGAACTAAATCCGTAAACAGTCTGATTAAAACATTGCCCACTCAGCATTGCAAATTATGTTTTCTTCAAAATGAATTATAAAATAACAATATAACTCACCTGTAATACTGAAACTGGACATGAGTATTCCATTCGTGTGAATATAAAACGGGAATGTTCGACTGTTTGTCATTATGCTGTGTTTCTTTTAACATAAAACCTAATCAACGAAGGCGCGAGTGTGTGTGTGTGTGTGTGTGTGTGTGTGTGTGTGTGTGTGTATGTGTGTGTGTGTGTATGTGTGTGTTTGTGTGTGTGTGTGTGTGTGTGTGTGTGTGTGTGTGTGTGTGTGTGTGTGTGTGTGTGTGTGTGTGTGTGTGTGTGTTTGTGTTTGTGCTATATATATATATATATATATATATATATATATATATATATATATATATATATATTATATATGCTTAAATATTCGAAGAATTTTTCCCAATCTCGACCATCCTGTTTCATCCAAGGAACCTGTTGGGTCGACCCAGCACGACGTAAGATAAACACTCGTGAGGGAGTTGTTGAAACCATTGCCCCAAGTTGGTGGACTTATATCGTCCCAGGGATGGGGCAAGACGTTTTTTGGGGGTACTCTTATTATTTTTTCAAATGCAAATAGCTAGTTTGTATATTTGCTGAAAATAGATTTCCAATAGGTAACATATCTGTCTATAATACATTTATAGACAAATATATATATATAAATATAAAAATAAATATATATATATATATAAAAAATATATATATATATATATATATATATATATATATATATATATATATATATATATATATATATATATATATATATATATATATATATATATATATATATATATATATATATATATATATATATATATATATATATATATATATATATATATATATATATATATATATATATATATATATATATATATATATATATATATATATATATATATATATATATATATATATATATATATATATATATATATATATATATATATATATATATATATATATATATATATATATATATATATATATATATATATATATATATATATATGTATATAATACGAACATATTTGTCCGTAATAAAAATACTTAATCATTATTGCCTTCGGTACGGCCTATCATATACACATTAACAAGTAATATGTGTTTGCTATTGTGTTATCTATCAAATATTTAACCGTTAACCAAATTAAATTGGATTTTTTCTACTGTTGCATCCATTTACACTTCTCGTGATCATCTTGAGACATTTAGCGTCTCTGTGTGGGTGCACGTAATAGTTTCCTAGATATAAATCCCCCACCCTATAAAGTAAATGTGTAAAGCATTTTAGCTTGTATCTTGTTTTTATTCCCTTTGAGCGTTTCTTCTTTCTTAATGACTTCTATGCACACAACTAGACCGAGGCAACTGTGAATATGTGAATGTTTGTAACTGATAATATCTTAGTAGGATTCATTTTGTTTTTAGACTATGTATTTCCGTGTTTGCGACTAATGCTTTATGTTATTGTATATTGTGTGTGCACTTTACTTTGAATTGAGTTTAATAGCAATGAACAAGGGGACACAGATTTACCCAGAACGAGTGAACAATAAATAAATGTAACCCTCCTTTGCATATGATCTTTAAAATGTGTTAGATTAATTTAATTTCAAAGCAAGTTACTTAATTATAATTTTATTAATTAAGTTTGATCAAGTTAAATATCCCTTATATGGTAAACGGGCGTGGTTAGAATTTGTAAGAACACAACATGGTAGATCATGAAAACTAGCACTAATGGCACGCGGGGCCGTAATGAGATATTGTGGAATAAACCCATCAGTCTTGACATAAGAAACATATACCTTTACACAACCTTTCAGCACTGGAACAACCTTACACAGTCAACCAGACTAATAAATTATGACGAAGTAGAAAGGAGGCCATTACAAGGCTAAAATGTATCTATTCAGAACCCGATGGAAAGTCACCGTGCAAGTTGCGAAGGGCACTAAAAGGTTTGATTGTGTTTATGACAAAGATGTTGGTTTGGTCACGGTGAAGTGTGGTTTGTTTAACGCGCAGACACATATGACGAAGCCACGCCACGGATACACGACCCAGTGGAGACGTTGATGCAGCGAGCGGCCACCACAATCGCCTCTATATTGTTTGGGTGGATGTCCGGTGAAGTTGATACTTGAGGGGATGCTAGCAATGCAAAGAGGCAGAGGGAAGCCACGATAAAGATGAGATGACACCACTAATGTATTTGGAAAGTGACAGTGATTGGTAGTGTAGTTTGAGAAAGACATATATTTCACACAAAAAAGATTTGGGCAGCGACGTCGTGAATAGGATTTACAAATTGAAGAGAAGATCGCCAACTGTACTACTATCGTCAAAATACACATTATATATTCATGAAGTGGAATGTGTTGTGGAAATTACTCTACATCATGTACTCCGTTAATGTCAACATAACAATCAATCATCTGAGGGTTCTTCCTAACCAATGACAAGGCATATTTCTACTCGCCAACAACTGTAACTAGCCCAATTAATAGCTGCAAACTTCAATGCCATAGTGCCGTATACATAGTAAATGTTTTATACGGTTGTTGAATGATCGATTACAAAAACATCAGTGGGTCATTTAGGATTAGTTACAACATCAAATAGCAAATGGTACAACACAAGATATACAACTTATGTTTGTGGATACGACAAAGGATTTTTCTTTATATCAAGGTGAATTATGCCAATGAACGACTACCAGTCCATTACACCCGGCGTTCAGGTCTGTGTTCGACTTAGGTGCAGTATTCTTCCAAATGCCAGCGTGAAATGCAGATATTTGCGAGCTTTTACATCCACAAAGATTCACAAACATTCTTCCCATCATTTCGCCCTACCAGCTGCCCGTCTGCACCTCCAGTGTGTCCCGCCCGCAAAATCCGTACCAGGCATGGCATGGGCGACTGTTTTAGCTACGCCCACTCGCTGTCATTGGTCGAGAGAGTGTGGCCGTGCCTTCAAGACGTCGGAAGTTGTTTGCTGCGATAAGCTTGGTGGACGACGCCTTTCTGCAATCATAACGTCCGCTTGCCAATTCAATAACAAGACGCGTACGCATCAGACAACGTATGTTTTTCTGCTTGCTAAGCGCCGACGTAAAACGCCCCATAAATAAAAATCCAAGCCAGGCTTAATCACAACTAATCACATGCCATAGTACAACAAGTGGTGTTGAAAATACAATTCCCTTTTGACAAAAAGCGAACTGTTATTTAATCGACAGAGAGAAAACATATTGTAGTTAAACGTGTATTGACTTTAGCTAAATACTTAATTAGTTGTAAGACTTCACATGTACACTTGCCAGAAATTACGAGTTAGATGGAATGACGTAATATCAAACGAATTCAGTGTTAAGAATGGGGTTCGCCAAGGAGGTGTTATATCTCCATTTCTATTTGGAGTACCTGGATACACATGGATGGACTGTTGGATGAATTAAAAAAACCTTGGTATTGTCTGTTATATTGGGCAATATTTCTGCGGAGCTGCATGATGTTCATATAACATTATACTACTATGTCCTACTAGTTCTCGGTTGCAAAATTTATTGAGGTGTGTGAGAAATATGCCCAACTACCATATGTGTTGTTTAATGGGTCAAAAAGCAAACAATTGGTTTACAACAAGAATAATGCTGATCTGTATTTTGAAATAAATGGTAAAAATGTTTCTACATGTGAGACAATTATACATATGTAGTGTGAATAGAGTTATGTCTGGGTTTGGTTAACTTCAAACTGTCGTCAAACACAAATTGTTTCATCAGTATTGTTGTGCATTGTACGGATCTCAAATATGTCCACTTTGGCATGACATTGTTAACAAGATGTGCATACAGTGACGTAATGCTTTCATTAAGACGTAACTGCTAGTAATTCTAAATACAACTAGTGCAGTTGTTTGTTGGCGCCACCTGGTGGGTGCATGTGTGCTACAGAGAATGGGAGGAGAGATTCCGCTAGGGTAGTGTCATGGCATCGTGGTTTTGTGCGCGGCTCGTGTTATAGGCGAACATACAAAGATTAAGGAGATGGCGACCCTGGGATCAAGGTAGAGGTGTTTAATGTACTATAGCAAAACTGTATGCTGGTTTTGAGCATATAACATTCATTACATTTGAAAAAACATGATTTGTAAACTAGCTGTTGTATTTCCCCGGCCCAATCGCTAATAAGTATTAAGAGGCATCCACCCAACTTTTCTGCATTATGATGCTAGACAAGAAGGTAAGGAAACAACAGTAACAGACATCAACGTGACTGCACACTGCACCAAGGCCAGTGCTGTGAGGGTCATATCACACAAGACTAACATTTTCGACGTGGCAGGCCACTACAACTCGCTGATTGTGCCTGTGATGTTTTATCACAAGGTTGCACCAGATGAGTCCATCATGGTGTACGCAATGTTGGATGACCAATCCAACTCGACCTTTATCGCCCCACAGACCATGGACAAACTGAAGGCTACTAGACAACCAGTCAACAACTGTCTGTATGTAATGTCAGTGAAGGCACCCCTATTCCTTTGCCGGGAGAGTACTTGAGGGAATCAATTCCAGTAAACAGGAGCTTGATCCCACGACCTGAGACAGCTATGCAGTGGCGCCATCTCGCGTATGTAGCAGAGCAGTTACTTCCATACGAAGAAAATGTAGAGATTGGACGGCTCATTGGATTGGACTGCCCTCGAGCCATTAAGCACAGAGAGCTGATACCAGGAGCTGGCGACGACCCATGGGCGGTGCGCTCGTCACTTGGCTGGGGAATTGCTGGCATAGTGGACCCCTCTTATTCTCAGATGGTGTGTGGAGCCAATGACAAGCTTTGTCACTTGGCATTTCGCAACCACGTTATGGAGATCAGCGCCTTGACAGTGTGCAATATGTTCGACCTTGACTTCAACGAGTGAAAGTCAGAAGAAAATGTATTTGTTGAAGAGCGTCATTTTCTGGACAAGCTCTCCGATGGAATACATAGGATATATGATAGACACTTTGAAATGCTATTTCCTTTCAAGGACGATACCAAGCTACCGAATAGCAGAGCAGTGGCACTAAAGAGACTATCACGCCTGAAGAGTAAATTTCTAAGCGACAGCCAGTACAAGGAGGACTACTCAAGGTTCATGGCAGAGATAATCACCCATGGATATGCGGAACCTGTGCCGGCTGAGGAGTTATCCATCGCTGAGGGAAGGACCTGGTACATTCTACACCCCAAGAAGCCAGGAAAGATATCAGTGGCTTTTGATTGCAGCGCGGAATATGGGGGTGAGGTACTGAACCGTCACCTACTTCAAGGTCCACACTTAACTAATAATTTGACTGGTGTCTTGGGCAGGTTCCTTCAAGAGCCCGTGGCAGTAAGTTGTGACATTGAAAGCATGTATCACCAGGTCGGAGTCAACACGGAGGACATAAACTTCCTGCGTTTCTTATAGTGTGGCAACTGCAATTTGGACAGTGAACCAAAGGAGTATCGGATGCCAGCACATCTATTCAGTGCAACTTCATCGCCTAGATGACCAAACTACGCACTCAAGGCGACGGCAGACATGTTCGAAAAGGACTGTGGAAAGCTTGCAGCAGACTTTGTCAGGAGAAATGTCTACGTAGATGACGGCCTCAAGTCTGTGGCCACACCAGCATAAGCCCTACAACTGGTGGACAGCATCCGCAACATGTGCAAAAAAGGTGGTTTCAACTTGCACAAATACATGTGCAATAGCAAGGAAGTTCTTGTTGCCATCTCCCCAGAGCTACGAACCAAGGGTGCTCAGAATCTGGATTTGACTTGTGATTCTCTACCCATCGAACGAACTCCTGGCATACAATCGTGCATCGAGTCGGACACGTTCCAGTTTCGTATTGAAGTGAAGGGCAGACCATTTGAACCACTTGGCCTGGTTTTTCCATATGTGCTAATGGGGAAACAGATCATGCAGGAGCTGGTCCATGATTACGGTGAATGGGATGAACCCATTCCTGATGAAATGAAGGCGTGGTGAACTGCAAACCTGGAAGACCTCTACATACCCATATGCTACAAAGACAAAGATGTCGATACTCCAATCAATGTGGAGTTGCACTGTTTCTCAGATGCCAATCTGACAGGTTACGGACAGTGCAGTTATTTGCGGTTGGTGGAAAGTCACGACAAAATATCCTGTGCCCTAGTAATGCGCAAATCCCGTGTTGGCCCTTGTGACCATACCGCGTCTCGAGCTGACTGCAGCAGTATTGTCAGCCAAGGTTGGCAACTTCTTGCATAAACAATTGGATTACGAGGCCATCACGCACTATTACGGGACGGACAGCTAGGTTGTGCTGGGCTACATAACAACGAGTCTAGGAGGTTTAACATATTCGTTGCAAACCGGGTCCAGCAGATAGGAAACAACACGAAAGTGAGTGCATGGAACTACGTTGACACCAAGAAGAACCTGGTTGACATTGCCTCACGCGAGCACCAAGGAGCTACAGGGAGCTACTGATTGGTGGAAGGGACGAGCCTTCCTCTGGTGTGCCACACCGCTGCCATTAACCGTTGAGTGCATGCCAGTTAGCCCATACGATCCTGAGGTCAAGAAGGTTGTTGCACACACCGCCCAGGCTAAGCCCGCCTTCAGTACTTTTCTGGACAGGATCGACTGGCATCTAAGTGTGCCGTGGCTGTATGTCTCAGGTTCAGGGAAATATTGAAGGCAAGAGTAGTGAAAGGACCAGTAAACATAGACTCTGACAAGACAATCAGTGCTAAACGAAAGCGTGGTTATAGACCGGTGGATATAACAGCATTGCAGCGAGCTAAAAAGGTCATCATCGTGGTTGTCAAGAGTCGTTACCGTCCGGATCTTCATGAAGGAAGATATGTACTGCCGTAAACGTTGGCGTCTGTTTCAGTCCCTATCCAACCAGTTCTGGAACAGGTGGGGTGCAGAATATTTAGTGGAACAAGCAGCATCACAACCTTAAGACTGGCTACATTGTCTTGGTAAAGCATAAATGCAACCGGCGTTGTCAGTCGCCTTTGTCCCGAGTCAACCAGATCTACCCAAGCGAAGACGGCTTGGTTCGCAAGGTCAAGGTGATGATAGGAAGTTCGACATACGATCATCCAGTACACAAGCTAGTGTTTCTCTATCCACCAGGAAACGCCGACGAGGAGCCCAATTAGTACATGAAATTGTATAGTAACTTTTGTTTTCGGACATTGAGTCATTTTGTATCGGGTGTGGTGATCATACTTAGAATTAACATATGTTGTGAATTTTTTTTTGTGATTTAAATTAGTAAATGGTTAACTAAATTTAGAGGAGCTATGTAAGTGCTAGTAATTCTATATACTGCTAGTGCAGTTGTGTAGTGACGCCATCTGGTTGGTGCATGTGTCCTAAAGAGAATGGAACGAGATATTCCGCTAGGGGAGTGTCATGGCATCGTGGTTTTGTGCGCGGCTCGTGTTATAGGCGAAAATACAAAGATTTGGGAGATGGCAATCCTGGGATCAAGGTAATGGCGTGTGTAATGTACTAAAGCAAAACTGTTTGCTGGTTTTGAGCATATAACATCCATTACATTTGATAAAACACGACTTGTAAACTAGCTATTTTTTTCTCCCACCCCAACTTCAAATAAGTAGTAATAAGGTGTGTTTGTGTCTTTATTGGTAATGTACGTTTTCTACACATTTGTGTTGTTTCATATATACCTTATTTTTCATCTTGTATTTCAGTTTTATTACGTAAATAAACAGATAACATCATTGTGATTGATTTGGACATAGCATTCAGAATTGATGTATGGACCGCTACATAATATATGGAAGCTAACATATGATTCGCACATAGATGTAATACCATTAATTGCTGAATGTATACTGTTGTGTTGCTTTCGTTTATAGGTTTATAAAATTCTGCAAAACAGTAGCCTTGTCAGACACTTGGTTGTTAATTATATAACAAATTCAATGACATTTGCTAATATGTCCATTATGGGCCAGAATGTAAGACACATTATGTTCAAGTATAACATGGCCCACCATGAACTTGAATGTTTTCATACATCGATTGTACATTAAATAAATACACATCTGAACATTAGCTGAAAGTTGCATTTATGCATCACATTGTTCGAATTAGAGCTCCGTTGTCATATTGTTTTTATTAGTCAATGTCAGACCCCCCAAAATGTACATTGGGTTTCAGATATTATATAGTAACTTTTATTTAAGGAACTCCCAATATCCTCCCATGCTTCCTTCCAAAAATCTCACAGTGGTAGCCAATTAATTTTTAATGAAGGAAGCCACGAAGGATAAATTGGAAGTTAGTTGTTATTTATAGCATTGGACTGGTTTATGCCTAATAAAAGTTTACTTACATTTAATTATTTGGTATCTTTTTAAAAGTTTATTAAAATACGTTAAATAATTAGATGATGTAGCTTTGTATACATGTAACATGTGCATAACTTAGTAGTTAAGCTAAGCAGATCTTTAGAGTGACGCATTCTCGACGGATAACCTTATCCTCCACATATTTCTTGGGTAGTATATTGACAGTGGAGCCACAGTCAACTTGCATCTCCACAGACTGCTTTCTGACCTGCATGTGGCAGAAGATGGGATCATTGTCATCCGAGCCGAGTGTGCGCAAATCAGTCCTGGAGCATTGTTTGGAGTCTCGGAAATGATTGCGGCACTTGCATGCATCACATATGCAGGGCAGGGTTCCTTTTTCATTACATGTGTTCTATTGCATAATGTACATTTTCTTCCACAGCCTCGCTGACCCAATGTTTTGTCTTGATTGTTGCTTTCCGGTCTCATCTGTGGAGTTCGTCGCTATGTAGCCTTTATGTGGGTTTTCGGTTTCGGCTTTCCCCGGGTGAATGACTGGTAACAGCATATGCAGAGGCTTCGTCACCTCCAATAGAACGTAGTTGAGGTGACGTGCAGGAATAATGAACATTGATGTTTACAGTTTGAGTGTTTAACTTTGCAACAATAGTGTAATTCAGTTACATCTATTTTAACAGTTTAACAAGATTTAACAAGATTTGCCATCCAAGCAAACGGCCCAGATGGCAAGTGGACAAGGAAGCCACTGGCTTATCGAGAGTCCAACAATGTTCATCTACTTATAACCCGCCCTCCTGAGAAATGTGTCAACTTTGTTTTTAAACATATTCACGCTGCTAGCAGTTACACAATATGTAGACAATTTGTTCCATTCATTTATTGTCCTCTGTGAGAACGAGTGCTTCCTGATGTGCAATCTACATTGATCCTTTACTAATTTTACCTCATGTCCTCTAGTTCTGATATCTTTCTTAAGTGAGATATTTCTATCAATATTTTCATACCCATTCAATATCTTAAAAACTTCAATCTGATTTCCTCTTAACCGCCTTGTCTCTAGAGTTGCTAAACCACATTCTTTCAGGCGTTCTTCATAAATAAGGTCTCTCAGTTTTGGAATCATTTTAGTTGCTCTCCTTTGTATGCGTTCAAGCGTATCTATATCCTTCTTACGATATGGTATCCATGCTTGTATACAGTATTCTAAATGAGGTCTAACTATTGCTTTATAAAGAGGTATAATTAACTTTTTCCCTTGAATGTTATGTTTCTTCTAATCAATCCAAGAATTTGATTACCCTTTGAAGCTGGAATACCACACTGCTCTGAAACTTTCATATCAGCGCTTATTGTAACTCCTAAGTCCTTTTCTTTTACAATAGTACCCAGAACAGTATCTCCCATTTTATAGTTTACATTCAAGTTCCCATGTCCTGTATGTAGGCATTTCCATTTCGAAAAATTTAACAACATCTGCCATTTCTCAAACCATTTCACTAATCTGTCTAGATCGTTTTGTAAATGTTGTTTATCACCATCAGTATTAACCTTTCTAAACAGTTTTGCGTCATCCGCAAAATTTCAGTACGTTATGTGTTATAATGTCGTCCAAGTCATTGATATATATTAAGAATAATATAGGTTCTAATACTGATCCTTGAGGTACCCCACTCAAAACCAATTTCCAATTTGAAACTTCTCGTTGTCTTCTGTCAGTCAGCCATTTTTCTATCCAGTCAGTTATGCTATCCCCGATACCATGGGATTTTAATTTAAGTAGTAATATTTGATGTGGCACTTTGTCAAAAGCTTTCTGAAAATCTAAGTAGATAATATCTACTGGCGATCCGAAGTCTATCCACTTATTGATTTCTTCCAAAAAACGTCCATCATATTGTCTTTAATTAACCTTTATACTAATTTACAAATCACTGACGTTAAACTCACTGGTCTGTAATTCTCTGACTTATTTCTCGAACCCTTTTTAAATAATGGTATGATGTTTGCTTCTTTCCATTCAAACGGAACAACTCCCTCTTTTAATGACAAGTTGAATACTCTTGCAAGTGGAATACTGATTTGATCTACTGTTTCCTTTAGTAAATTTGGAGGAATCCCATCCACTCCCGGTGATTTGTTATCCTTCATTGCCTTTATTTTCTTAGCTACCAATTCTGGAATTACAACTAACGGACCTAAATAGTCAGATTTATCCTCCTGAAATTTAGCATCAGCAACTGGTAATGAACTAATATCTTCTTTGGTAAACACTGAACTGAAGTAACCATTTAGGTTTTCCGCCATTAAAAACCCCTGTGATATTACATTTCCAGCACTGTCTTCTAGAGGTCCAACCTTGTCTTGTACGTTTTGTTTACTCCTGACATATGCATACAAAATCTTGCTGTAATTTTTTTATGTTACATGCTAGTTTTTGCTCATAGCTTCTTTTAGATTGTTTGATTTTAGTTGTAGCTGCATTAAGTGCCTCTTTGTAATTTGCATAGTCTTCTTCCTTTTTGGTACGCCTATAAACCCTCCACATAGTTTGTTTTAACACTATTTTTCTAATAGCCTCTTTTGACAAGTGTTTCTTTCTACACCGTTTTCCTTGTTTTTGGAAGGGAACAAATTTATCGATGATACTCTCAATTTCATATTTTAGAATATTCCAACATTCATTTGCGGTCTTATTTATCAGCATGTTATTCCAATCTAGCTTTGCTACGCATTTTCTCATATCTTTGTAGTTACCTTTGTGGAAGTTTCTCTTGTACGTTTTCTTATTTTTGCTTTCTGATTTTACATTGATGTCAAAATGTATTTGATTATGGTCACTGTTACCCAATGGTTAAACTATTTTTACATTGTCCACTAATTCTTTTTGTGATGACAAAACTATATCTAATACATCTTCTCCCCTGGTTGGTTCTAGTACGTGCTGAGTAAGAAAGCTATCCTGGATTAAACATAAAAATTGTTGATCCTCAATCCCTGTGCTCTCTAGAGAATTCCATTGTATGTGTCCATGGTTAAAATCTCCCATTATGATACATTCCCCTTTACTAACTTCCTTTATAGCGTTTTTTTGTTTTTGTGTTGTCCTCTTCGTTTATGTTTGGACTTCGGTAAACTAATCCAATAGTTAATTTTGAATTTCCTGAAACAATTTTGCACCAAACAGCTTCATCGCAATCTGCTTCCCTTTCTAGTTTTATTTCATAAGCCTGAATAGATTCTTTAACATATAAAATAACTCCCCCGCCCCTTCTTCTATTCGATCTTTCCTAAACATTACGTATCCTGTCAGTCCTAATTCAGCATATGTTATATCTATGTTGGCCCATGATTCAGTTATACCAATTATGTGAGGGTCAATATCTTCTACCATAATGTTTAATTCGTTTTTCTTATTTACTATGCTCCTTGCATTTAAACATACGCATCTATAACCTTTTTCAGAGATGTTTTTCGGACGATTTGATATTGGTTTATCTGTGCTAGTGGCCACTTGTTCTGCTTGAGACACCTATAGGTAACCCCCCTGCACTTCTAGTTTAAACAATGTTTACTTCCAAAAATATTTGTCATTGTACCCATGTCACTATCTACTGCTGCTGAAAGTTCATCCGCGAATACTGCTGCCCCCTTTCCTGAACCCATCCTTCATGTACATATCAGCCCTCCCAACAAAACTTCCCCATAAATCCACTAATCCAACTTCCTCTTCCTTACATAGCTTCTGGACTAACATGTTAATTGCCATCCCCCGACAATTTCGATATTTGTGACCCCTCCTGCCCATTACAGGTAAAATCCCTGACAGTATTACCTGCTCAACCTGTGTCTGTTTTAGTGTTCTGACCAACTGCCTATATTTCCTAACTATGGCAGTTGTACCCTCCCTCTCTACGTTATTTGTCCCTACGTGTACTAAAACAGATCCATCCTTACCCGAACCTACGATGTTTTTTACCCTCTCAGTTATCGCCTCTATGTTGGCTCCAGGCAAGCAGACCACCACATCATCTCCCTTGTTTAAGACTCTGTCGGTCTTCCTAACTATCGAATCCCCCACAAACACCCTCGCTCTCTTCCTCACCCCCTCTATCACTGCTGCAGAATAACTCTTCCGTTCGATCCCTTCCATCACATTCTGTCCTGACCCCTTCCCTCCTGTCTCTTTCGCTCCTGTCTCCCCCACTTCCCACTCCTTTGCTCTTGTTTCTCCCACTCCCCTTCACTCCGGTTGTTTTCCCTCCCGTCTCCCCCACTTCCTTCTCTTTCCCTCCTGTCTCCCCTACTCCCCTCTCCTTCACTCCGGTTGTCTTCCCTCCCGTTCCTTTCCTTCACGTCTCCTTACGTCCTGTCTCCCTACGACCTGTCACCTTCCCTCCTCTCAGCTTCCTCCCAGGCTGAGGTGAGCTCTCACTAGCATCTCTTGTGTCTTTCCCCCCTTTATCATCTACTGTTCCCCCACCAGAACTACTGGTATAACCACCTTCCCTTCCAACCATTGCCACAATGAGCAGCCTCAGCTCTTCCAACTCCACCTCTAGTTCCTTCATCTTCGTACATCCCCTACACTCAAAACTAAAACTATCTGCATGGACCTCAGCCCAGGATTTCTCGCACCCAGACTTGACGAAGTCCACACAGTTACTGCAACTGCCACAAATTAAGTGCCTTGTGGCCTTTAACTACCGTTTGCACGGCGCCATCATACAATTTAGTTTTAACTAGTTTGCTACGTTAGCCTTGAATAAGGCTGTTTTTGTGATCAAAAGAACACTTTAGGCTAATATACTTGCTAACTATGTCTTCTATTAAGCTCGCATGAGAAACAAAAACCTGCCACCTGCGAATACGGAGAACACTGTGTAACAAAACATCGAAATCAGTGTGTACTAATTTACGCTAAAATCCTGCTGTTAATTCCTTTTTACCGAAAACGTTTACTACCACTATGTCAGATATTACCTTATGTATGTAATTTAAGTAAATATATCACTATATATATATATATATATATATATATATATATATATATATATATAAATATATATATATATATATATATATATATATATATATATATATATATATATATACATATATATATATTACTACTTATTAGCCAATGTAAACGATAGTTCGATGCACGAGTTGAATTCAAGACAAACTCCCTTTTTTCACTCGTTGAGTTTAAATCCGGGAAAAAAATACTACCTCTGTTAACAAAAACGGTTTCTTAATATATGTCTACAAGAAGTTTGTGGACAATATATGTATACTAGTAATACTTATTCTAAACAATATTCCAATGTTACTGACTATTCACTATGCTATCGAATGGTAAACAACCCTATTAACGCTCGCTGACTTCCCTGACAGAGTCCGAAACTAATTACTCTAAAATAATCCCTCTGACTAATAATTAACAAAACCTGTTTCCTAATATATGTCTACAATACGTTTGTGTATAATATATATGCAATAGTAATACTTATTCTATTCGATATAATGCGTTTTTCTCTAAATGATCTACACCAAATTCAAGTCGCTGCACTAAGTCCAAGTAGCCGGAAGTGATTATTATTTATTATTCTGTCCATCAGCACCGCATCTTACGTTTAATGGTGCTGGAGGATTAACCCTGGCAGGTAAAGCAGGATTTTGAATGTTTTGGTTTGCCATACCTATTTGTCTACCGTCAATCCTTAGCGTGTTCACAAACATTACGGTTCATAGCAGCACGCCCAGGAATTTAGCCACCAGTAGAAATAGTCAAAACAGTGTACCATCCCACGTTCAGTTGCGCGTCTAAACACGGACACTCACCGTTAAATTCGTTCAATCGCAAAGCCAATGGAAAAGCACACGGCATATGGCGCGCTTAGATCGAGTAATAGCTATGTACCTCATAATGTACGAAGTCACGACAAACACATTTAGTTCCAGGTAGACGGGGATGCAGAGCCAGCTTTGGGAAATGGAGTGGACATAATTTAATGTGGAAAGCATACCTAATTTTTTTTAGAAATTGTTGTTAATTGTGAATTTACTGACACAATCGCTGTTGCTTAATGTATCATATTGTCTGAAACAATAAATGTGTAAGCACATCTGAATCCACGACATTATTAGTTATTGATTGTGGTTACAGCGTTAAAGGTTACGATTGTTCCCTTAAAAAGTCGATTATCTGTTTAATCATGCTCGAAACAGACCACGCTTTTTTAAAGAATTCGTCATAACGAAAGGCTAAGAAATGTTTTAATGGAGAGTGTCAACGGCTCTTTGCGGAAAGTAGTCAATATTACCAAACTGCGTATTATAGTACAATTTGTATATTGCTCTACTCAGCAAAAATGGCATAATCTCGCTCTCGACGACGTTTGCTATTGAAAGTTATGAAATTGGAAATAATCCCCTTTATCGGGCGTACGGTGACTAGAACTGTCAAATATGGCTGAAAAGTGGTCGATTGAGCGTATTTTCAACAACTTATCGAAACATTTTAAATATGTTATGCTCAACTGTACTCACTGTTGATCTAATGATAAACGTTTCTCTTTATTTTAATGAAACTGATCCACGTGTCTTTCTTAAGATGATACATATATAATATAGTCACTGTTAAACAGGATTCCATATGTTATGTTTATTTAAAAATCATAAGTTGTGTGCGCAGTGCAAGTATCTGGGTCCCCAAAATAGTGGCCAGTCTTCGGTCGTGCATTGTCCAAGGTGTAATTGTACAACTACGCGGCTACATTACAATTTGTACAAAACTATGGAAGATTCGGTAATTTGTAATTATTTTTCGAAAAAAAGTGTGTAGAATGTTCCACTTCACAATACGTAGTGCTGGTAATACAACTGACCGAGCAATAAAACAGCGTAAGCGTTTGTTAAACAACTGCAGTCCATGTTTAACTGTCGCCTGCGTACTGGTGAAAACAACTACAGTCAAACCTGCTCAAGCGACTACCTACATGAAGACACCACCTGTCTTTAAAGAACACTGTCATCAACTCCTCCATTCACAATAATGTTCATATTAAATTACCTGCATTAAGCGACCACCTGAGTTAACCGACCAGTGTTCGATCATTTGTTGAGCGGTCGCTTAAGACAGGTTTGACTGAACCAACACAATAGCAGCAAACGTCCCCGATGAGGTCGTCTTGTGTATATATGATAAGATAATGCATCAACGAACGAGCGAACGAACGAGCGAACGAAGTCAAAGGCTGGCATTGCTAAACTGCTCCGAAAGAGCCGAATTCGAAGATGATTTTGCGGTATCATTTGCCGCATTTGAATTGCCATCGTCACCCCTCGCCATAATGACATGGAAAAACTTTACTGAAACAGTGCATTGAAATCACTGACTGAATATAAACGAATGTCTCAAGAAACGTCACAAAACCACGCGAACGCCCATCTCCTTAACTTCGAATTTTACGCGCGTTTTTTTAGTTAGACGCATTAAATATATATTTTTACTTACTCTGTTAAATTTGTATGTTGGCATACCGTACAAAACGCATTAAAATTGTGTTTACTCATCGATAAAGTATTTTAGATAGTGCCTTTTGTTATTCACATTAATATAAATGAGGCCGATGACGTAACTAGTTTTGCTGTTTCTGTGCGCGTGGGACTATTGGCGCAGACATGTGTTGTAAACCTGATGATGATTTTCTCAAAACGACGGCTTCTCTCACATTGATAAATAACATGGCTCCAGCTAGTACGAAGTAGAACGTTACATTTCATTGAGTAGCTGTATTCCAGACTCAACGGAGCAAAAAATATACATCATATATGTGAATCTGAGGTCCATATGTTATTGTTGTGCAAATACTGGAAATGATTCATAATATTGTGCTGCTGAATACATTTTATATTTACGCAATTGTTTGTCACATATTCAGATTTTGTATTTTTTTCAGAGCTGGTTTATGTACTCTGGATGAAATTCGCAAATTGGTAGCAAGTATATATTATTATAAACGGGCTGGCCGTGGTAGGAACATAATGCACCATATGATTGAAGTGGCCAGCATAAAACAGAACTCGACCTGTTGGTAGTGAGGAGGCGCCATTTGTGGAGGGTGAGGGACTTCAAGATCATTGCTGGCGAGCAAGATCCACATACTACAAGCCCTGGTTGTTGTGCACGTTCCGAAGAGGATATATATATATATATATATATATATATATATATATATATATATATATATATATATATATATATATATATATATATATATATATATATATATATATATATATATATGTAATATATATATATATATATCGGAAGTTAAAAGAAAAGGGGCTTAACTCATGCGTAAGACCAGCCTACCTATACGACATAGAGACCACAGCGATGATCAAAACAACTAGAGAAACTGCATGTTTGTGAGAATAACAGGGTGAGAAGAATTGCGGGAACGAAAAGAATAGAAAAGCGAAGAATGGATCAATTGAGGGAGAAGTTGGTGTGAGAGAGAGTCTCACGCGGAAACTAATGAGGAGCCGGCAATAATGGGCAGGACATTTGGAAATAATGGAAGGGGAGCGGTTGACGAAGAGAGCGAATGTGCTTAGGTTGAAGGATAGAAGGAAAAGAGGAAGACCGAAACTGAGAAGGGAGGACTGCGTGAAGAGAGATGTGGCGGTTGTGGGAGGGGAGTTGAGAATGACAACGAGGGATGGGGAGGTGGAGACGGTGGAGACGACAGTGAAATGGAGTCAACCTCATGCAAGAGATGGCGCCACACTGTTAGCAGGTTCATGGCTCACCACGTGGAGCCACTATTGCGGCTAGTGCCGAATGGAGCCCACCAGAACCTGTAAAGTTAAATGAAATAAAAACAACAATAAAACACATTATGTTACATCTTTCCGTATATTTCCTTTTCCACAACACCGAAACATTTATTAGAATTCAGTTATTTAATAATTCAAAATAATAATCTGTTCTATCAATGTAGACATAATGACAATGTGAATGTTAACATGCATCTCTATGGTTCTACCGGCCTATCTCGATTATGCACCTTTTCCCCGCGATTATCGGCAAGCTTTGATGTGACGTCATTGTTGACAAGGAAGGGCAGCGAGACTGCGAATATCCGTTCATTCACCCATGTTTACAGGGATAGCGGTTGTTTCGAAGCGAGCGTCAGAATGTTTTATGTGTGTCTGCCCAGCCTTTTCTCTGTTTGTGTGAGAAACACAACTACCGTGTAGGGTGAAAATGGGCAATCTGATGTGTGTCAGACACACAGCGAACACACTACACAAAGGGGAGTCTGTCCACTTATTAACAATGTATCACGTTGAAAAGGAACGTGTCGTCCGATAACCGTCCCCCCGCCAAGAGAGGGATAAGTCGCCTTCCTTGTCTTCGCTTGTCTATTCTTTTCACTCAGTTATTCTCACAAACACGCAGTTTCTCCTTTTGTTTTTCTGTCATCGCTATGGTCTCTATGCCGTACAGGTAGGCTGGCGTACAAAAGAGCTAAGCCCCTTTCCTTTTAGCTTTCGATATATATGTCTATCTCCCATCACCCCTTCCACTTTCCTCCATGCATTCGCCGCAACTTGTATTCTGCTGCGAATTTCCGTCTCCGTGCCGCCGTTCCTGCAAGCCGTTCCACACACACGCACGCACGCACGCACGCACGCACGCACGCACGCACGCACGCACGCACGCACGCACGCACACACACACACACACACACACACATATATGTTGGTTAAGTTTTTTTCCATCCATTCTTATATCTAGATATTTTGTCTGCTGCCCGACCCTAAGCTGCTGCCCGACCCTAAGCTCCGTCTTCTCTAGACTTTCAGCCCATGTCTACCAACCGTTCTTGAAGGTCTGCCCCACTGCCCGCCACTACTGCCAGGTTATCAACGTATATCAACTTGTGGAGAATGTCCCTGATCACCTACACTACTGCGAGGAACAACATTTGGTTTATGGCTCTCCTCCTGCTCATGTCCACCCTGAATTCATCCGATATTCCAGGTCCGCTCACTACTCTACCTGTTGTCTCTTCATATATATGTTCCCTCGACCATACTCACGTCATCCAGGAACACCCATCCTCCTCAACGTTGCCGTGGCCTTCTCTCTCTCCCTCCCTCCCTCTCTCTCTCTCTCTCTCTCTCTCTCTCTCTCTCTCTCTCTCTCTCTCTCTGTGTCTGTTTCTATCTCTGTCTCCCTCTCTCTCTATCTCTCTCTCTCTCTCTCTCTCTCTCTCTCTCTCTCTCTCTCTCTCTCTCTCTCTCTCTCTCTCTCTCTCTCTCTCTCTCTCTCTCTCTCTCTCTCTCTCTCTCTCTCTCTCTCTCTCTTTCTCTCTCTCTATATCTCTCTCCTCTCTCTCTCTCTCTCTCTCTCTCTCTCTCTCTCTCTCTCTCTCTCTCGGAACTGTCAACCTCCATTTGTAAGCGACGGCTGTGTGCCCACTGCATTTCCACCATTTAATGATATTTCGCCTACTACATTATCCCCTCTCCTCTTCTGAATATGCCCAACAAAAACAAAGGCTAGTGTTATGCGGTCACATGTTCACCAGCCAGGATCTTGAAGTCCCTCACCCTCCACAAATGCTGCCTTCTCACTACCAACAAGTCGAGTTCTGTTTTATTCTGGCCACTTCAATCCGGTGTGGCTTTTCCACTTCTTGAAGAACGTTCCTGCCACGGCCAGCCCGTTTCTAATAAAGAAATTTACCAGCTTTCAACCCTCTCGATTCCTTTTTCCCAATCCGAATCCCCCGATCGATTCTTCTTCTGCCATCATTGCTGAACCAACATATCCATTAAAATCTTCAGCTATCAACATGATCACATGCGCTTCCTCCTATCCCATCATTCTCTTATGCATTTCCCTGAAGGCCCTTTTTCGCTGTCTCCGCCCTTCCTGTTTGAGGTCCATACACTGACATAAGGCGCACACGTTGTTTGTTAACTATCATCCATGCAACTATGATCCTCCTTTGCCATCTCTCCACTCTCACCACGTCCTTACTGATGTCCTTGCTTGCTAGATCATTTAGCTACCAATTTGCGAATTTCATCCAGAATACTTAAACCATATCGTAAAAAAATACAATGTCTGAATATGTGACAAACAACTGCGTAAATATAACTTGTATTCAGCAACATATAGTATGTATTATTTCAGTTTTTGCATAACAATAACACGTGGACCTCAGATTCACATATATGATGACAATGTGTGACTTACTGAGTCTGGAAGAAAGCATGAATACAATGTTGTTTATTTATGTGAACGAAGCCGACGCGGTGAGCTAATCATCAACAGGTTTACAACATGTGTCTGCGCCAATAGTGCGACTTGTCCCACGCACACGGAACCAGCAAAACTACTTTCGTCATCAACCTCATCTATATTAAAATGAATAAAAGCAAGGCACTATCTTAAATGCTTTATCGGTGAGTACACACAATTTAAATACATTATGTACTGTATGCCAACATACACATTTAACAGACAAAAATGTCTAGATAAAATGAGATATTTACTGCGTCTAACTCGGAAAGCGCGCGTAAAATTCGAAGTTGATGAGATGGGCGATCGCTTGGTTTTGTGATGTCACTTGTGACATTCGTTTACATTCAGTCATTAATTTATATGCACTGCTTCAGTAAAGTTTCATCCGTGTCATAATGGCGAGTGGTGGCGATGGCAGTTTTCCGGAATACAAATTAAAATGTTAATATTTCGAACCGCTAGTGGCAAGTGATACCGCAGAATCATCTTCTAATTCGGCTCTTTCGGAGCAGCTTAGCGACGCCTGTAGCCTTTGACTTCGATCCTCTACTTTCTGAATAAACCATAGAAAACGACCACATAGAACCGCCAAACGTCTCGTCATAAAATGATATATAATTATATAATTTTATGAGGAGACGTTTATATATATATATATATATATATATATATAT
Source organism: Lamellibrachia satsuma (assembly GCA_033239005.1). Lineage (NCBI taxonomy): Eukaryota > Metazoa > Annelida > Polychaeta > Sabellida > Siboglinidae > Lamellibrachia > Lamellibrachia satsuma. The sequence continues at coordinate 5,494,488 of BSQZ01000029.1, read as the reverse complement.
ATATAATTTTATGAGGAGACGTTTGGCGGCTCTATGTGGTCGTTTTCTATGGTTTAATATATATATATATATATATATATATATATATATATATATATATATATATATATATATATATATATATATATATATATATATATATATATATATATATATATATATATATATATATATATATATATATATATATATATATATATATATATATATATATATATATATATATATATATATATATATATATATATATATATATATATATATATATATATATATATATATATATATATATATATATATATATATATATATATATATATATATATATATATATATATATATATATATATATATATATATATGTATATATATATATATATATATATATATATATATATATATATATATATATATATATATATATATATATATAAGTATGTATATATATATATATCTGTATATATATATATATATATATATATATATATATATATATATATATGTGTATATATATATATATATATATATATGTATATATATATATATATATATGTATATAGTATATATATATATATATATATATATATATATATATATATATATATATATATATATATATTAATATATATATATATATATGTATGTATATATATATATATATATATATATATATATATATATATATATATATATATATATATATATATATATAGTAGTTTTATCTAAGGTAACGCGACTTTTTACTCCGTTAATTTTATTTACTTCGCAATATATTTTCGAAAAAAATTTTGGGCGAAACCTCTAAACCATTGAAGGAAACTTAAGCCACATGCACTTCAAACACAGTCTGTCGACATTCGACGTACTTGCCTTCGCCGTATTTTTATACACCCTATTTATATCATCCCTGCTAATCTACAGTTGATTATTCTTAGAACTTCTCTACTCTTCCCTACATCACCAACGTGTGACTTCGACGAAACATCAGACGTCTCATTGTTACAACGTCAGAACGTTATCGGTTAGCCCCGTGTATGTGGTTTCAGTGAAAGTTTGAAACGTTCATCGGGTGGGTTCTAACTTAGGCATTCTAAGCTGCCATTGCATGTTTGCCCGAAAACTGGAACTACGAAACTCGTGAAACCCGTTGTTGTATTCCCGAATATTTCAATAAATTACAATATTAATGTCACTCTTTTTAACCTGTTCCCGCCATTGGATGGCCCAGTCTTGCGGGGACATGAATTCCAGGTGTCGTATAGCGTTTGTTGTGCGATCAGGTTGGATAAATAAAACAAGAACATTTTGTCGCTGCTGGGAGACCACGGACATATATCCATAAATATACAGTATATTGAATACATTAAAGCGAAAAAAAACACTGAAAATTACATTAGAATTCACACTATATATATATATATATATATATATATATATATATATATATATATATATATATATATATATATATATATATATATATATATATATATATATATATATATATATATATATATATATATATATATATATATATATATATATATATATATATATATATATATATATATATATATATATAGGGTTGACTGAATTACTTAATTTTGTACTTGAGTAAAAGTAAAAGTAATTCACCTAAAAACTACTTGAGTAAAAGTAAAATTACTTTGTAAAAAAAGTATTTGAGTAAAAAGTAAAACTACTTTTGAAAAGTATTTGAAGTAAAAGTAGAAGTAAAAGCACAACATTTAGAAATAAAAAACTATGAGTAATATTATATAAATTACACAACTGACAACTGTTTTGCAACCACTCTGCCTATAACAATGTGCTCCCAGACAGCCTTAGCTGGTCAGTCAGTCTGCCACCATTGAATACGGTGCTCACTTGGATGATTGGAAAATTACGTTACTTTAATGAGCGCTCACAATATCAAATGATTTTAGTTAAATACAGAACTTAATTAATGATGAGGCACAATCTGTCTTTTTATCGACCTGTTCCACTGGGTTATGGGAGGAGCTAGATTGTACAACAGAATATGTATACGCAGATGTGATTGTATCTGAGTAGGTAGAGGGTCAGTCCAGTACTAGTAGTAGCCTCTCAGGGAAACTGGTCAGATGTAATACAACTTAGCACTGCCCTTAGTAAAATTAACAAAGACATCTGATGCCTAGCTGATGAAGCCATCTAACTTGTGAACCCCCATCTTCTCATGTCACACAAACGTTGAAACAGCACACTTTAGCAGCTAGCTGTGTTGGTTACCTGATACCAGCTGGGGCTACAATTGATCAGAAGACAGACCCGTGCAACAGAGGAATGCTGTTGCTAATTGCAGTTAAAAGTGACCTGTCAGGGCCCCTGTCCCTCTCTTTGATATTATGTATGTGTCAGCGTGAATAAGCTATTGCACTAAAAAGAAGCTGCCAAATGGCAGAGTATCAATTCTTTACTGTTTAATTTTTTGGAATATTCATTATTATGAATTTATTAAACATCTCAATATGAATTTTATTCGTGAAAGTAAAATGCTGTTTAATGCTGAAGTAAGCCGGTAAGGCCGTTGCTGACAATGCCAATGGGCGAAAATCGGATCTGGTTCGCGATCCACGATGCGCGTTCGCTCACGAATATCAGAATTGTGTCAGTGATTGGGGATTATCAATACATTGTCGAAATTGCAAATTTTAATATTTAGAATACGCATTGGAAACTTACTGATTAATAGTTTATATGGTGCAACGGAGACATTTGCATCGTGGTTTGAGATGGCGTCCAATCCTTGTGCGCTCGAAGTTACATTTCATGTCAACGGCCTTGACCTGACATATGGCTATGCCAATATTTGGCAGACTTAGTTCACTGACGTAAATATAAAACAGTGGTTTCGTCGATTTCCCGAAGAGAGGTTTGTATGCAAATATGATCGCGAACTGGCATGCGATTGAATGATACTAATAGCTTTTGGCATGGTGGCTATGAACAGTTTTTGAAATGTCGTTGACGGTGTAGCGCCAAGTCGTGACTCCAAAGATTATTAAATGTGCCACAATTGGTTTGTCTTAAACAATGTGGCGCATTGTTTAAGACAAACCAATTGTGACACATTTAATAACCATTGAAGTCACGACTCCACAAATAAGCACAATAATATATGCCCACGTATGCAATAGCAGCTACCCGAAATAACCCGTGACGCCACAGGTGGAAAACAGTGCATACGTAGAACAATCCACAACAACGCGAGTTCTATGTTAGTCCGCAGACATATAACGAGTTACCGTGTCAATAAAGAATACGCCGTGTTAAAAGTAATGCTTACTCATATTTAACAGAACACACAACATGAACCATTTCTAACGCGATCGAGCACTCGTTGGCATACTTTCCTGTAGATGCGCGATTGCTTCGGCGTATGACAAAACAATCATATAAATAATATTCCACGATACGTAAACAGTTTATATTTTATTGTTTTGACGCAGGTTCGTAAAACACCGCGTCATCCCTGGAGATGCCTGTCATACTGCGGCTAGATGCGCTCGTAGACATACGCGAGTCGCGGCTCTTTTTGTGTGCTGCTCTGTGATGAAGTCGCTCGCAGTCCATGTGACAACTTTAAAGATGAGATCGTTTCTAATTGACTAATAGTAGCTTAATTGTGTTGTTTCTTGTCGATGTCTCTCTGCAGTAGCTGATCACTGCATAAGCTCACTTTTAGAGAGTACTAAAGTCATATGTAAACGGCAGGTTTTAATGCAGAAGTTCCCAATTGTTATATTTCATTGTGACCCATTCGTTTATATTTACGGCAGGTTTTAATGCAGAAAGTGTACTTCATCGAATCAAACAGAACTGCACTCGACAAGATCAACAGACTAAATTATATCTTAGTAACCAGTTGCTAAGACAAATCACATGACAGGTAAATTACCGTTTTATTGCATTACATAACACTGTGTTCAACTGAAATAATAACTTTATAAACACGATACTTGGTTTTGTGTAATCGTTGCTTCAGAATGCTGTATTGGGCTGGCAACCTCGTCCAAGATAACATTTGGAAGTAACTCGTGCATAGAACCAAGTATCGTTCAATAAATTTATATTATATTGTCGATCGAACCGTGTGTTATTATGACATGTTCGGTTGGTTGGTTGGATGGTTCTTTGGTTCTCTGGGTCATTGGTTGGTTCTTTGGTTCGTTCGTTGGTTCATTGGTTCGTTCGTTCGCTCATTCGCTCGCTCGTTCGGTCGTTATTTCGTTTATGTGGAAAACACTGTTACTCTGTGTAATGTTTATGAATAAATAGAGACAATATGTTTAGAGGATGACGTCATCGTTGATCTTTGTTGTTAGTTATCGCCAGACAAATATCGCCTGCACTTTTTTCACAAGCGCATAACCTGCTTCAGTGATTCGTGCACATTATAATGATAGCAGAGTGACTTTAAAATTGAAGCTCGGACAATGCTCGACCGAAGAGTGGGCACTATTCTTGAGATATAACTACTTGCATTACACATAGAACTTAAACAAAACAAATCAGATATGCTACCTTACTCTTTGTATTGTCTATATTACATGTGCAACAGCTGAAGAAAGACACCTGGACACGTTTCATTAGTTGTCGAAAAGTTGTTGGAAATACGTTCCGCTATCAACCACCTTTCCAATTTCAATTTTCTATAGCAAAGGTCGTGGAGAGCGAGATTAAGACGTTGTCGTCGAGTAAGCAATGTGAAAGCGTAAAACGGGTTAGGCAATGTTGACTGCTTATGATGCATTTGCTTTCTGCAAACAGCTGTTGAACCTCGTCTTGCCACTAATAAGGCGCATTTTAGGAGATATATGTTATTGTGAATTCTCAGAGAAACGTCTTTACTGTGTCGAGCATGGCTACAGAAAGCAATCGAGTGTTTAAGGGCGATACCGTACTGTTAAGTTCACAGGAATCCTAGAAAAACGGTAACATGACACGTTAGCCCTGACAAGCTCTGTGTAATCACATCAATTGGTAATAACGTCGTGGATTCAGCCGTGTCTACGTTGTTATTGTTTCAAACAATTTGGTAAATCAGCAACAGCGACATTCACGGTGAACAGCCTGTTCACTACTACCACCCAAACTTGATGCACCATCGGCGTCTGTCGGGTCCGCCGCAGAGTTACTTGTAGTAAGTACCAACATAACACTTTATTTTGTTGATGAAATGGCAGATTCCTCCTTTGACGATGTAAATTACACTGGTCAAAAGCTATGCAACACTGCGTTTACTGCTGTTGCAGAGTCAAGGCTTACTTGATGCATTATCAAAGCAGCAAACACCACAAATGAAGTATTACTTTTTTCATAGGTTTGTTTCCTAGAAAGCTGAACGAATTGGCTTCTTTTTCGGGACATTTTATAATTTTCAGCAAAGTTGTAGCTAACATCAAAAGAAAACAATTGCATTGCAGGAGAAACAACGCCTCTGCTAACAGTAATCATGTGTGAAGGAGAACCCTTGGTCCCACACAAAAGACACATCATAGCCTTCGAATATTACACCAAGGGTGTCTGCGCTCGCTGACTAAATTCGGCTGATATACAAAGTATCGAATACATATGTCCTTCACAGGGCTCACTCACACAGCGTACTTACTATGCTGTTTAAGGCCGAGCTAATATAGTCTGGACATGCTATGAGAATGACAGAAAACATGATTTCCACAGCCATCATCTATCCTGAATTGGTTCATGACCATCGTTCAGAGGTGGCCAAATAAGCACAACGAGAACTCCTCGCGTAAGGCATGTTCGTATTGAGAGAAAGCTTTTTTAGCAGACATAATGTCTGCTAAAAAAAGCAGTGTTCCTTGAGCGTTGTCTAAACCAGACCACACTCTACCTCAGCGGTCCTCAACCTTTTTGCCTCCAAGTCCCCATATGTCAAACAAAACATTTCAGGGACCCCCCATACGACATGGCATCCCCCCGCCTTATCGCTACAATAATGTCAACAGTTATTGCTTTTATAGAAACCCTGTTCGCTGTTGCAAATGTCATTAGACTGCCTTTTAACTACAACTAATCAAACAAATATATTTAAATTAAATAAATATCACAGTAGAATGTCACAATATGTCAGTTTGTATTTACTGTCACTTGTTTCGAGGAGGATAGAGGAGTAATAAATGTTTCCATAGTCTTCTCCGTTTGACTATGCACAGCTCCAACAAGTTCGCCGCAAAGCTCCACAATGAATCCGCAAGGAGGCGCTGCTTATAGCAGCACGTTGCGGATTCACTGTGAAACTATTGCGAAACTCTTGCATATGGTAATCGTGGAGATTTGCGTTTAATTTTTATTTTTCGATTGTCATGCGACAGTACATTTATGGTTTTGTTAAGAAGATGTTTGACGGCTATAGTTGGTCGGTTTCATAGTTAGGTCAGAAACTTATTTTTTTTATTATACCAGGTAATTTAATTAAAACTATACTTTTCCCCTGCCATCTCGCGGATCCCTTGGCAGCTCTCTGCGCCCCCCTCCCCCAGTTGGCTGAGGACCCCCGGTTGAGAAACGATGCTCTACCTGCCTTTACTACAAACATTACTCGACGTTGTGTTCTGAGTAGGAAACAACTCAACAAAATAAAAAACTGGTACATATTATTCTGATAAAGTTTGGTTTCTTGTCTCAAGCAAAATTCAACACAAAATGTGCTATATCAAAACATTGATATTGATGCCGCCTGTTAACAAATAGAAAAAGGCCAAACGACCACCTGGTTTAACACATTAAGTTATGTGTGTGTGTGTGTGTGTGTGTGTGTGTGTGTGTGTGTGTGTGTGTGTGTGTGTGTGTGTGTGTGTGTATATATATATATATATATATATACATATATATATATATATATATATATATATATATATATATATATATATATATATATATATATATATATATATATATATATATATATATATATATATATATATATATATATATATAATATATATATATATACATATATATACATATATATACATACATATATACATATATATATATATATATATATATATATATATATATATATATATATATATATATATATATATATATATATATATATATATATATATATATATATATGATGGTTGTACGGAAGTTAGAGTAAAATGTTTACCTCGTATCATTAGTAAATGTATGGTAGATATATGAAGCGAAGATTGACGGCTCTAGGTGGTCGTTTTCATGGATATTATAAATTAAAAGCGCTGACAGTGTCAGTGACAGTCCGTTTACGAGGCCTGCTTGTCTTCGATCCGAGTGACGTGGGCGTCGCTGCCCGGGTCGCTGCCTGCGTTCTGGTTCATTACACACTTCCATTACTGGGACTAATGTTGGCACATCATCCTCTATCAAATATATGTAACACCCTGATAACCCAGGGCTGATACCTTCTCCGGGTCGACGTCTAACCAAGTTTTCTCGAAGTCAGGCGACGAAGTCGACTGTGCTTCGTCGACTTGAAGTTTACAGGATTCATTTTCACGAGCCATTTCCTTAGCAAAGTTAGCTGCGTGTTTGCACTACAACCGAATGCCTTACAATAAATCAAACGCTCGGTTCGGAACAACCACTATCGATGTAAGCATAGGTGAATGAATGGAAAATCGCAGTCTCGTTGCGTTTCCATGTCACCAATGACATCACATCAAAGCATGCCGATAATCGCCAGGGAAATATGCATACTTGAGGTAGCACGGTAGAACCATTGAGATGTATATTAATATTAAAAAATCGTTTTCACAGAGGACAACTCGTTCTCACAGAGGACAATAAATGAATGGAACAAATTGTCTACATATTGTGTAACTGCTAGCAGCGTGAATATGTTTAAAAACAAAGTTGACACATATCTCAGGAGGGCGGGTTATAAGTAGATGAACATTGTTGGACTCTCGATAAGCCAATTGCTTCCTTGTCCACTTGCTATCTGTGCCTTTGGCTTGGATGGCAAATCTTGTTAAATCTTGTTAAATAGCATATATGATATCTCTATGGGTAGAGCAGAGTATTATTTGGAATTATTAATTATAAATTGTTCGGTGTTGTTATTATTTGGAATTATTAGTTAATTGAATTCTAATAAATTGTTCGGTGTTGTGGAAATGGAAATATACTGCAAGATATAATCTAATATAATATGATTTCAAGCAATCGTTGTTTTTATTCCCTTTAACTATACTGGTTCTGGTGTGCTCCACCCGACATTTGCCGCAATAGTGGCTCCAAGTGGAGCCACTATTGTGGAACCTGCTAATTGTGTGGCGCCATCTATTGCATGAGATTGACACCATCCCTAGGAGCCTGCAGTGTCGAGTCTGACACACTTCGGACACAAAAACGGTTGACATTTCAGGGTTCACCTCAAATTCATGATTATAGGTGCGATCTGTAGTCGTAAATGGACCAGGTGTTAGCACTTGGCTACATGGAGTTGGCCCATCGAGTTGGCCTGTATTCCCACTTCAATTTGTAGTAAACGTAAGAATATGTAACTCCACTTGGAACATTCACATGTGATGTGTAACGTCGTTGAATACGTATGCATTATGCATATTACAATGTTTTTGAGCTGTTTCTTTATGTATCTAAATATGAAAGTACAAGTTTCTTACGCACTCTGTTTGGTGTACAGTACTGTCAATCTCTAATTATGAACTTAGTATATCGATTTGGGTGTAGGTACTTTATCATTCTGGATAAATTAGGTAACAGTTTGTAAATTTCATCCAGAATATAGAAACACTCTTGGAAAAATATTGTTTTAATTACTCCCTGAAACTATATTGTGTTTTCACTTTGAGCAAAGCCGACGCGGTGAACCAATCGTCAACACGTTTACAATATGTTTCTGCACCAATACTGAGGTTTGTCCTACGCACTCGCAACCAGCCAAGCTAGTTACGATACGGCCATCTACCGGATAACTATGCAATATTTTTTTTTTATCTTTGGTGACAATGCAGCAAACGCTTTACGACATATTGAGTTCCCCGCGAGACTTGGCCATAGGAGTAATTGCGTATTTTTTTGTGCGTTATCATTCTTTTTACTCAAATTATATCAGCCACTTAGGTATATAAATAGTACACCACGACACGTATACTGTTCATGTTTCTTTCTCGTTTTGATGCAATTTTGTAAAACACATCGTCAGCACTGGACGTGCATGCAATAAGGCGGCCAGCTGCGCTCGCAAGCAAACGTGAGTCGCGATTTTGGTTGTGTGCTGTCTTGCGATGAAGTTGTTCGCAGTCCGTGAAACAACAGTAAAGATAAGATCGCTGTTAATTGAATGGCCAACATTAGCTTAATTGTGTTGTTTCCTTGTAGCACTGTCGGTGTCTCACTGCAGCAGCTCATATTTAGAGAGTATTAATGTCATATGCAGAGTCACCCCTGCTTTACTGTTGCTACGACGTACAGAGCAGTGTTGTCCGATAACATGTTGTTGTTACATTAGTGCTACTGGTTTATATTTAACTCATAAATTGCAGTGACAACGCAGTGTATGTGGTGATGTATGTTAAAGTGCACGGCATAACGTCCATGTTGGTAAAATATTGCACTGGATATTCATACTCGATATTGCACTGGAGAGGACTATTTTCTCTACAACTTTAAAATGGCGTGCCACAGAATACGCCACTGTGTAGCGCATTAGGCCTCTGTTAGGCCTGAAAATAGTTCGTTTATAATAGTTCGTTTAAAATATTCGTTTATAATTGAAACAGGTTTTAATGCAGAAGGTATAGTTTATCGAATCAAACACAGCTATATTCAACAAGATCGACATATTAAATATAGCCTAGTAACCAGTAGCTAAGATTCACCGATTTTATTACCGGAACGGTACGTATTGCGAAGTGTACGTTTATCGGAAGGTTTATTCCATAAATATGCCAAACTTAGCGAGTATTGCGCATTTCGAGTACTCATAATAATGTTTGCAGTGTCACTTTAAAAGTGCAGCTTGGACAATGTACGACCAAATATTGAGCAGTATTGTAGAGACATATTAGTTACTTGCATGTAGCATGGCTAAAGTGACCAACCAAAGTTTTAAGGGCGAAATCGTACTGCTAAATTCACAAGAATCATGGTGAACCGGTTATCTGCCACCATCGCCATGAGATGCTCTGAGTAATCACATAAATGACTAATAACGTCGTGGGTTTAGCTGTGCCTACATTTTATTGTTTCAAACAATTTGGCAAATTCAGCAACAGCAATCGTGTGAACAAATTCACAATTGACAGTTTTTTTACCTCCACCATCCACTAGACACCTTGGTGCAGCATTGGCGATTGGAGGGTCCATCACAGAGATACTTTTTGTAGACACCAGCACAAGCCTTGCTGGTGTACTGACAATGCCATCCATTCTTGGTGCATCTGTAATCTGTCGGAGTATCAATAAAGAAATATATTATTTACACACATAAACTTTTGTAACATTCAATTTCCTATTCCGATGACATTCGTTTTACGTTTATTACAATACATATATAAACCTAGGAATACAATATCTTAAAATAGTTAGTTTTCAAATATGTGTTTTACCAGTTAGTTAGCGTGACTGTGTTTATATATCGTAATGTAATTGGGTACTCGTTCTTGGGCCAATGTACTCACACCTTTCTGTAAATTATATTGGTCAATTACTATGCAACACTGCGTTAACTGCTGCTTAGAGTCGAAGCTTACCCGATGCCTGCGCGCCACTGATGGCAACCAGCAGCATTATCAACGCAATCACTACAAATGACGTCTTCATGTTTTCGTAGGTTTGTTTTCTGGAAACCGGAACAAATTGGCTTTTTTCTGAACATTTAATCCATAATAAGACAAATTTCAGCAAAGTTTTAGTTAACATCAACAAATGCCACTACAGGAAGAAGCTAATGGTAATCATATGTAAGGATAACCCTTGGTCCCATAAAAAACACACCCTGGCCTTCGAATATTCCACCATAGGTGCCTACGTTCCCTGATTAACGTCAGGTGACATATAAAGAATCGAATACATCTGTCCTGCAGATGGCTCATTCACCCAGCATACATACTGTACTTGCTAAGGCCCATCTGATATCGTCTGGGCATGTTATGAGAATGACTGACAACATGATTCCTAGGGCCATCATTTATCCTAAATTGCTTCATGGTCATCGTTCAGAGGTGGCCAAATAAATGCAAAAAAAGACTCTTCACTTAAGACAGGAACACGTTCTGCGAGATCCCAGTCAAAGCCAGGGAGGCTATTGTCTCAGCTAAGTCACTATAGCCATCCAATAATTCCCGGAAGGATACCTCCATCCTAGAGCAAAATACATTCATTGCACTGCGAAATAAGTATTGGCGTCATCCTCAACGCAAACAATAACATGTCATTTTTGCAGATACAACCTTTTCAAGCGATAAATGTGGAAGGACGTGTATATCTACGATCGGATTTTTCAGCCATACCACACATTACTGATCGCCGAAGAAGGTCACATACCACCAAACAGACACAGTCTATCCTACTGTGTTCACATGTTATGTGTATCATACTTCACACATTGAATGGATTTGTTCATAAATATAGCATCAAAACAATGAACGTTTGCAATGGTGCAATAGTGAACTCATGTGCACATCTCTAACACAGAAACGTCGTTACTCTTCGTGAGAAATATAACGACTGGTTGACTCAGAGTGTGTCATGTCCATAATTACCTTAATTACTAATTAATAATTTCCTGCTCTACGTCTTCATAAAGGTATAAACATGATAAATCGACATAGTGTTGTTATTAACATGTACTTCTAGTTTTGCACAATGTGTACGTGTGACTATAATACAGTAAATGAAATATCATTCATGTTAAAAATGATTATGTTTTGTGTCCTGGCGACATGCAAACTGCAACGATAATAATAAAATAGGCCTAATAACAAACAACAAGTGGTAACAATAATCGTAATAACATAATATGCATAATATGCATTAAGTACTTAAAGTCGGCTTACATATGCGTCGCGGAATATGCAGTTCGTTGAAGTACGCAAGCAGAGGCTCAGAACTGTGCTTGTTTGAGGATGTTGCTCATTGCCTTTATACTAGATCTCAAGACACTTTTTCCGAACGATTGTCACAGTCATAAGACGTCCAAAAGAAACGGCTTGGCCAAGCCCAGATTTATGATGGCATCATTGATAGATGCGGTCGTAGAGGGGCGGGCGTATGAAACCGAAGTACTGCTTTACTGGCAGCAATATTGTCCAATCAGCACTACAAATTATGTTTTCTTCAAAATTACTTTTAACATAACAATTGATACAACTCACCTGTAACATTGAAACTGGACATTCGTGTGAATATATGTTATCATGCTGTGTGACAACATATGGTGTATCATTTATAAGTTATAGAAGTGGCCCATATTACCAGTATGCTCATATTACTGAAATTTATATATATATATATATATATATATATATATATATATATATATATATATATATATATATATATATATATATATATATATATATATATATATATATATATATATATATATATATATATATATATATATATATATATATATATATATATGCCTTGCTCTTGCATTTTGAATGGCTCTATTTTCTGGTTTATCACAAATTATTCATCAATGTTAATGTATCTGCTAATAGCACTTTATACTCAAGTGCATTCTATAATACGTGTACAATAATAATAATAACAACAATAATAATAATTATAATAAATAACAACAACAACATTAATAATAAAAACAGTAACAACAAATATATTTATACTAATAGCCAGTAAATTCATTCAGTGAGTCAATATTCATGAGAAGAGAAATGATGGAGAGTATGACACGTCAACCTGTGTGTAGAATGATTTGAGATAGTGGGGTGCAATAAATAGTGTAATCACATTCAGTCCAATATAATATGTATTGATTCTGCACAGTTGCAGCATATACACATATAAACAGTATTCGGTATATAGCAGTAACGGTAGCAGTAGCAGCAGCAGTAGTGGTAGCAGTAGCAGCAGCAGTAGCTGTAGCTGTAGCTGTAGCTGTAGCTGTAGCTGAAGCAGTAGCAGTAGCAGTAGCAGCAGCAATACAGTAGCAGAAGTGGCGGCGTCGGCGTCAACAGCAGCAGCAGTTGCTGTAGATGTAGGAGCGGCGGCGGCGGCGGCGGCGGCGGCGGCGGCGGCGGCGGCGGCGGCGGCGGCGGCGGCGGCAGCAGCAGTAGTTTCCCGCCGTCCAATACAAATACTGCGCAATACAGCAACTTGTTGTTTCGGCAGTAGCATGTGGGTTAATTTGATTTGACATTTAATGTGACAACCGTGACTATTTTTACAAGCCACTCTTTAAAGGGGCGGACCGTGAATGTCTGTATGTCTGAATTATTGGTTTAAAAATAGGGCCAACATGTTGTGAGTACTGCTTTGCAATATACCCATGACGAGTCTATCTCTAGCTCACAGTAAGCTTTCTCACAAGACGTTCACAGACCATGCAGTTGTAGAGTTAATATATATATATATATATATATATATATATATATATATATATATATATATATATATATATATATATATATATATATATATATATATATATATATATATATATATATATATATATATATATATATATGATATATATATATATATATATATATATATATATATATATATGTGATATATATATATATATATATATATATATATATATATATATATATATATATATATATATATATTCATATATATGTATATGTGTATATATATATTCTATATATAAAACAATTATCCGGAGAAAATTGGCCACCCCCTCGGCTGTCCAACTATTGTGTCTAAAATTTATGGAAATGGTCCACATGTTGTAAAATTTAAAATATTTCAGGGTAATTGCTGACCGGGTGACATACATAAATGAACAGTAGATCTGTTTCTTAAATTTTGGTATCCAAGAAGTGCACTAAGAGGGGTCAACGAAACTTTGTTTTCAACTCTTTCTGTATATCATGTGACGAACTATTGCGCATTATAAAATGTGCGAACAAACGACATTCTAGTTTTACTTTATGGTGTTTACTGACTTCGACAAACATACAGTGCACACAGTCTGAAAGTGTCGAAACTCAAACACAAAACTATATGCAGAGAACCATTTTGTTACAGGCATGCTACCATCTTAGAAGATATTCACTATATAAGGCAGTTTTAGGCAGATTCGATGCATTTACAGAAGCAACCAAAGGATTCTTCCAAGGCTCGACCATCCTGTTTCATTGCAGGAACCGAGATCACAAATGTCGCTATTTTGGTAAGGCCCAGAAAAGCGACCAGCACCTTTGAAAACAGTGGTTCCCCGTTCACCCTTGTGCACCAAACACCACTGTGAAATATACGTATGTTGCCACGCACGCAACGCTGCAGTAAGTGTCTATGTGACTTACATCTGCTCACAAATAACGTCACCTCTCCGACGACGCCGCGCAACACAGTTTTTTCCCAACCGCAACGTATTGTCGGACGTCGCGAATAAAAACAAACAGAAAGACAAAAAGACGTCCAACCGCATTTTACTAAAATACGTTGTGTCATTCGCCCAGCCCATCTGTTTTAACGCGGCTGCTTCGGCCAAGGTGTTGCCATTTTCAGTGGTGTGACTATAACTGTGAATAATGTGAATGCTTGTAATTGAAAATATCTTAACAAGATTCATTTTGTTTTCTAACTATGTATTTCCGTGTTTGCGAGTAATTCTTTGTGTTACTGTATATTGTGTATGTACATTACTTTGAAATTGGTTGAATTGCAATGAACAAGAGGACACAGATTTACCCAAACAGAATGAAAAATAAATAAATGTATCCAACCTTTGCATATGCTCTTTAAGAATGTGTTATAACAAAGTAATTTAAAAACGTGTGAATTAATTGTAACTTGATTAATTGATTAATTAAGTTTGTTCAAATCAAATGTCCCTTACATGGTAAACGCGCGTGGTTAGAATTCGTTATAACACAACATGGTAGAACATGACAACTAACACTAATGGTAGAGCATGACAACTAGCACTAATGGTAGAGCATGACAAATACCACTAATG
This sequence comes from Lamellibrachia satsuma, assembly GCA_033239005.1. Classification (NCBI taxonomy): domain Eukaryota; kingdom Metazoa; phylum Annelida; class Polychaeta; order Sabellida; family Siboglinidae; genus Lamellibrachia; species Lamellibrachia satsuma. The sequence continues at coordinate 5,479,295 of BSQZ01000029.1, read as the reverse complement.
ATAGAGCATGACAACTAGCACTAATGGTAGAGCATGACAAATACCACTAATGATAGAGCATGACAACTAGCACTAATGGCACGCGGGGTCGTACTGAGATATTGTGGAATAAACCCAGCAGTTATGACATAAGAAAAATACCTTAACACAACCTTTCAGTACTGGAACAACCTTTCACAGTCAACCAGACTAATAAATTATGACGAAGCAGAAACAAGAGTATTACAAAACAAAACTTTATATAGCTATTCAGAACCCGATGGCAAGTCATCCAGGCAAGTTACGAAGCCAGGGCACTATAAGGGTTCATTGTGCTTATGACAAAGGTGTTGGTTGGGTCACGGTGAAGTGTGATTTCTTCAAAGCGTAGACTCAAGTACACTTAGGACGAAGCCACGCTACGGAATACACGACCCAGTGGAGACGCTGATGCAGCGAGCGGCCGCCACAACCGTCTCTGTCTTGTTTGGGTGAATGTTAAGTAAAGCCGATACTTGAGGGAATACTGAGAGGGCAAAGATACAGAGGGAAGCCACGATAAAGATGGGAGAGGGGTACCATTGATGTATTGGGATATTGGTAGAATAGATGGAAAAATACATATATTTCTATAAAAAAAAAATTTGGGCAGCGACGTCGTGAATATGATTTACAAATTGAAGAGAGGCTCGCCAAATGTACTTATGTCGTCAAAATACAACTTATTCTACCAAATACCAGCGTGAAATTCAGCCATTTGCGAGCTTTTGCATCCACAACGATTCAACATTCTTCCCCTCATTTCGCCCGACCAGCTGCCCGTCTGAACACCCAGTGGGTCCCGCTCGCGAAATTAGCGTCCGTACCCAGTAGTACATGGGCGACGGTTTTAGCTACGCCCACTCGCTGTCGTTGATCGCGAGAGTGTGGACGTGCCTTCAAAATGAATAAGAATGCAATTGAATGTTGGAATATTCTAAAATATGAAATTTATCATCGATAAATTTGTTCCCTTAAAAACAAGGAAAACGGTCTAGAAAGAAACACTTGTCAAAAGAAGCTATTAGAAAAACAGTGTTTAACAAACTATGCAGAGGGTTTATAGGCATAATAGAAAGGATGAAGACTATGCAAATTACAAAGAGGCACTTGGTCTAGCTACACATGAAATTATAAAATCTAAAAGAACCTTTGAAAAAACTTGGCAGGTAATATAGAAATGACAGCAAATGTTTCTATGCTTATGTAAGGAGTAAACAGAAAGTTCGAGATAAGGTCGCACCACTGGAAAACAACAGTGGAAACATAATTTCAGACGGGTTTCAAATGGAAGAGGTCCTGAATGAGTATTTCAGCTCAGTTTTTACCACAGAAGATATCAGCTCACTTCCAGTTCCATTGACTAAATTTGAGGACAGTAAATCAGAACATTTAGGTCAGTTATTTGTAACTCCTGAAATGATAGCAAAGAATATTTAGAAGAAGAAAAATAATAAATCACCGAGTGTTGATGGGATACCACCAAAACTGCTTAAGGAAATTGTTGAGAAAATTCGTACACCACTTGCAACAATGTATAACTTGTCACTAGAAGAAGGAATAGTTCCTTCAGAATGGAAAGAACCAAACATTACGTCGCTATTTAAGAAGGGATCGAGGAATAAGCCAGAAAATTACAGACCAGTGAGATTAAGAGCAGTTGTATGTAAATTACTCGAAACATTAATTAGAGACCACATGGTGGAATTCCTTGTAAAACATAAATTAATAAATACATCTCAACACGGGTTCCTAAAAGGAAGGTCATGTCTAACCAATATCTTACGTTTTTTGGAAGAAATTACAAAGTGGGTAGTTGACGGGTCACCAGTGGATGTTTAGATTTTCAGAAAGCTTTCGATAAAGTGCCACATCAAAGATTGTTACTTAAACTAAAAGCCCATGGTATAGGTAATGATGTAATCAACTGGATAGAAAAGTGGCTTACACACAGAAGACAGAGAGTAATAGTAGATGGTGAGATTTCAAACTGGAAATCTGTTCTGAGTGGGGTATCACAGGGATCAGTATTACGCCCTATACTGTTTTTAATATGTATAAATGATTTGGAAGATGACATATCTAGCAAAGTACTGAAATTTGCAGATGACACAAAAGTATTAAGAAACGTTATTAATGTTACAGATAAACAAAGTTTACAGGATGATCTAGCTAAATTAGTTAAACGGTCAGAAAAATTTTATTCAAATGTTATTCAAATTTGGGAAGTGTAAATGCATATACATAGGACATCGAAATATGGACGAAGAATATAAAATGTGGGATGCTGTACTAGGTAGAACCACACAAGAAAAGGGCTTAGGAGTAGCATTTAGTGCTGACAGGAAAGTCTACGAGCAATGCTGCTTCGAAAGGAACTCAACTTCTAGGGCTAATTAGGAGAACTATCATGTATAAGGAGAAACAGCTTATTGTACCCCTGTAAAAAAGCAATAGTTAGACCACATTTGGAATATTGTATTCAAGCATGGAGGCCATATCGTAAAAAGACATAGACAAGCTAGAAAGAATACAACGAATAGCAACTAAAATGATTCCAGAGTTGAGAGACCTTAGTTATGAAAGTTGCTTATTACAATGTGGTTTGACAACACTAGAGACCAGGAGACTAAGAGGAGACCAAATATAATTGTTTAAATAGTGAATGGTTATGAGGATGTTGACAGGAATATGTTCTTCAAGCTTAAAGAACCAGAGGACACAAAGCAGCATTAGTTAAGGAGCAGTGTAGTTTGGACAAGAGAAAGTACTCTTTCCCACAGAGGGTGATAAATGAATGGAACAAACTGCCAAATGTTTGTGTTAATGCTAGTAGTGTGAATATGTTTAAAAATAGAAATGACATATATCTGATAAGGGCATGCTACACATATATGAGAAAAAATGTTGGACTCTCGATAATCCAGTGGCTTCCTTGTCCACTTGCCATCTGGAACTTATTGTGTGGCAATCTTTTTAAATCTTGTTAAATATTATGAGAATGACTGACAACGTGATTCCCACGACTATCATCTACCTTGAATTGTTTCATGGCCATCGTTCAGAGGTGGCCAAATAAACGCAACGAGGACTCCTCACATAAGGCAGGCACAAGTTCTGCGATATGTGGTGTTAATACAGCATAGAAATTATCATGTTCGCATTGAGAGAAAGCATTTTTGCAGACATAACTAATTGCCGGGAATATTCCTTGAGCGTTGCCTAAGCCGAAATAAAACATTCCAGGGATCCCCCCACCGATATACGATATGGCACCCCCCGCGTTTTCGCTACAATAATGTCAATAGTTATTGTTTTTTAAAGAAAACGTGTTCACTTCACATTCTTATTAGACTGCCTGGTAACTAATACTAAACAAATAAACATATTTAAATGAAACAAATGTCACATTAGATGAATGTTCCAATTTGAATTTACTGGCACTTGTTTTCAGGAGGATGGACGAGTAACAAATGTTTCCATTGTCTTCTCCGTTTGACGATGAACAACACCAAACAGTTCGCTGCAAAGCTCCACAATGAATCCGCAAGGAGGCGCTGCTTATAGCAGCACCTCCTTGCGGATTCATTGTGAAACTATTGCGGAACTGTTGCGTATCGTAATCGTTGAGTTTTAGTTTTAATTTTTCGAACGTTATACGACATTTATGGTTTTGTTAACGTGATGTGTATATATGTATATTAAATACACGAGGAGAAGCTTGACGGCTATAATAGGTGATCGTTTAAATAGTTAGATTAGGATTTTTTTTTTACCAGGTAATTTAATTAAAACTTTTCCCCTGCCATCTCGCGGACCACTTGGCAGATCTCTGCGAACCCCCCCGCCCCAGTGGGCCGAGGACCCCCGGATGAGAAACGTTGCTCTACCTGACTTGACCACAAACATTCCTCGACGTTGTGTTCTAAGTAGGAAACAACTCAACAAAATCAAAAACAAGCTCGTACATATCATTCTGAATACGTTTTGAGTCCTGGTTTCTTGTATCAAGCAAAATTCGAAGTGCGCGATATGAAAACATTGATGTTGATGCCGCCTGTAAACAACAAGTAGAAAAAGGCGAAACAACCACCTGGTTTAACACATTAAGAATATATATATATATATATATATATATATATATATATATATATATATATATATATATATATATATATATATATATATATATATATATATATATATATATATATATATATATATATATATATATATATATATATATATATATATATATATATATATATATATATATATATATATATATATATATATATATATATATATATATATATATATATATATATATATATATATATATATATATATATATATATATATATATATATATATTATATTTATATATATATATATATATATATATATATATATATATATATATATATATATATATATATATATATATATATATATATATATATATATATATATATATATATATATATATATATGTATATATATATATATATACATATATGTATATATATATATATATATATATAATATATATATATGTATATATATATATATATATATATATATATATATCACTCGATCGAAGAAAAGCAGGCCTTGTAAACGGATCCTCACTGACACTGTCAGCGCTTCAAAGTTTTGACATATCCTTGAAAACGACCACCTAGAGTCGTCAATCTTCTCTTCATATATCTACTATACATTTACTAAAGATATTTGGTCCAAATTTACTCTAACTTCCAAGCAAAAAAGCAAAAACTCGCCATATCCTACGCCTAACTCCATTGCTAACATAAAATATACCGCTTATATATATATATATATATATATATATATATATATATATATATATATATATATATATATATATATATATATATATATATATAGTTTAATAGTTTAATTCAGGTTCCTGTTTTAATGGTGCTTCGAAACAGTCAAAACGTCCGCCTGCCAATTCAATAACAAGACGTGTACGGATCGGACGTCTGTGTTTCTGCTTGCTAAGCGCCGGCGTAAAGCGCCACATAAATAAAAACACCAAGCCATGCCTAGTCATAACTAATAATATGCCACAGCACAACACGTGGTGATGAAAAGACAATTTCCTTTTGACAGAAAGCGAATAGTTATTTAATCGACTGAGAACAAACAAATTATTGTTAAACGTATACTGACTTTAGCTAAATACTTAATTAGTTGTAAGACTTCACATGTACACACACCAGAAATGACAAGTTAGATGGAATGACGTAATGTCAAACCAATTCAGTGTTAAGATTAAGGTTCGCCAAGGAGTTATTATTTCTCCACTTCTATTTGGAGAACCTGGGTACACAAGGATGGGCTGTTGGACGAATTAAAAAACCTTGGTATTGGCTGTAATTTTGGGCAACATTTCTGCGGAGCTGCAGGATATGCAGATGACATTATACTACTATGCCCTACTAGTTCTGGGTTGCGAAAAATGATTGAGGTGTGTGAGAAATATGCTATACTACACGATTTGTTGTTTATTGGGTAAAACAGCAAAATATAGGTTTACAACAAGAAGGAAGCTTATCTGCATTTTGAAATAAATGATACAGATGTTTCTACATGTGAGAAAATTATACATCTGTAGTGTAAATAGACTGATGTCTGAGTTTGGTTCACCTCAAACTGTCGTCAAAAACAAATTGTTTCATCAGTATTGTTGTAGCTTGAACGGATCTCAACTATGGCCACTGTGGCATGAGAGTGTTAACAAGATTTGCATAGAGTGGCGAAATGCTTTAAGTAAGATATGGAAGCTACCATATGGTTCGCACAGATATTTAATACCATTAATTGCTGAATGTTTACCTTTAGGTGTTGCTTTGGTCTATAGGTTTATAAAGTTCTACAGAACAGTAGCCTTGTCAGACTACATCGTTATTAATTATATAACAAATTCAATGACATTTGCTTATATTATTGGCAAGAATGTAAGACACATTATGTCCAAATATAACATGACCCACCTTGAACTGATGTAAAGAAATGTGGAATATAAATGTCAATGCTACATACTATGACAACGCAACAATTATTTGTGAATTGGTGGAAATGAAAGATTGTAACAATGACGCTGTCTTAAATAAGGAAGAATGCAATGCTGTGATTTCATATCTCAGTGCAATATAATTTGTTTTCTAGCTGCTATTTCTAACTTATAGTTTGCTTAATATGTACATGTTTGTGGATATTGAGTCCGAATGACAATAATAATAATAATGGTACCGAACGACGAAAATACTTCACAAAAATAAAAACGCATCGAGGCGTCGTTTAAATATGCTATGCCTAGAAGTGGCTACTTTCGAATGCCGAATAAACGTATAGGCCAAATAACAGTATAGGGTGCCAAATCGGTCAGATTTAATAATAATATAATGCCGAATAGCAGCATAGGTGGGAACATTTTTCAAAACGAATAATAGTACAGTACAAAAAAATACTAGTATATTTGTCTTTTTTAGTACAGAAGCAGTTCTTTTACTCGACGTGAAGCCATGGCGTCCCTGGAAAACTACGCGGATCGCCGGGTATTATGTTTTTTTCTGATATAGTAACCGCATTTTATATCTGCGAAAAACCGGGGAATTTTCCGTTTTTAAATGGGCATTAAAGTTTTATTGAATTGAATACGCAAGCCCGTTTCAGGGGAAACCGCCGCCACCCGGTATCGACCGGTTTGAGGTGCTGCGCACGGCGTCCATTTACGATCGGTTGACGCGGTGATAATGGCGTTTTAACTAATAATATACCATGTCGAACTACCGGGAACTAAGGATTCTGACCGATTCATCTAATCATGGAAATCTAACGGTCTAACGGGATTAAAATCTAGGATCCTCAGAAGCACGGGATCCCGCTAAATTCACGACTGTCGTTCGAAATGGTGAAACCTAAGCCGTCAGAGGGAGCCACGTGCAGCTCCTGTTTGGATCAAGTGATTTTTGCGCGATGAGTGGATGATTGATTAGCGCTAGCAATATGGAGTGAGAGCGATGTTTAAATGTAATAATAGTATAGTACCAAATAAAGTGCGTTTAGGGTGGCATTTTTCATCAAATAAATACGCATAAAGATTTAACAAGATTTGCCATCCAAGCCAAAGGCCCATATGGCAAGTTGACAAGGAAGCCATTGGCTTATCGAGAGTCCAACAATGTTCATCTACTTATAACACGCCCTCCTGAGATATGTGTCAACCTTGTTTTTAAACATATTCACGCTGCTAGCAGTTACACAATCTGTAGACAATTTGTTCCATAACGGGACGCTTATTCGGCACTCAAGAGTATGAAGGTTTTCATACATCGATTGTGTGCTAAATAAATACACATCTGAACATTAGCTAAACGTTGCATTTATATGTCACATTGTTAGAATGAGAGCTGTATGTATGGTTCTCTTAATCTGTACAGATGATAAGATGCTACGTTGTCATATTGTTTTTATTAATCAATGTCAGACCGCAAAAATGTACATTGCGTTGAATATCTTGATTTGTAACTTTTATCAGGCATCAACCAGTCGAACAGCATAACAAGGAACAATATCCTTCTGCATTCCAAATATTCCACAATGGTAGCCAATTTTTTTTAGTGAAGGAAGCCTCGAAGGATAAATTGGAAGTTAGTTGTTAACAAAAGTTAAGGAACAGTATTTTTTTACTAAACATTTAATTATTTGGTATCTTTTTAAAAGTTTATTAAAATACCTTAAATAATTACATGATGTAGCTTTGCGTGCATGTAACATGTGCATATATTAGTAGTTAAGCTAAGATCTTTAGAGTGATGCATTCTGGACGGATATCATTATCAACCACATATTTCTTGGGTAGTATATTGACAGTGGAGCCACAGTCAACTTGCATCTCCACACATTGCTTTGTGACCTGCATGTGGCAGAAGATGGGACCATTATCACCCGAGCCATGTGTGTGCACATCAGCAGTTACTGAGCTGATGTCAACATAACTAGTACATGAGCTGTCGGAGTCATAGCCGCTCTGTACACCATGTCCAGTCCTGGAGCATTGTTTGGAGTGTCGGAAGTGATTGCGGCCCTTGCATGCATCGCAAGTTTTACCCCATGCAGGACAGAGTTCCTTTTTCATTACATGTGTTCTACTGCATAATGTACATTTTCTTGCACAGCATCGCTGACCCAAGGTCTTGTGGTGAGCGTTGTTTTCCGCTCTCATCTGTCGTGTTCGTCCCCAAGTAGCCTTTGTGTGGGTTTTCGGTTTCGGCTTCCCCCGGGTGTGATGATGTGCTAAAACTGCTCCGGTTCAAGTAACTCACCCAGAATTGTTCTACTTGTGAATAATGCTAACACGTATTGACAATGACAGCTTGAAAGCAATGTATCGTTACATTAAACGAGGAGACGAAGAAATAAACACCTCGCTTCTAACTACAGTTTACATTTAAAGATGGCCGCATTCCAGTAGTACAATTAGGCCTACTGCGCAATTAATGCAATAACCTGTCGTTTCGGCAGTAGCCAGTGCGTCATTTCGACAACTCCGGTAGCTATATTTATTTTTACACGCCACACTACAAAGTGGCAGAAAATGTGACTGTTTATGTGCCTGAACTACCGTCTTCAAAAATAGCATCAACCTTTGTGTGAATACCGTGTGACTGCTTTGCAACGCGACCACGTTCAAACAACTCTACAAAATGCGGTAACACCTGGTTGGGCGTGTCTATTTCTAGCTCATGGTCAGCACTTCAGAAGACATTCACAGGCCACGCAGAAGCAGCAGCAGTAGCAGTAGTAGAAGCAGCAGCAGATATGCCTAAATTCCCGAAGGCACTTCCCGAAACCAGTTTGTGGATTTTTGCCGGTAGATGTCAGGCCGCGTGACATAATTTTGGCCAAACAAACCAACTTCGCCTACGTCGGTTCCTAGGCACTTAACTTTTAGCAAGATTTAGATCACGCGAAATGTCGAGCGACGCCGATTCTGAGGGTGCAACTGATATAAACTTATACGTTCAAGTCATTCCGTACATGTAAGCGCGGTTACTGTCACAAAAATGAAGTTAGCAGCAACAGCGAGTTGTGTCAAAGAAGGGTTTATAGACCGAAACCAGTTTAAAACACACGGGCGAACAGCACGACAACGTATTGTTTATAGAGTGCGGTTGAACGCCTTTTTGTTTTTTTTGCGTTTTTATTCGCGACGTCCAACAATACGTTGCGGCTGGGAACAAAAATCGTGTTGCGATATTATTATATTCTTGATATATATATATATATATATATATATATATATATATATATATATATATATATATATATATATATATATATATATATATATATATATATATATATATATATATATATATATATATATATAATATAAAGAATATAAACCGAGATCACAAATGTCAAACAAAACGGGTGTGTTTGAATATAATTTACAGCAGCACCGCCAGGCAAGGCGCAGAATAGCGACCAGCACCTTTCAAAAATGTAGTTTCCCGTTCACCCTTGTGTACCAAGCACAACTATACGTATGTTGCCACGCACGCAATGCTGCAGCAAGTGTCTATGTGGCTTACATCTACTCACAAATAACGTTGCCTCCGACGACGCCGCGCTGCTCAGCCAACTTGTTGCCATTTTCAATGAGGTGCGACGCCGTTTTATTGTCAAACCACAATTAGCTGCATTATTTCCGACCAAATGAGACGGTTTCCAAGTAACCGAATAATAACTATCTACGTTATATTATTGGAAACGAAATTTTATTAAAATAATTCATGGGTTGTTGAGTTTCTGTCGAATAGCGCAATAACATTTACATATATCAATGTACGACATTGTTTTGATTAATGCGGTACGTCGTTCAGTGCAGTAGGCACATGGCTTGTTTCAAACGAGATGCAAACCGTCGGTACATGCAAATGGTTAGACTATCGAACTTTAGAATTAGGGCAGCGTCTTTTGTTTTAAGATTTTAAAAGATTTAACAAGATATTTAACATCCAAAGCTAAAACTTCAGATGGCAAGTGGACAAGGAAGCCATTAACTTATCGGTAGTCCAACACAGTTGTCATTGTATATAGCCTGTCCTGATAAAGCTAAGCGTACATTGTTATGTGTTTATTGCGTGTCGTCAATTGTACGATTAGCAATGATTTCCCTTTCCGTGGTTGTGCGACTTGCTCAGCGCACATTCCTAGACTCTGTTTGACTGGTCAACGTACATTACATTAGAAACGTTGGCGCAACTCGTTTGCGCACCTCCGATATCGGGGCGCATGTTCTGTAACTACATGAGCTTTCAGATGCCGGCTATATTGAGTATTATAACTTATTAATCTCATCTGAATTTCATCAGCTGTAAACAAAGGAAAGAGTCATTTGTTGTAATTTTACACTGATATTAAACATTGAAACATCACCACATCCCACCATTGTACAAATATGTGCCTGGAACATTTAAACGTTACAACATGTCACCATATTGAGTTAAGGCAAGTATCGGTAGCCACTACCTGAACTGTTGCTTCCATTGACACTTCTCGTGGTCATCATCAGCGGTTTAGCGTCTGTGTGTGTGTGTGTGTGTGTGTGTGTGTGTGTGTGTGTGTGTGTGTGTGTGTGTGTGTGTGTGTGTGTGTGTGTGTGTGTGTGTGTGTGTGTGTGTGTGTGTGTGTGTGTGTGTGTGTGTGTGTGTGTGTGTGTGTGTGTGTGTGTGTGTGTGTGTGTGTGTGTGTGTGTGTGTGTGTGTGTGTGTGTGTGTGTGTGTGTGTGTGTGTGTGTGTGTGTGTGTGTGTGTGTGTGTGTGTGTGTGTGTGTGCACGTAATGGTTTCCTGGACATAAATCGCCCACCCTGTAAAGTTGCGAGTACCTTTTTTGTCAAAGATGACGGAATATTGCGGTGCAAAAATCAATACCAGAACCAGCAGAGATGTCAAATGGCTCAAAATGACAAGGAGTAATGCCACCAGATGTCATGATAGTACGAAAACCAATCCAATGCCCTACTTTCTGAACCATCCATGAAAACGACCAGCTAGAACAGACAAGCTTCTCGTCATATATTTACCATATATATATATTTCCACATGTCACATGGTCAAACATTACTCATACTTCCATGTTACGATAACAAATTACAAAACTAGATATTTCGTCTACGCCTAGTTCCGCGAAGCTAGGCATAGGAGATGGCGCGTTTGTTTTTTGTAAATTTCAAAAAATTTCTTTATATGGAAATAAGAGTAATGTTTTGACCACGTCACATGTGTAGGCGTATGGTAGATATATGACATATATGGTATATGTATAAAGAGACGTTTGGCAGTTCTGTGTGGTCGTTTTCATGGTTCGGTCAGAAAGTATATCAATTAGAAGTTAAAGTCTACTGGCATCGCTAAACTGCTTCAGGAAAATTGACAACGCCACCACTCGCCATAGAAACGCGAGTTCAACAATATTGAAGTATTGCATAGAAATCACTGACTGGGTGTAAACCCATGTCATCAGTGACGTCACTAAGCCACTTGATCGCCCATCTCAGTGTATGTTAAACTTTGTGTACACACCGAGAAAGCATGTTAACTAGTGTCTTGTTTTTATTCCCTTTCAGCACTTATTTCTAAATGACTACTATGCACACAACTAGAACAATGCAACTGTGAATATGTGAATTTTTGTAATTGACAATACCTTAATAAGACTCATTTTGTTTTCTAACTATGTATTTCCGTATTTGCGACTAATCCTTTATGTTATTATATATTGTGTCTGCACTTTACATTGAATTGAGTTGAATTACAATGAAATAGGGGACACAGATTTACCCAGACCGAGTGTACAGTAAATAAATGTATCCAACTTTTGCATATGATCTTTATGAATGTGTTAATGTAATTTCAAAACGTGTAACTTATGTTAAGTTTTGATCAAGGTAAATGTCCCTTATAATAATGGAAAACGCGCGTGGTTAGAATTCGTTAGAACACAACATGGTAGATCATGACAACTAGCACTAATGGCACGCGGGGTCGTAATGAGATATCGTGGAATAAACCCAGCAGTCTTGACATCACAAAAATACCTTCACACAACCTTCCAGCACTGGAACAACCTTACACAGTCAACCAGACTAATAAATTATGACGAAGCAGTAAGGAGGGCATTACAAGGCTAACATGTATCAGTTCAAAACACGATGGCAAGTCATCCAGGCAAGTTACGAAGCCAGGGCACTAAAAAGTTTGGTTGGGTGTTTGACAAAGATGTTAGTTGGGTCACGGTGTACACCTACGACGAAGACACGCTACGGAATACACCACGCAGTGGAGACGTTGAAGCAGCGAGCGGCCACCCGTGTTTGTGACTAATGCTTTATGGTATAGCATATTGTGTCTGCACTTTACTTTGAATTGAGTTGAATTGCAATGAACAAGGGGACACATATTTACCCAGACCGGTGAACAATAAATAAATGTATCCAACCTTTGCATATGATCTATATGAATGTGTTAGATTAATATCATTTCAAAACGTTCAAAACGTGCAACTTAAGTTAAGTTTTGATCAAGGTAAACATCTCTTATAATAATGGCATACGCGCATTTTTAGAATTCGTTACAACACAAAATGTTAAAGCCAACTAGCACTAACGACACGCGGGGTCATTATGAGATATTGTGGAATAAACCCAGCAGTCTTGACTTAAGAAAAAATACCCTTTACACAACCTTTCAGCACTGGAACAACCTTACACAGTCGACAAGACTAATAAATTATGACGAAGAAGAAACGAGGGCATTACAAGGCTAAACTTTATTTCGCTATTCAGAACCCGATGTTGGTTAGGTCACGGTGACAAGGTATTTTTCTACTCGCCGACAACTGTAACTAGCCTAATTATCAGTTGCAAACTTGCATGCCATAGTGCCGTATACATAGTACATATTTATCCGGTTGTTAAATGATCGATTGTAAAAACATGGGTCATTTAGGATTAGTTACAACATAGAATACCAAATGGTACAACACAAGAGATACAATTGTTGTTTATGGTTACGGTAAAGGAGTGTTCTTTATGTCATGGTGACCTGGGCAAATGAACAACGACTACCAATCCATTGCACCCGGCGTTCACGTCTGTGTTTGCCTTAGGCACGGTATTCTACCAAATACCAGCGTGAGATGCAGCTATTTGCGAGTTCTACATCCACAACGATTCGCAAACATTCTTCCCATCATTTCGCCCGACCAGCTGCCCGTCTGCACACCCAGTGTGTCCCGCCCGCGAAATTACCATCCGTACCCGGTAGGGCATGGGCGACTGTTTTAGCTCCGCCCACTCGCTGTCATTGGTCGCGAGAGTGTGGCCGTGCTTTCAAGATGGCGGAGATTGTTTGCTGCGATAAACTTGGTGGACGACGCCTTTCTGCAGTAAAAACGTCCGCCGGCCAATTCAATAACAAAACGCGTACGCATCGGACGACGTCTGTGTTTCTGCTTGCTAAGCGCCGACGTAAAGCGCCGTATAAATAAAAAACCAATCCAGGCTTAGTCAGAACTAATAACGTGCCACTGCACAGCACGTGGTGTTGAACAGACAATTCCCTTTTGACAAAAAGCGAAAAGTTATTTAATCGATTGAGAGCAAACAAACTTTAGCTAAATACTTAATGACAAAATGTTACCGAATGACGAAAACACTTCACAAAAACAAATACGCCACCGAGGGGTCATTTAAGTCCGCTATGCCTAGTAGTAACCTATGCAGATGATAAAATTGCCACGTCGTCATATGTTTTTAATTAGTCAATGTCAGACCCCAAAAATGATTGTGGGGTAGCAGATATTGTGCTGTAACTTTTATCAAGCATAAAACATTCCAATAGCACAAATAACAAGTAACTTCCAATATCCTCCCATGCTTCCTTCCAAAAATCCCACAGAGGTAGCCAAAGTATTGTTAGTGAAATAAGATTCCAGGGATAAATTAGAAAAGTTACGGAACAATATTTTCTACTTAGCATTTAATTAGTTGGTACCTTATTAAAATATGTTAAATAATTACATGATGTAGCTTTGTATACATGTAACATGTGCATAGATTAGTAGTTAAGGTAAGCAGAGTGCTATATTGCTCTGATATGTGCACTAAGATGCAAAAATACAATTAATAATACTTTTTGTATTTTACAGATATGTATTTAACTCACAATTGATCATGGGCTTCCGTGGGGCAAGGGGGGCACATGCCCCCTAGATCTGGATGTTTGTAAAATTTTGGTTTTTTTGTGGTGAGTAGATTGTTTACTATTTGTGTTAAGTAAATCATCTAATTATATAAATTTTGTTCATAGAAAGTAGACATTTTGGTAAGTGTGAAGATTTCTGATCGAAATCACACAGCAGAATGTTTGCCCCTCCACCTGCGGACGCCCCTGCAACTGACGCATGAAAACCGTCTCGCAGATGGTTTATTGAATATATCTTTGATTTTATCAGTTTACTGCACATTTATCATAAAATGCATGCATGTTCTCTCATTATGGTTATACAATCTACACATTACAGAGAACAATTCCACAAAGTGTTATTGACATACCTCATATAAGTTTACTAGGTCATGAAATATTAACTTGAGAAATATGAATTAATTTTTCTTCACAGGTTAATATATCAGTGCAACATCCATTGGTCGAATTCACATGGAAATACACTCAATTAGTAATATTTATGTCTCAAGTAATTATTTTAATGTTCAGAATTGTTCAGAAAAATACTACGGATTATCGCTAGACACAATAATACAACTGCGTCAGGAAGATACAAGTTTTAATACAAATAATTTGTTTTCATATAACAATCGTGGCTACAACCTTATTCTACGTCACATTAAATGCTGTGATCGACATATGCCGGGAGTTTGCGATGTGCATCGCATTTCGTCACCGACAAAAATGTTTTTAACGAGAAAGAAGCTTTAAAGAGGCTGTTCACCGTCCAACACACGTATCACTGTGGAGATCATGATGAATTCCCCGACATGTGCTTCTCTTACAGGTGTGTGTCATTCCATAACTGCGGTCAATTTGAAAGCAAATTAAAAAAACAGATAAAAAGAAAAAGCAAAGACACGTACATACATACATACATACATACATACATACATACATACATACATACATACATACATACATACATACATACATACGTACGTACGTACATACATACATACATACATGCATACATACATATATGCCGCTAGGAATGTTCGAAAGACGGCGCACTTGTCTTACCCTTGATTGTCCAAGCTCCGGGGGGCCATTGTTTGTCGCACACACCAGAGGTTGGATCCAGAGAGTAGGTTCCATTGTGACGGAGCCCGGGTGTATACCCAGGTTCTAGGTAGACATCCGGGGGTTTTTATTCTAACTCATATGTTGTGAGTGACATTTTATACGCGTATAAACGTAAAAAATTTACTTTATAAAATAAACGGAATTAATATTTCTAACACACGAACAGGCCTGCGCCCGACGGCATCTATTGAATGTCCGTCAACTGACTGTCCGGCAAACGGCAACAACTGAACTAAATCAACTGAACTGGAACATAGCGCCAGCATGAATCAATCAAATCAGTAATGCCACCTGGCGGTAACGAGGAAGCGAACTATCTGGGGCCAGACTCTGTTCTCGGCGAATTCACGAAAGCGTGCGAGAGTCCAATAATCGATTTTGGTATTGTGGCCTACATGGTTGCAGTAGTATTATGGGCTTAAGCGTATGTCTGCCGAACAGTCGTAGGCGTTGGGTGGTATATGCCGCGTAGGCAACCCCGACCTTTGGTCACGCGAGGGGCAGCGGTTGTTACCAGAAGTTCCCCCTACAGAAACTAGTTTACCCTGGGAATCATTCTGGTCGCACGTGCCCGTGTTCCATCGTATTTAATTCGTTTTTCAATCTGAACCATAGTTAAAATAGTTGACATTCTAACACGAAACGAAATTTACCACTGCTTTATTAATGCGTGATGCAGTTTTACTTTCACTCTTTCGACATCATTGGTGTCGATTTTATTATGTTATAATTTACACTGAGGAATACTAGCGAGATTTTAAATGAACAATCAAACAACTTTATAATCACCCACAAAATATCTTTACAGTGTGTCAGTGTTCTTGTTTTCACAATAACTCAACTGCAATTTGACGTGCAGTGTTTCCGCCTAATCCAGTCAATTATGTCACTGAAACGCAAAAAAAGCACGCTCAGTTTTCCATACCAATGTCAAACAAATCATACTACATCCTAAACATCCATCAACACTTGACGTAGGTTTCCGTAGACTTGTCTCACTAGTTAAGATATTACATACTGACTCAATTGCAATCCTCAGTGAGGTCTCTTGGGAAGACATAATTCTGATGCATTCTGTTCTGATAAAGTGGATACTTTATTATTATTCAAAACAATGCAAGACATCTACTAGAACCATTGAAACAGCATATGGTTGCAACTGTGTTGAGTTTATCAGTTGACACAGTTATTCCGTTCACATATTTTACAAATTGTTGTAATATTCGACATTATTGACCAATCACAGCAGCCGAGTAGATATTTGACAGTCGCACGGATGTCTCTAATGTAGATGCACCATCGTCAACACGTGTTGTCAATATCGGCACTAACGGCTTTACGCCGAAATTAAGCAACACCTTCCGGTCAGTATTTTTGAGCCACGTCGTCGTCACACACCAACACCATCGACGTCGATGTCGTCATCTTTATCATCCGGGTCTTTGTTGACGTCATCATCGGCCGAAGACAATACATCCTCTGTATCAGAACTTCTGATGGTACCGGGGTTGGCCGCTGCATCGTCAACATCGGGCTCGTGTGTGTCCTTTGACGTATCTTGAGAGTGACGGTGTAAAGCTTCATTAGGTGTATTATATTTCATTGTTTTAATGTTAACGCGTGTTAAGTATCGCTAAATGTATATATCCTGAATGTTGTTACTGTGTCTGTTAAACGTGTGCCATAAGTCACTGATCACACCCTACGTACCGCGCCGGTCACTGCGATCAGCATGTAAAGTATCGTTAAATGTATATATCCTGCATGCAAAATTAAGGGAGCCGATCAAAATGATGTATTTCTTTCAAAGTGGCTTTCTATCTTTTGGCCTTGCCTATCAGTTTCTGGCGAACGGATGTAACATTGTTCATAATTAACGTAAGTGTTTGATTCAAGGTGTCAACTTCAATACTATGACGTGTTACTGTTGTGGAAGGTAGCACTGTCTTATACTGCTTTATAGGTAGGCTAACCATGCGGTGGAGTTCAAGAAAGCGAGACAGGTTGAAATGACATTCAGACACTGTTTTTGCCCAAACAAATATGAAATCATCAATAATATGGCTCATGCTGGACACTTGAGACTTATTATAGCTAATTCCAGGGCCTTGAAAGCTCAAAGGTTTGGCATAAATTGCTACAAGCCATGGGGAGATACATGTCAAAATACCTAAGTCCCTGAAACTTTAAATCTAGCAGTCTGTTGTCTAGGGGTGAAACAGGGATTATCTTGCAAGTCAGCTTTTGCGATGAACGCTCCTTTGCTCAAAACCACCAGTTGTTAAACACAATCATCTAAAAGTTGAAAGGTAACAAGTGGTAAATTCGGGAAGTATGTGGGAGTTAATATAATTTGTTCTGGGGAAGCTAATGGTAACTTCGCTCTCTGCATACACAGCAACCTGATATATGTATGAGTCGAATTTCGCCTGCAACTTTTTAGGGACTAAGCCTAAAGGCGAGTAACCCATATTTTGAAGGGATCTGACGTAAAAGGGGCCCACAATCCTCTGCTTAGCTTTTTCACTCACTCACTTTTCGGTCCCAGAGGCTGCATAAGTCATACAGAGTTGGAGCCATTCTTCTACCTGATCTACAGGGACGACTGTCCGTTTCCTGTCTAAGGTGGGAGAGGTCGGGACATCCTGGGGTCAAAGTGGTAGTATGTGCTCATAATGCGCAGGGGAAAGTATTCATTCGTACGTATGCACTTTCAACGCCTAACTATGACTTTATACCCCAGATGTTCCCAACCCACATCGAAAGCTGTGGTACCTGATGTTGATGGTATCCGGCTCTTCGCTTTCTTGTGGGTGCATCTATCAACTTCCTCATCGGGGAAGTCGCTGTCAGTGAACTCAGAGTCAGAGGAATTCAATGCCCGTTGAGGTGATAGCGAGTGACGTTTACGCTTCCCTGTTTGGCTGGTTCGGGTGGATCGACAGCGGCAGGCTGCTGTACATCTGGCTAGGAAGACGAAAATAATTCAGTGATACGCCTAATTCAATTGCCAGAAACGTCCCCAGAACATATGATGCGTTATAAAACATCCACTTATGAAATACCCTAAATCAGCATTTCACATACATAATTAACTGTTATATAGTCTTGGATGTAATTTACAAAAGTTCCTTGGGCCTCGAGCGAATACCCAATTAAATTATGATATTTATATACACATGTATGTTTGACCGTGTGTACATATGTTCGTGCCTATATATATATATATATATATATATATATATATATATATATATATATATATATATATATATATATATATATATATATATATATATATAGGTATGTATATATGTATATATATATATATATATATATATATATATATATATATATATATATATATATATATATATATGTATATGTAGGTATGCATATATATATATATATATATATATATATATATATATATATATATATATATATATATATATATATATATATATATATATGTATGTATATATATATATATATATATATATATATATATATATATATATATATATATATACATATATATTTATATACATACCTACATATATATATACATATCTACATATATATATATATATATATATATATATATATATATATATATATATATATATATATATAAATTTATATATTTATATATCACATATGAATATGAATGTAGGTATGCATATATATATATATATATATATATATATATATATATATATATATATATATATATATATATATATATTTATATATATACATATGAATATTAAATAATAAAATGAATTAATATATAAATATATATATATATATATATATATATATATATTCATATATACATACATACATACATACATACATACATACATATATATATATATATATATATATATATATATATATATGCTACATATGAATATTCAATAATAAAACAATTATCCAGCGAAAAGGTATATACACAAAGAAGCTGATGAGGAGCTGGCTAAAGTGGGCATCATTTACTTTTCAACCGAATGTTTAAGTGTTAAATATCATGCATGTATCTACGTATGTATCTACGTATGTTTTTACGTATGTTTGTACGTATGTTTCTACATATGCATTTACGTATGCATGTAAGTATGTATGCATAGATATATATATATATATATATATATATATATATATAATTTTATTATCCATACAAACCGTTGAAACACACTGAATGGATGTATGTATACATGTATGTATGTACATGTGTGTATATATATATATATATATATATATATATATATATATACATACATACATACATACATACATACATACATACATACATACATACATACATACATACATACATACATACATACATACAAAAGATTTACGACCGTAAATAATATATTGATACTCCGACAGATTGCAGATGCACCGGCAATAGCGGAGTCTGCCAGAACAACAGCAAATATTATCCTGGTATCTACGTAAAGTACCTCTGCGATGGAGCGAACTGTCGCCAATACTTCATCAAATGTAAAATACAAAACGGCAGAAGGCGGAGGTAAAATGGCTGTTCGTCGTGAATTTCTTCACATAATCGCTGTTTGTAACCAATTGTTTGAAACAATAAAGATGTAAACACGGCTGAATCCACAACGTTATTATTTATAGTATGTGGTTACGTAGAGCTTCTCTGGACTTAAGAGTCATCAACACGATTTCGCCCATAAAAGTCGATTGCCTCTTTAACCTTGCTCGAAACAGATTTTCTAAAGAATTCGTCATAACGTATGGCTAAGAAACTGACTTTTACTGCACAGTTTCAACGGCTCTATGAGGAAAATAGTAAATATTACCTAACTGCGTATTACTGCACAACTTGTATATTGTTCTACTCAACAAACATGTCATAATCTCGCTCTCGACGACGTTATGAAATTGGAAATAATCCCCTTTATCGAGCATGTGGCCAAACACCACAAGCCCTTGATTTTTGCTTTGCACATTCAGAAGAGGAGAGATAATAATGTAAATAAAATATCATTAAATGGTGGAAATGCATAAAAACAGAGGTTGACAGTTCCGAGAGAGATGGCCACGGCCACGTTGAGGTGGATGGGTGTCACCCGGGGGACGACAGTGAAATGGTGTCACCCTCATGCAAGAGATGGCGCCACACCGTTAGCAGTTTCATGACTCACCATGTGGAGCCACTATTGCGGCGAGTGCCGAATGGAGCCCACCAGAACCTGTAAAGTTAAAGGAAATAAAAACAACAACAACACACTTTATGTTACATCTTGCCGTATATTTCCTTTTTCACAACACCGAAACATTTATTAGAATTCAATTATTTAATAATTCAAAATAATAATCTGTTCTATCAATGTAGACATAATGACAATGTGAATGTTAACATGCATCTCTATGGTTCTACCGGCCTATCTCCATTATGCACCTTTTCCCCGCGATTATCGGCAAGCTTTAATGTGACGTCACTGTTGACAGGGAAGCGCAGTGAGACTGCGACTGTCCATTCAATCACCCATGTTTACAGTGACGGCGGTTGTTTCGAAGCGAGCCCCAGAATGTTTTATGTGTGTCTACGCAGCCCTTTCTGTGTTTGTGCGAGAAACACAACTACCGTGTAGGGTGAAAATGGGCAATCTGAGGTATGCCAGACACACAGTACACACACCACACAAAGGGGAGTTTGTCCACTGATTAATAATGTATCACGTAGTGAGTTGAATAGGAACGTGTCGTCCGACGACTTGCCCCCCCCCCCCCCCACCCTGCAACACAGGGATAAGTCGTCTCGTTAACGTATCTTGGCCATACGAATGTCATATGAACATATATTATTTATTGTCTTTTGCTTCGCCACCACCAGAGGGATAGGTTGTTCTACGACCGCTCCCCGTCAACAGGGGAATAGGTCGCCTCAAGACCATACCTCCGCCAACAGAGGCGTGATTCGACTCACGATCTTCCCTCCTTCAAACCGAAACCAGTAAAACGCCCGACTTTCGCTTTGTTGACATTGTTGTTCGGACTGAATGCGCGTCGTTCCGATTCATGCTCAACTGTTGTGGCTCGTACACAATGAGGAACCGAACGTATTTCTTGATCGCTGGGCGGCGCTGCGCCCACTCCGGTTATACTAATTACCTATAGTCATTTGCGCTTCGTTGGAGAAGAAGACGAGCTGAGTGTTTATTAATTGTAGTTGCCAATAAAATGCCAGGAACCGGCTGCTGTGTCCCGCATTGTAAAGGTAAAGGGGGTCGTCAGTATGGCGGGACAAATGACAGCCGACAAATTCGAGCATTTGCCGATGCCATTTTGTGGAATCCTACTACAAGCAAATGACTATTCATGGTAATATGAAAGCGGTTTTCTCCGTGTGTGTGTGTGTGTGTGTATGTGTATGTGTGCGTGTGTGTATGTATGTGTGTGTATGTGTGTGTGTGTGTGTGTGTGTGTGTGTGTGTGTGTGTGTGTGTGTGTGTGTGTGTGTGTGTGTGTGTGTGTGTGTGTGTGTGTGTGTGTGTGTGTGTGTGTGTGTGTGTGTGTGTGTGTGTGTGTGTGTGTGTGTGTGTGTGTGTGTGTGTGTGTGTGTGTGTGTGTGTGTGTGTGTGTGTGTGTGTGTGTGTGTGTGTGTGTGTGTGTGTGTGTGTGTGTGTGTGTGTGTGTGTGTGTGTGTGTGTGTGTGTGTGTGTGTGTGTGTGTGTGTGTGTGTGTGTGTGTGTGTGTGTGTGTGTGTGTGTGTGTGTGTGTGTGTGTGTGTGTGTGTGTGTTATTTGTTCTTTCCTACCTTTAATAACTGCTGAATCTGCTGACAAATTAATCATATTATAATATAATTTTAGTCAATATAAAAAAGGAATTATGCATATCTACTGGTTGGTGATGGAAGGCATATCATGATGTGCATGGACATTTATGCTTAGGTCAATACAATGTACCTCATGTAAGTACGTTTTGTTTGTTATTATAATTAATATATTACTATTTTGCATTCAGGAACAACTCCACTTCATGGATACCTGAAGCGTGAAATCGATACAGAGACGGGTACAGCTCCGAGAGCAAGAGCCAGACCTCTCTTTCGAGGGGCTCTTCGAAGAGATTGTCGATGCTCAGGAAGAAGAAGTACCTGAATCACCAACTACAATGTCTTCCTTTGCAGCGTGTCAGATACAGACTCCTGAATGGCCTCCAATATGCATAGAACGTTTTCAGGATAGAGATGACGCCATCCATCTTTACACTGGACTGGAGAGCTACGGCAAATTTAACTATATATTGGCTACTTTTGGTCCAGCAGCCTATGAACTAGAGTACAAGTGGAGAACTCCTAACACTCTGAGCGTAGAGAATCAGTTATTCTTGAGTCTGATCAAACTCAGAAGACGTATGTTCAACAAGGAACTGTCACTGATATTCAACATCTCCGAATATTCAGTGGGAAACATCTTTGTCACCTGGGTCAAATTCATCTTTATCACCTGGGTCAAATTCATGTCCCACCAATGGCGGGAAGTGGACAACTAGCGAGATCAAGAGTTGGCACGCATCTACGTACAAGGGGAATTCAAGAAAATGTATCCCAAAACAAGAATCATCCAAGATGGGATGAATTATCCAGTCAAAAAGCCAAAGGATCCATCAGCACAACAGGCCACTTACTCCACCTACAAAAACACAAATACGCTCAAGATTATAGTTGGAGCTTCCCCAGGTGGAAGTGACAGCCAAAGGATCCATCAGCACAACAGGCCACTTACCCCACCTACAAAAACAGAAATACGCTCAAGAGTATAGTTGGAGCTTCCTGGGGTGGACTGGTTACATACATTCCGGACTCATACGGTGGTGTCGCAAGTGACAGGGTCCTAGTGGATAGGAGCGACCTGATGATGGTTTGTGACCATAAGAATGAAATAATGGTCGCCAAGGGCTTCAACGTCCAATATCTATTTGTTTCTTATGACATTGGCATAAACATGCCAACTTTTCTAGGGAAGATAAATAAGTTTGAGAGCAAAGTTCTTTTGAAGGACAGAAAGGTAGCAAGTAAGATAGTACACATTGAGAGGATTATTGGACTAACCAAAACATACAAAATTCTCAGCAGCCCCTTGAATGCTACGGAGACAAAGATAGGCAGTGAGATATGTTTTTGTGTGTTTTGTGCTATGTAGTTTTACGACATGTATTGTATCCAATAATGCTTAATGTCACTAGTAATGACTAAACTAAACTGAGACAAGTTTTAAGACTAAAAGAACCAAAAAATATCAAGACCGCCATAGCTGTGTTGAGCATGGGATCTTACATTAATTTACCTGGAAGATCAAAGTAGGCTACTCATAAGTCTAGCTTAAACATTGAGTAAAAACAAATAACAACAGTTTTACAACATGAGTTTACTTTCATATATAAGTATGACAGTACTTATTTAGTTTGGAGAAATATTATTGACCAATAATGTCAGTAAATTAAATGATTACAAGCAGGACTGTCTGGTTATGCTTACAGTGAGCATTAGGTCCCATTCCAGCTGCAAACTCACACTCTGTCTCCAGCACGTCACCATTGACTTCAACGCTAGCATAGCAAACAGTGGGACGCAGCTCCGCCCGGCACTGACCCATGTAGAATGTGGTGTCATCATTATGTGCCCATCGAAGGAAGCGTAGAAATCTGCAACAAACTGGGTGGCTTCAATAGAACTACCACTTCATCCAGAAAAATACAATATACAATATAAAGATAGTTTACACGGTTTTACTTATTAAAATATTATTGAAAGGATCATTATGTAAATAATTATCAAGTAAAATGTACTATAAACAAACTGTGTGTCATTATTTTGCATTTCATCACATTTGGAACCTTGTTTATTAGACATTTCGTATACCATGCAAATTCATGTCTTATTCTATATGTATGTATAATATATGTGTATATTTTTTCGTTACTACAAGTATTGTGGTGGTATATTGTATTATTTTGGATGAAGAGGTAGTTGTTGTTATTGGTACGTAGCTTAATTGATATGGTTAAGATTCATAACCCCTTCGGTCACAATGTGTACACTTGTACACATTGTGACCTATTGGCAATCCATTGCAAGTGGAAGGCTAAGACTGCATATATGCACCATGTGTACAAGTATACAGCAACATGTTAAGTTTCCCTTGGTGAAGGTCGGGGTCGCACCCCCCCCCCAATCCTGTACTGCATTTTCTAGTGTAGCCTTATGCAACCCTTGTTACAATTGTGAAAAGTGCACTGTTTGTAACACTGTAACACTGTTTGTAAAGCACATAGAGGAAATAACGTTAGATTTCATTGCTTTACATGACAGTTTGGATGAATTTTCCTTTCATGATTTACGGGTTAAATGCATTACTGAGGCACAATGTGTACAATTGTACACAATGTGTACAATTGTACACATAGCCTAATTTTCATAGTTATTCAGCTAATTAAGTAAAAAACATTTTTTTACAGATAATTACCCAATACCATTAAAATAAGCGTAACAAATATTTGTTTGCTTCAAAAATTTACCTTCGTGACTGAAGGGTTATATAATGTCATGGCCTGTTAATGTCTTCAAGATAGTCAAGTGTTAATACAAACCATTTTGTAACTGCCTGACATACGTTGACTCAAACAGTCTGTGACCGGAAGATAGGGAAGCATCAGACAGTTCTAGGAAAGCTGTAGCCGCTCTACGTGAGAGATGGTTAACGGCAGATACCGCATTGCTAGTGACATCCTTCAAGCAGGTGTGGGTCGGCAGAATCATATTAAAATCATTCTGGCCTGCAACGAGGTTGGCACCACCAGTATATATATATATTATATATATATATATATATATATATATATATATATATATATATATTACCAAATTAACAAACACTATATATATATATATATATATATATATATATATATATATTCTGCGTGAAGAGAGATTTGGCGGGAGTGGGAGGAGAGTGGTGGAGAATGAGAACGAGGGATGGGGGAGTGGAGACGGTTGGTGGAGACGAGAGTGAAATGGTGTCAACCTCATGCAAGAGATGGCGCCACACCATTAGCAGGTTCATGGCTCACCACGTGGAGCCACTATTGCGGTAGGATGTTAGATGATATCAAGCTAGTTTATTCACCAGACCACACGTGTTAGCACAATTCATTTAGATTCTTTGATAAACAGTGTGGTTGTATGCTGTAGTCATCGGTGAAAATACAAGCAAAAAACAACCGATGCCTGGTTCATCTCTTCTGGCCTACGTCACTTGCTGCATCACTCAAGCTTAATATCATTAATCATGTTGCTCTCTCAGTTATTTTCTCCATTCCTTGATATTACTCTAAGGCCTAGTTCAGTATTTATTATTTTATACTTCCATCTACTTTTTTTAATCATATGCCTCTTATATACTCTGATAGTTCCAGTTTGTCCGGGCTAGCCCTATGACTGTGTATTCAATAAAGGTGTTTGCACTTGTTTATAGATATTCATTTTTTTGTACCACTGCACGTAAACATGTTTAATGTGATTCTATGGTTGCATTGTTATGGTATATGTATGGCTGAATTAAATAAAAAGAAATGATGACTTTGAATTTGGTTGGAAGTTTATTAAAATTATATATATGTATATATATATATATATATATATATATATATATATATTTATAGATATATATATATATATATATATATATATATATATATATATATATATATATATATATATATATATATATATATATATATATATCCATTCCCCTCCAATTCCCGCCAAATCTGTCTTCCCCTTCCAATATTTCCACATGTCCAGCCCACTTTAGCCGGCTCCTCACCAGCTTCCTCGTGAGACTCTCTCTCTCTCTCTCTCTCTCTCTCTCTCTCTCTCTCTCTCTCTCTCTCTCTCTCTATCTCTCTCTCTCTCTCTCTCTCTCTCTCTCTCTCTATCTCTCTCTCTCTCTCTCTCTCTCTCTCTCTCTCTCTCTCTCTCTCTCTCTCTCTCTCTCTCTCTCTCTCTCTCTCTCTCTCTCTCTCACCAAGTGCCTCCCTCAATTCCTCCATTCTTCGTTTGTCTATTATTTTCGCTCCCGCAAATGGTCTCACCCATTTACTCTCACAAACATGCAGTTTCTCTAGTTGTTTTTCTATCATCGATGTGGTCTCTATGCCGTATACTACATGATTCTATCCTCACTACTGTTTGCATCACAACCGTATGCCGCACAGTAAACCATTCTGACGCTCGCGTCGAAACAACCGCCATCGCTATAAACATATGTGAATGAGAGGAACGTCCCAGTCTCGCTGCGCCCCCGTCACAAGTTACGTCACAACGAAACTTACCGATAATCGCAGAAAAAATATGCATAATCGAGGAAGGCCGGCAGTACAGAGTGTTATTTGGAATTATTAATTAATTGAATTCTAATGACATTTTCGATGAAGTGGCAATGGAAATATTCTGCAAGATGTAATATGATATGATTTCTAGCAATCGTTGTTTTTATTCGCTCTAGTATAAACAATCTACTGCATATTTATGGAAATATGCCCATGGTCTCCCAGCAGCGACAATATCGTCTTGTTTTATTTATCCACCCTGATCGCATAAAACGCTACGGGAACGGGTTAAAAAGAGTGACATTAATACTGTAATTTATGAAAATATTCGTGAATACAACAACGGTTGCACGAGTTTCGTAATTCCAGTTTTCGAGCAAACAGGCGATGGTAGTTTGGAATACCTAAGTTAGAACCCACCCGATAAACGTTTCGTCAAACTTTCAAAGGTTCAATGTGGCGCGTGGTTTAAGACAAACCAGTTGTGACACATTTAATAACCCATGAAGTCACGAATCCACAAATAAGTACAATAAAATATGTCCACGTATGCAATAGCATCTACCCGAAATAACCCGTGGCGCCTCTGGTGGAAAACAGTGCATACGTAGAACAATCCACAGCAGCGCGAGTCATATGTTAGTCCGCATACATATAACGACTTACCGTGTCAATAAAGAATACGCCGTGTTAACAATAATGCTTACTCATATTTAACAGAACACGCAAGAGGAATAGTTTCTAACGCTTCGGCGCATGGCAAAACAATCGCGAAAAGGTGTTGTCACAATGCGGCCAGCTGTGCTCGCAGACATACGTGAGTCGCGGCTATGGTTGTGGGCTGCTCTGTGACGAAGTCGCTCGCAGTCCATTATACAACTTTAAAGATAAGATCGTTTCTAATTGACTAGTAGTAGCTTAATTGTGTTGTTTCCTTGTAACATTGTCGATGTCTCACTGCAGCAACTGATCTCTGCAGAATCTCACTTTTAGATAGTATTAAAGTCATGTGCAAACGGTTGCTTTTTTCCTTTACTGTAGATACGAAGTACTGAGCCGAGTTTTCAGTAACATGTTTTTTGTTTGCATTTGTGCTACTGGTGTATATTTAATCGACAGCGTCAACGCTGCTATATGGGTAATTGGCAGTGACAGCGCACTGTATGTGCCATGTGGTGATATTCGTTGAAGTGCACGGCATGACGCCAGTGCTGATAGAAACCGATATTGCACAGGAAATGACTACTTTCTCTACAATGGCGTGCCATAGAATGCGTCACTGTATGGTGGTCTGCTGGGTCTAAAAATAGTTCCGAATTATTCTATTTCTTTGTTACCCTCACCTCACCTACCCTATACTCTTCGGGCCCAATGGCCCATAAGGCCGAAGTGCATCTCCTCCAGTTCGCTCTGTCAGCTGCTACACATCTGGCTTCGTTCCAGCTGTTCCACCCCAGTATGCGTCTTTCATTTTCAACAGTTGATCGCCACGTTGTCTTTGAACGACCAACCTTTCTTCTACCTTCAGGCGTCCAGGTCAATGCCGTCTCACATTTGCTGTTCTTGTCCATTCGTAGGATATGTCCTATCCACTTCCATCTTCTTAACTTGACCTCGGTGCTGATTGTCTTCAATTTTGTTTTTGCGATAATATCTCGATTTGATACAACGTATGGCCATCGAATTTGTAGGATTCGTCTTAAGCACTTGAAAAAAAAATTATCTAACTTCCTGTTGTCTCCATCGTTAATTTAATGGGTAATTGGCAGTGACAGCGCACCGTATGTGGTGAAATTCGTTGAAGTGCACGGCATGACGCCCGTGGTGATAAAACCGATATTGCACTGGAACGGACTACTTTCTCTATAATGGCGTGCCATAGAATGCGTCACTGTATGGTCGTGTGCTGAGTCTAAAAATAGTTCCGAATTCTTATATTTCTTTGTTACCCATTTGTTTCTAATTATGGCAGGTTTTAAGGCAGAAGGTATAGTTTATCGAATCAACCAGAGCTGTACTCGACAAGATCAACCAGCTAAATCGTATCCTAGTAACCAGTTGCTAAGGCAAATCACATGACACATATAAGGTATGCCAAGGCTTCCCGAAATCAGCTTATCTTGACGGAGAGTGGACGATAATCGCAGGTAAATTACCGTTTTATTGCAATACATAATACCATGTTCAACTGAAATAAATACTGTGTAAAAACTATACTTGGAATTGTGTACTCGTTGCTTCAGAATGCTTTTTTTTGGGCTGGAAAGTTCGTCCAATATAACATTTAGAAGTAACTCGTGCATAGAACCAAGTATCGTTCAATAAGTTTATATTATATTGTCGTTCGAAACGTGTATTATTATGACATGTTCGGTTAGTTGGTTGGTTGGTTGGTTGGTTGGTTGGTTGGTTGGTTGGTTGGTTGGTTGGTTGGTTGGTCGTTTGGTTCTTTGTGTCGATGGTTAGTTGGTTGGTTTGTTCGCTCTTTCGCTCGTTCGCTTGTTCGTTCGTTCTTTTGCGTGGAAAACACTGTTCCTCAGGAAAAAGTAAAGACCGTATGTGTGCCATGCGTGTACAAGATGATGTCATCGGTGATCTTTGTTGTTAGTTATCGCCAGACAAATATCGGCTGCACTTTTTCACAAGTGCATAAGCTGCTTCATAGAACTTAAACTAAAACATATAAGATATGCTATCATACTCTGTGTTTTGTCTATATTACACGCGCATCAGCTGAAGAAAGACACCTGGACATTTCCCTAGTTGTCGAAAAGTTGTTGAAAATACGTTCCATCGATTACTTTAAACCACCTTTGATTGTTCTGCTCACGGAACGCCGCCGTATGACAAAGATTATTTTCAATTTTAGTTTTCAGTAGCAAAGGTCGTGGAGAGCGAGATTATGTCGTCGAGTAAGCAATGTGAAAACGTAAAACTGGTTAGGCAATGTTGACTGCTTATAATGCATTTGCTTTCCGCAAAGAGCCATTAAACCTCGTCTCGTTATTAATAAGGCGCGTTTTAGCAGCCATTCGTTATGACGAATTGGTAGATAAACTCTCTTTACTGTGTCGAGCATAGTTCCAGAGATCAATCGAATTTTTAAGGGAGATATCGTACTGATGACCTCAAAGGAATCTTAGTGAACAGGTTACCTGACACGTTAGCCCTGACAAGCTCTGTGTTATCACATCAATTAATAATAACGTCATGGATTCAGCCGTGCTTACATTTTTATTGTTTCAAACAATTTGTAAATTCAGCAGCGATCGTGTGAAAATATTCACAGTGAATAGCCTGTTCACCAAAATCACCACGATTGATAAGGCTTGAAGCAGCATTGGCGACTCTGTCCTCCGTCGCAGAGATTCTCTTTGTAAGAAACTCCACATGTTACGTTGGTATCCTGGCAGATTCCTCCATTGCCGGTGCATCCGTAATCTGTTGGAGTATCAATAAAACATTATTTATGCACGTACACCTTATGCAACATGCAATTTCATATTCCTATTTCTATTCGTTATACGTTTATTACAATATAATTATTATATAAACATAAGAACACAATATATGAAAATATTTAAAAATTACTATCAAATAAGTGTTGATGTGTTAGTTTGTGGGCTTGTGTTGATATATCGTAAAGTAGTTGGGAATTCGTTCGACGGCCAATATACTGGAACCTTTCTGTAAATTGCACTGTTCAAAGATTACGCAACACTGCGTTTACTGCTGTCGTCGAGTCGGAGCTTAACCGAAGCTTGCGCGCCACTGATGGCAACCAGCAGCGTTATCAACGTAAACACCACAAATGACGTCTTCATGTTTTCGTAGGTTTGTTTCCTGGAAATCTGCACGAATTGGCTTCTTTTTCTGAAAATTGAATCACTAATTCAATAAAGTTGTAGCTAATATCAAAAGAAAACAATGTCATTGCAGGAGAGGCAACTCCTGTGCTAGCGGTAATCATGTGTGAAGGAGAACCCTTGGTCCCATAAAAAGACACATCATAGCTTGTCAAGCGACAATTGTGGAAAGACTCGCATGTCTACGATCGGCCTTTTCAGCCAAACAACGCATTGCTGATTGCCAAAGAAGGTCAACTGCTATCAAACAGCCAGTCTTTCCTACTACGTTCACATTTTATGTACATTATTCTTATCGAATTGAATGGCATTGTTCAGTAATAAGATCAAAACAATGAACACTTGCAGTGGTTACGCTGTATTGAGCTCAGTTGTTCATCTCTAACACAGAGATGGCGTTACTCTTAACCTGATGCACCCTGAACACCGAAATTTCAGTGTTGGGATGTAGTGTTCATATTGATCGCCATGTGGCGCCATGTGGCGCCATGTGGCGCCACGTTCCTTGGCTTTGGTTATGCTGTTGGTGCCCGGATGAAGACAACACATGTGCGGACGTTTTGAGCCATTTCTCGAATCGATACGTCAATTATTAGTATTTTTGCGAATTTTTTGAAAGTGACCGATATCTCGTCAACGTTTTACGATTTATGGTTATGATGACTATGAGCGGGCATTACATCTGTTGGGTTTTACATCCGATAATTCGGATGTAAATGACATTAGTAGCGGACAAGAAAACGACATCGATGTGTCAATGATGTGTTGTTACTGTATTCATTGTCTTTTGACGTAACATTTGCAGAATTACTGCATTTATATTCCTTGAATTTTTCTTTTCCATAAGTTATTATACTACAATACATGGTGTGCTCTGATATATATGTCAGTAGATTACATGTACCTATGAAACATTCATTATTATGCATTTTGTTAACAGTTTTGTGTATTTTATATGTATATATGCGATCACCCAAAATCATAGCACTTGCATGCTAATTGTAATATTTCACAGGTAAATGCATATATTATTACGAGAAATGTAACGACTGCTTGACTTAGAGTGTGCCATGTCCATAATTACTTTTACTAATGGATAATATCTTGCTCTACGTCTACATAAAGGTATAAACATGATAAATCAACATAATATTGCCATTCAAAGTTACTTCTAGTTTTGCACAATGTGTACGTGTGACTTTAAAACAGTATAGAAAGCATCATGTTCACATTGAGAGAAAGCTTTTTTGCAGACATAACCGATTGTCTGGAATGTTCCTTGAGCGTTCACTAAACCAGGCCATGTTCTACCTGACTTGACTACAAACATTCCCCCGATGTTGTGTTCTAAGTAGGAAACAACAAAATACAAGCAACAAAATAGAAGACAGCATCGTACGTATAATTCTGATTAAGTTTGGTGCCTTGGTTTCTTGTCTGAAGCAAAATTCAACACACAGTGCGGGAAACAAAAGAGTAACGTTGATATCAATTATGAGCAATAACCGTAACAACATAATCTACTTAAGTAGTTATTATTTTTAACTAGTTAACGTCGGCTATGGTGCACTTACCTATGCGTCGCGGAATATGCAGTCCGTTGAAGTACGCAACCAGAGGCCTAGAACTGGGCTTGTTTGAGGCTTTTGCTCATCACGTTTATACTGGATCGCACGACACTTTTTCCGAATGACTGTCACTGTCATAAGACGTCCAAAAACGGTTTCGCCAAGCCCAGATTTATGATAGGTGCGGTCGTAGAGGGGCGGGTGTGTGAAACCAAAGTTGTGTCTTACTGCCAGCAATATTGCAAAAAAGAATTGCAGTGAACTAAATCCGTAAAAATCTTTTTCCAATCAGCATTGCAAATTATGTATCTTTCAAAATTACTTATACAATAACAATTGATACAACTCATATGTAACACTGACACAGGAAATGAATATTCAATTCGTGTGAACATAGCTGCAAAAGCGGACATTTTTGACTGTTTGTCATTATGCTGTGTTTCTTTTAACAAACAACCTCAACGTGTGTGCTTACTTGGAACTGAAGAGAGGAAGTGGAATAAAATGCAATGAAGAAGATAGATACATAGATGGGATGATTGGGACAGCGATACAGTGGAATGCAGAGACACACCCACCCACCCCCACCCACACACTCACGCGCGCTCTCGCGCATGCACGCACGCGCACATAAACAGTTGATCATCAACACGTATATGAGAAAATGAGCAACAAATGAGTGAACAAACTTTTAACGCAAAAAATATCCAGTGAAATTCACCTAATGTTACCCTAAACTAATAAATCCGTATTTCAATAAATTAAACACCAGCTCTGTGTGCAGCCTACGGGCATATCGTTGCCGTGTGCGATTGCGATATTAACACATGCGATTCGATGCAGATCAACTTAAAATTATATATTTTTAACTAATGGAGTTATGCTCGTAACCCATTCATTATTAGATGTGGCATATGTGGCAGTTACCAGATTGGATATAGAAATAACACAACATGAAAACATAAGCATACGAATACATAGCGGCCAACCCGTGCAGGATTCGTAGACGTGACACATTTTCCCAGCCTCGTGCGGCGCAGTCCTCAGCCCAGGGACTTCAGTGAATGTCAAGATCAATTGAAGACCTGTCAAGACACTCTTTATTCTAAAAATAAAGAAAAGCCAATCTTCAACACGTGCTTACACTGCTTTCCAACTGGAAATCCTTGGTTGATGCTCAGCTGTTGACCAAGCACTGTCCGCATTTCATTGATTCGGCAAAAGGCGGATATTTGCGATACAATTAACTGAGGCCTCGGCTTACGACACACAAATACATTATGTATCTCATTTCGCAAAAGGGGACATTCTATTTCATATTCTTTACAAATTAAAATTGCAGTGAGACCGTGGTATTTAATGCAAAACTGTGAGTCTCACGGCGTGAAATTTGAGAGGTATTCTAATAGATGGATCATCATGAGGAGAATAACACGTTCCAACATAGCATCGGGCCGGAGTTCAGGCGACGCCAACAACATAATGCCGGTTTTAGATGAAGCGTTCTACATACATTTAGGGCACACTTTTTCTTTGCACAACGATATATTTATATATATATATATATATATATATATATATATATATATATATATATATATATATATATATATATATATATATATATATATATATATATATATATATATATATAGCGACACATGAGTAATTTGCTTGTGCATATTTTTTAATGATTCATATTCGTTAATGTATGTGCTAATAACATTTTATTCTCAAGTTTATTATATAGTTAATGTTTAATACTAATAATACTTCAAATACTAATAATAATAAGAGCAATAATAAAATTAACAACAAAAATAATGATGATAGATTCACGATGTATGACACGTGTGCATAATGATTTGAGATAGTATGAAACATCAACCTGTGTGCAGAACGATTTCAGATAATATAACACATCAACCTATGTGCACAATGATTTGACGTAGTATGAAACATCAACCTCTGTGCAGAATGATTTCAGATAATATGACACATCAACCTGTGTGCACAATGATTTGACGTAGTATGACACACCAACCTGTGTGCAGAATGATTTGGATAGTATGACACACCAATCTGTGTGTAGAATGATTTGAGATAGTATGACACATCAACCTGTGTGTAGAACGATTTGAGAAAGAACAATGCGTGGACTTGAACCCTGGTCTCCTCGACTGACAGAAGTAGGTGGACTTGAACCCTGGTCTTCTCGATTGACAGCAGTAGGTGGACTTGAATCCTGGTCCTTTCGACTGACAGCAGTAGGTGGACTTGAACCCTGGTCCTCTCGACTGACAGCAGTAGGTGGACGTGAACCCTGGTCCTCTCGACTGACAGCAGTAGGTGGACTTGAACCCCGGTCCTCTCGACTGACAGCAGTAGGTGGACTTGAACCCTGGTCCTCTCGACTGACAGCAATAGGTGAACTTGAACTTTGGTCTTCTCGATTGACAGCAATAGGTGGACTTGAACTTTAATCTTCTCGACTGACAGCAGTAGGTGGACTTGAACGCTGATCCTCTCCACTGACAGTGCCTCGCTGTAACTGATGTGCTAAAACTGCTCCGGTTCAAGTAACTCACCCAGAATTGTTCTACTTGTGAATAATGCTAACACGTATTGACAATGACAGCTTGAAAGCAATGTATCGTTACATTAAACGAGGAGACGAAGAAATAAACACCTTGCTTCTAACTACAGTTTACATTTAAAGATGGCCGCATTCCAGTAGTACAATTAGGCCTACTGCGCAATTAATGCAATAACCTGTCGTTTCGGCAGTAGCCAGTGCGTAATTTCGACAACTCCAGTAGCTATATTTATTTTTACACGCCACACTACAAAATTGCAGAAAATGTGACTGTTTATGTGCCTGAACTACCGTCTTCAAAAATAGCATCAACCTTTGTGTGAATACCGTGTGACTGCTTTGCAACGCGACCACGTTCAAACAACTCTACAAAATGCGGTAACACCTGGTTGGGCGTGTCTATTTCTAGCTCATGGTCAGCACTTCAGAAGACATTCACAGGCCACGCAGAAGCAGCAGCAGTAGCAGTAGTAGAAGCAGCAGCAGATATGCCTAAATTCCCGAAGGCACTTCCCGAAACCAGTTTGTGGATTTTTGCCGGTAGATGTCAGGCCGCATGACATAATTTTGGCCAAACAAACCAACTTCGCCTACGTCGGTTCCTAGGCACTTAACTTTTAGCAAGATTTAGATCACGCGAAATGTCGAGCGACGCCGATTCTGAGGGTGCAACTGATATAAACTTATACGTTCAAGTCATTCCGTACATGTAAGAGTCAACAACGCGGTTACTGTCCAGAAAATTAAGTTAGCAGCAACAGCGAGTTGTGTCAAAGAAGGGTTTATTGACCGAAACCAGTTTAAAACACACGGGCGAATAGCACGACAACGTATTGTTTATAGAGTGCGGTTGAACGTCTTTTTGTTTTTTTTGCGTTTTTATTCGCGACGTCCAACAATACGTTGCGGCTGGGAACAAAAATCGTGTTGCGATATTATTATATTCTTGATATATATATATATATATATATATATATATATATATATATATATATATATATATATATATATATATATATATATATATATATATATATATATATATAAAGAATATAAACCGAGATCACAAATGTCAAACAAAACGGGTGTGTTTGAATATAATTTACAGCAGCACCGCCAGGCAAGGCGCAGAATAGCGACCAGCACCTTTCAAAAATGTAGTTTCCCGTTCACCCTTGTGTACCAAGCACAACTATACGTATGTTGCCACGCACGCAATGCTGCAGCAAGTGTCTATGTGGCTTATATCTGCTCACAAATACCGTCGCCTCCGACGACGACGCCGCGCAACACAGTTTTTGTTCCCAGCAGCAACGTATTGTTGGACGTCGCGAATAAAAACGCACAAAAAGACGTCCAACCGCACTCTATCAAAAATACGTTGTGGTGTTATTCGCCCGTGTGTTTTAACACTGCTGCTCAGCCAACTTGTTGCCATTTTCAATGAGGTGCGACGCCGTTTTATTGTCAAACCACAATTAGCTGCATTCTTTCCGACCAAATGAGACGGTTTCCAAGTAACCGAATAATAACTATCTACGTTATATTATTGGAAACGAAATTTTATTAAAATAATTCATGGGTTGTTGAGTTTCTGTCGAATAGCGCAATAACATTTACATATATCAATGTACGACATTGTTTTGATTAATGCGGTACGTCGTTCAGTGCAGTAGGGACACGGCTTGTTTCAAACAAGATGCAAACCGTCGGTACATGCAAATGGTTAGACTATCGAACTTCAGAATTAGGGCAGCGTCTTTTGTTTTAAGATTTTAAAAGATTTAACAAGATATTTAACATCCAAAGCTAAAACTTCAGATGGCAAGTGGACAAGGAAGCCATTAACTTATCGGTAGTCCAACCCAGTTGTCATTGTATATAGCCTGTCCTGATAAAGCTAAGCGTACATTGTTATGTGTTTATTGCGTGTCGTCAATTGTACGATTAGCAATGATTTCCCTTTCCGTGGTTGTGCGACTTGCTCAGCGCACATTCCTAGACTCTATTTGACTGGTCAACGTACATTACATTAGAAACGTTGGCGCAACTCGTTTGCGCACCTCCGATATCGGAGCGCATGTTCTGTAACTACATGAGCTTTCAGATGCCGGCTATATTGAGTATTATAACTTATTAATCTCATCTGAATTTCATCAGCTGTAAACAAAGGAAAGAGTCATTTGTTGTAATTTTACACTGATATTAAACATTGAAACATCACCACATCCCACCATTGTACAAATATGTGCCTGGAACATTTAAACGTTACAACATGTCACCATATTGAGTTAAGGCAAGTATCGGTAGCCACTACCTGAACTGTTGCTTCCATTGACACTTCTCGTGGTCATCATCAGCGGTTTAGCGTGTGTGTGTGTGTGTGTGTGTGTGTGTGTGTGTGTGTGTGTGTGTGTGTGTGTGTGTGTGTGTGTGTGTGTGTGTGTGTGTGTGTCTGTGTGTGTGTGTGTGTGTGTGTGTGCACGTAATGGTTTCCTGGACATAAATCGCCCACCCTGTAAAGTTGCGAGTACCTTTTTTGTCAAAGATGACGGAATATTGCGGTGCAAAAATCAATACCAGAACCAGCAGAGATGTCAAATGGCTCAAAATGACAAGGAGTAATGCCACCAGATGTCATGATAGTACGAAAACCAATCCAATGCCCTACTTTCTGAACCATCCATGAAAACGACCAGCTAGAACAGACAAGCTTCTCGTCATATATTTACCATATATATATATATATATATATTTCCACATGTCACATGGTCAAACATTACTCATACTTCCATGTTACGATAACAAATTACAAAACTAGATATTTCGTCTACGCCTAGTTCCGCGAAGCTAGGTATATAGGAGATGGCGCGTTTGTTTTTTGTAAATTTCAAAAAATTTCTTTATATGGAAATAAGAGTAATGTTTTGACCACGTCACATGTGTAGGCGTATGGTAGATATATGACATATGATATGATAAAGAGACGTTTGGCAGTTCTGTGTGGTCGTTTTCATGGTTCGGTCAGAAAGTATATCAATTAGATGTTAAAGTCTACTGGCATCGCTAAACTGCTTCAGGAAAATTGACAACGCCACCACTCGCCATAGAAACGCGAGTTCAACAATATTGAAGTATTGCATAGAAATCACTGACTGGGTGTAAACCCATGACATCAGTGACGTCACTAAGCCACTTGATCGCCCATCTCAGTGTATGTTAAACTTTGTGTACACACCGAATAAGCATGTTAGCTAGTGTCTTGTTTTTATTCCCTTTCAGCACTTATTTCTAAATGACTACTATGCACACAACTAGAACAATGCAACTGTGAATATGTGAATTTTTGTAATTGACAATACCTTAATAAGACTCATTTTGTTTTCTAACTATGTATTTCCGTGTTTGCGACTAATCCTTTATGTTATTATATATTGTGTCTGCATTTTACATTGAATTGAGTTGAATTACAATGAAATAGGGGACACAGATTTACCCAGACCGAGTGTACAGTAAATAAATGTATCCAACTTTTGCATATGATCTTTATGAATGTGTTAATGTAATTTCAAAACGTGTAACTTATGTTAAGTTTTGATCAAGGTAAATGTCCCTTATAATAATGGAAAACGCGCGTGGTTAGAATTCGTTAGAACACAACATGGTAGATCATGACAACTAGCACTAATGGCACGTCGGGTCGTAATGAGATATCGTGGAATAAACCCAGCAGTCTTGACATCACAAAAATACCGTCACACAACCTTCCAGCACTGGAACAACCTTACACAGTCAACCAGACTAATAAATTTGACGAAGCAGTAAGGAGGGCATTACAAGGCTAACATGTATCAGTTCAGAACACGATGGCAAGTCATCCAGGCAAGTTACGAAGCCAGGGCACTAAAAAGTTTGGTTGGGTGTTTGACAAAGATGTTAGTTGGGTCACGGTGAACTTTGATTTCTTTAACGCAGTGGAGACGTCAAGCACGAGCGGCCACCCGACGAAGACACGCTTTATGGATATACACGACTGCACTTAGTGGAATTGACGTTGATTGCAATGAACGAGCGGACACATATTTACCCAGACCGTTTGAACAATAAATAATGCTCTATGGTATAGCATATTGTGTCTTAGATTAATTTGAATTTCAAAACGTTGAAAACGTGCAATAATTTATATAATCTTATACATCTTATAATAATGGCATACGCGCATTTTTAGAATTCGTTACAACACAAAATGTTAAAGCCAACTAGCACTAACGACACGCGGGGTCATTATGAGATATTGTGGAATAAACCCAGCAGTCTTGACTTAAGAAAAAATACCCTTTACACAACCTTTCAGCACTGGAACAACCTTACACAGTCGACAAGACTAATAAATTATGACGAAGAAGAAACGAGGGCATTACAAGGCTAAACTTTATTTCGCTATTCAGAACCCGATGTTGGTTAGGTCACAGTGACAAGGCATTTTTCTACTCGCCGACAACTGTAACTAGCCTAATTATCAGTTGCAAACTTGCATGCCATAGTGCCGTATACATAGTACATATTTATCCGGTTGTTAAATGATCGATTGTAAAAACATGGGTCATTTAGGATTAGTTACAACATAGAATACCAAATGGTACAACACAAGAGATACAATTGTTGTTTATGGTTACGGTAAAGGAGTGTTCTTTATGTCATGGTGACCTGGGCAAATGAACAACGACTACCAATCCATTGCACCCGGCGTTCACGTCTGTGTTTGCCTTAGGCACGGTATTCTACCAAATACCAGCGTGAGATGCAGCTATTTGCGAGTTCTACATCCACAACGATTCGCAAACATTCTTCCCATCATTTCGCCCGACCAGCTGCCCGTCTGCACACCCAGTGTGTCCCGCCCGCGAAATTACCATCCGTACCCGGTAGGGCATGGGCGACTGTTTTAGCTCCGCCCACTCGCTGTCATTGGTCGCGAGAGTGTGGCCGTGCTTTCAAGATGGCGGAGATTGTTTGCTGCGATAAACTTGGTGGACGACGCCTTTCTGCAGTAAAAACGTCCGCCGGCCAATTCAATAACAAGACGCGTACGCATCGGACGACGTCTGTGTTTCTGCTTGCTAAGCGCCGACGTAAAGCGCCGCATAAATAAAAAACCAAGCCAGGCTTAGTCATAACTAATAACGTGCCATAACACAGCTCGTGGTGTTGAAAAGACAATTCCTTTTGACAGAAAGCGAATAGTTATTTAATCGATTGAGAGCAAACAAACTTTAGCTAAATACTTAATGACATAATGTTACCGAATGACGAAAACACTTCACAAAAACAAATAAGCCATCGAGGGGTCGTTTAAGTCCGATATGCATAGTAGTAACCTATGCAGATGATAAAATTGCTACGTCGTCATATGTTTTTAATTAGTCAATGTCAGACCCCCAAAAATGATTGTGGGGTAGCAGATGTTGTGCTGTAACTTTTATCAAGCATAAAACATTCCAATAGCACAAATAACAAGTAACTCCCAATATCCTCCCATGCTTCCTTCCAAAAATCCCACAGTGGTAGCCAATGTATTGTTAGTGAAATAAGATTCCAGGGATAAATTAGAAAAGTTACGGAACAATATTTTCAACTTAGCATTTAATTATTTGGTACCTTATTAAAATATGTTAAATAATTACATGATGTAGCTTTGTATACATGTAACATGTGCATAGATTAGTAGTTAAGGTAAGCAGAGTGCTATATTGCTCTGATATGTGCACTAAGATGCAAAAATACAATTAATAATACTTTTTGTATTTTACAGATATGTATTTAACTCACAATTGATCATGGGCTTCCGTGGGGCAAGGGGGGGCACATGCCCCCTAGATCTGGATGTTTGTAAAATTTAGGTTTTTTTTATGGTGAGTAGATTGTTTACTATTTGTTTTAAGTAAATCATCTAATTATATAAATATTGTTCATTGAAAGTAGACATTTTGGTAAGTGTGAAGATTTCTGATCGAAATCACACAGCAGAATGTTTGCCCCCTCCACCTGCGGACGCCACTGCAACTGATGCATGAAAACCGTCTCGCAGATGGTTTATTGAATATATCTTTGATTTTATCAGTTTACTGCACATTTATCATAAAATGCATGCATGTTCTCTCATTATGGTTATACAATCTACACATTACAGAGAACAATTCCACAAAGTGTTATTGACATACCTCATATAAGTTTACTAGGTCATGAAATATTAACTTGAGAAATATGAATTAATTTTTCTTCACAGGTTAATATATCAGTGCAACATCCATTGGTCGAATTCACATGGAAATACACTCAATTAGTAATATTTATGTCTCAAGTAATTATTTTAATGTTCAGAATTGTTCAGAAAAATACTACGGATTATCGCTAGACACAATAATACAACTGCGTCAGGAAGATACAAGTTTTAATACAAATAATTTGTTTTCATATAACAATCGTGGCTACAACCTTATTCTACGTCACATTAAATGCTGTGATCGACATATGCCGGGAGTTTGCGATGTGCATCGCATTTCGTCACCGACAAAAATGTTTTTAACGAGAAAGAAGCTTTAAAGAGGCTGTTCACCGTCCAACACACGTATCACTGTGGAGATCATGATGAATTCCCCGACATGTGCTTCTCTTACAGGTGTGTGTCATTCCATAACTGCGGTCAATTTGAAAGCAAATTAAAAAAACAGATAAAAAGAAAAAGCAAAGACACGTACATACATACATACATACATACATACATACATACATACATACATACATACATACATACGTACGTACGTACATACATACATACATACATGCATACATACATATATGCCGCTAGGAATGTTCGAAAGACGGCGCACTTGTCTTACCCTTGATTGTCCAAGCTCCGGGATGTGGGGCCATTGTTTGTCGCACACACCAGAGGTTGGATCCAGAGAGTAGGTTCCATTGTGACGGAGCCCGGGTGTATACCCAGGTTCTAGGTAGACATCCGGGGGTTTTTATTCTAACTCATATGTTGTGAGTGACATTTTATAGCGTACAAACGTATAAACGTAAAAATTTACTTTATAAAATAAACGGAATTAATATTTCTAACACTTTTACGAACAGGCCTGCGCCCGACGGCATCTATTGAATGTCCGTCAACTGACTGTCCGGCAAACGGCAACAACTGAACTAAATCAACTGAACTGGAACATAGCGCCAGCATGAATCAATCAAATCAGTAATGCCACCTGGCGGTAACGAGGAAGCGAACTATCTGGGGCCAGACTCTGTTCTCGGCGAATTCACGAAAGCGTGCGAGAGTCCAATAATCGATTTTGGTATTGTGGCCTACATGGTTGCAGTAGTATTATGGGCTTAAGCGTATGTCTGCCGAACAGTCGTAGGCGTTGGGTGGTATATGCCGCGTAGGCAACCCCGACCTTTGGTCACCCGAGGGGCAGCGGTTGTTACCAGAAGTTCCCCCTACAGAAACTAGTTTACCCTGGGAATCATTCTGGTCGCACGTGCCCGTGTTCCATCGTATTTAATTCGTTTTTCAATCTGAACCATAGTTAAAATAGTTGACATTCTAACACGAAACGAAATTTACCACTGCTTTATTAATGCGTGATGCAGTTTTACTTTCACTCTTTCGACATCATTGGTGTTGTTTTTATTATGTTGTAATTTACACTGAGGAATACTAGCGAGATTTTAAATGAACAATCAAACAACTTTATAATCACCCACAAAATATCTTTACAGTGTGTCAGTGTTCTTGTTTTCACAATAACTCAACTGCAATTTGACGTGCAGTGTTTCCGCCTAATCCAGTCAATTATGTCACTGAAACGCAAAAAAAGCACGCTCAGTTTTCCATACCAATGTCAAACAAATCATACTACATCCTAAACATCCATCAACACTTGACGTAGGTTTCCGTAGACTTGTTTCACTAGTTAAGATATTACATACTGACTCAATTGCAATCTTCAGTGAGGTCTCTTGGGAAGACATAATTCTGATGCATTCTGTTCTGATAAAGTGGATACTTTATTATTATTCAAAACAATGCAAGACATCTACTAGAACCATTGAAACAGCATATGGTTGCAACTGTGTTGAGTTTATCAGTTGACACAGTTATTCCGTTCACATATTTTACAAATTGTTGTAATATTCGACATTATTGACCAATCACAGCAGCCGAGTAGATATTTGACAGTCGCACGGATGTCTCTAATGTAGATGCACCATCGTCAACACGTGTTGTCAATATCGGCACTAACGGCTTTACGCCGAAATTAAGCAACACCTTCCGGTCAGTATTTTTGAGCCACGTCGTCGTCACACACCAACACCATCAACGTCGATGTCGTCATCTTTATCATCCGGGTCTTTGTTGACGTCATCATCGGCCGAAGACAATACATCCTCTGTATCAGAACTTCTGATGGTACCGGGGTTGGCCGCTGCATCGTCAACATCGGGCTCGTGTGTGTCCTTTGACGTATCTTGAGAGTGACGGTGTAAAGCTTCATTAGGTGTATTATATTTCATTGTTTTAATGTTAACGCGTGTTAAGTATCGCTAAATGTATATATCCTGAATGTTGTTACTGTGTCTGTTAAA
The DNA here is from genome assembly GCA_033239005.1 of Lamellibrachia satsuma. NCBI lineage: Eukaryota > Metazoa > Annelida > Polychaeta > Sabellida > Siboglinidae > Lamellibrachia > Lamellibrachia satsuma. The sequence continues at coordinate 5,435,813 of BSQZ01000029.1, read as the reverse complement.
CGTGTGCCATAAGTCACTGATCACACCCTACGTACCGCGCCGGTCACTGCGATCAGCATGTAAAGTATCGTTAAATGTATATATCCTGCATGCAAAATTAAGGAGCCGATCAAAATGATGTATTTCTTTCAAAGTGGCTTTCTATCTTTTGGCCTTGCCTATCAGTTTCTGGCGAACGGATGTAACATTGTTCATAATTAACGTAAGTGTTTGATTCAAGGTGTCAACTTCAATACTATGACGTGTTACTGTTGTGGAAGGTAGCACTGTCTTATACTGCTTTATAGGTAGGCTAACCATGCGGTGGAGTTCAAGAAAGCGAGACAGGTTGAAATGACATTCAGACACTGTTTTTGCCCAAACAAATATGAAATCATCAATAATATGGCTCATGCTGGACACTTGAGACTTATTATAGCTAATTCCAGGGCCTTGAAAGCTCAAAGGTTTGGCATAAATTGCTACAAGCCATGGGAGATACATGTCAAAATACCTAAGTCCCTGAAACTTTAAATCTAGCAGTCTGTTGTCTAGGGGTGAAACAGGGATTATCTTGCAAGTCAGCTTTGCGATGAACGCTCCTTTGCTCAAAACCACCAGTTGTTAAACACAATCATCTAAAAGTTGAAAGGTAACAAGTGGTAAATTCGGGAAGTATGTGGAGTTAATATAATTTGTTCTGGGGAAGCTAATGGTAACTTCGCTCTCTGCATACACAGCAACCTGATATATGTATGAGTCGAATTTCGCCTGCAACTTTTTAGGGACTAAGCCTAAAGGCGAGTAACCCATATTTTGAAGGGATCTGACGTA
>BSQZ01000029.1:5387500-5432500 GCA_033239005.1 Lamellibrachia satsuma | reverse complement strand
TAGAAATCTGCAACAAACTGGGTGGCTTCAATAGAACTACCACTTCATCCAGAAAAATACAATATACAATATAAAGATAGTTTACACGGTTTTACTTATTAAAATATTATTGAAAGGATCATTATGTAAATAATTATCAAGTAAAATGTACTATAAACAAACTGTGTGTCATTATTTTGCATTTCATCACATTTGGAACCTTGTTTATTAGACATTTCGTATACCATGCAAATTCATGTCTTATTCTATATGTATGTATAATATATGTGTATATTTTTCGTTACTACAAGTATTGTGGTGGTATATTGTATTATTTTGGATGAAGAGGTAGTTGTTGTTATTGGTACGTAGCTTAATTGATATGGTTAAGATTCATAACCCCTTCGGTCACAATGTGTACACTTGTACACATTGTGACCTATTAACAATCCATTGCAAGTGGAAGGCTAAGACTGCATATATGCACCATGTGTACAAGTATACAGCAACATGTTAAGTTTCCCTTGGTGAAGGTCGGGGTCGCACCCCCAATCCTGTACTGCATTTTCTAGTGTAGCCTTATGCAACCCTTGTTACAATTGTGAAAAGTGCACTGTTTGTAACACTGTAACACTGTTTGTAAAGCACATAGAGGAAATAACGTTAGATTTCATTGCTTTACATGACAGTTTGGATGATTTTTCCTTTCATGATTTACGGGTTAAATGCATTACTGAGGCACAATGTGTACAATTGTACACAATGTGTACAATTGCACACATAGCCTAATTTTCATAGTTATTCAGCTAATTAAGTAAAAACATTTTTTACAGATAATTACCCAATACCATTAAAATAAGCGTAACAAATATTTGTTTGCTTCAAAAATTTACCTTCGTGACTGAAGGGTTATATAATGTCATGGCCTGTTAATGTCTTCAAGATAGTCAAGTGTTAATACAAACCATTTTGTAACTGCCTGACATACGTTGACTCAAACAGTCTGTGACCGGAAGATAGGAAGCATCAGACAGTTCTAGGAAAGCTGTAGCCGCTCTACGTGAGAGATGGTTAACGGCAGATACCGCATTGCTAGTGACATCCTTCAAGCAGGTGTGGGTCGGCAGAATCATATTAAAATCATTCTGGCCTGCAACGAGGTTGACACCACCAGTATATATATATTATATATATATATATATATATATATATATATATATATATATATATATATATATATTACCAAATTACCAAACACTATATATATATATATATATATATATATATATATATATATATATATATATATATATATATATATATATATATATATATATATATATATATATATATTCTGCGTGAAGAGAGATTTGGCGGGAGTGGGAGGAGAGTGGTGGAGAATGAGAACGAGGGATGGGGGAGTGGAGACGGTTGGTGGAGACGAGAGTGAAATGGTGTCAACCTCATGCAAGAGATGGCGCCACACCATTAGCAGGTTCATGGCTCACCACGTGGAGCCACTATTGCGGTAGGATGTTAGATGATATCAAGCTAGTTTATTCACCAGACCACACGTGTTAGCACAATTCATTTAGATTCTTTGATAAACAGTGTGGTTGTATGCTGTAGTCATCGGTGAAAATACAAGCAAAAAACAACCGATGCCTGGTTCATCTCTTCTGGCCTACGTCACTTGCTGCATCACTCAAGCTTAATATCGTTAATCATGTTGCTCTCTCAGTTATTTTCTCCATTCCTTGATATTACTCTAAGGCCTAGTTCAGTATTTATTATTTTATACTTCCATCTACTTTTTTTAATCATATGCCTCTTATATACTCTGATAGTTCCAGTTTGTCCGGGCTAGCCCTATGACTGTGTATTCAATAAAGGTGTTTGCACTTGTTTATAGATATTCATTTTTTTGTACCACTGCACGTAAACATGTTTAATGTGATTCTATGGTTGCATTGTTATGGTATATGTATGGCTGAATTAAATAAAAAGAAATGATGACTTTGAATTTGGTTGGAAGTTTATTAAAATTATATATATGTATATATATATATATATATATATATTTATATATATATATATATTTATATATATATATATATCCATTCCCCTCCCATTCCCGCCAAATCTGTCTTCCCCTTCCAATATTTCCACATGTCCAGCCCACTTTAGCCGGCTCCTCACCAGCTTCCTCGTGAGACTCTCTCTCTCTCTCTCTCTCTCTCTCTCTCTCTCTCTCTCTCTCTCTCTCTCTCTCTCTCTCTCTCTCTCTCTCTCTCTCTCTATCTCTCTCTCTCTCTCTCTCTCTCTCTCTCTCTCTCTCTCTCTCTCTCTCTCTCTCTCTCTCTCTCTATGTCTCTCTCTCTCTATGTCTCTCTCTCTCTCTCTCTCTCTCTCTCTCTCTCTCTCTCTCTCTCTCTCTCTCTCTCTCTCTCTCTCTCTCTCTCTCTCTCACCAAGTGCCTCCCTCAATTCCTCCATTCTTCGTTTGTCTATTATTTTCGCTCCCGCAAATGGTCTCACCCATTTACTCTCACAAACATGCAGTTTCTCTAGTTGTTTTTCTATCATCGATGTGGTCTCTATGCCGTATACTACATGATTCTATCCTCACTACTGTTTGCATCACAACCGTATGCCGCACAGTAAACCATTCTGACGCTCGCGTCGAAACAACCGCCATCGCTATAAACATATGTGAATGAGAGGAACGTCCCAGTCTCGCTGCGCCCCCGTCACAAGTTACGTCACAACGAAACTTACCGATAATCGCAGAAAAAATATGCATAATCGAGGAAGGCCGGCAGTACAGAGTGTTATTTGGAATTATTAATTAATTGAATTCTAATGACATTTTCGATGAAGTGGCAATGGAAATATTCTGCAAGATGTAATATGATATGATTTCTAGCAATCGTTGTTTTTATTCGCTCTAGTATAAACAATCTACTGCATATTTATGGAAATATGCCCATGGTCTCCAGCAGCGACAATATCGTCTTGTTTTATTTATCCACCCTGATCGCATAAAAACGCTACGGGAACGGGTTAAAAAGAGTGACATTAATACTGTAATTTATGAAAATATTCGTGAATACAACAACGGTTGCACGAGTTTCGTAATTCCAGTTTTCGAGCAAACAGGCGATGGTAGTTTGGAATACCTAAGTTAGAACCCACCCGATAAACGTTTCGTCAAACTTTCAAAGGTTCAATGTGGCGCGTGGTTTAAGACAAACCAGTTGTGACACATTTAATAACCCATGAAGTCACGAATCCACAAATAAGTACAATAAAATATGTCCACGTATGCAATAGCATCTACCCGAAATAACCCGTGGCGCCTCTGGTGGAAAACAGTGCATACGTAGAACAATCTACAGCAGCGCGAGTCATATGTTAGTCCGCATACATATAACGACTTACCGTGTCAATAAAGAATACGCCGTGTTAACAATAATGCTTACTCATATTTAACAGAACACGCAAGAGGAATAGTTTCTAACGCTTCGGCGCATGGCAAAACAATCGCGAAAAGGTGTTGTCACAATGCGGCCAGCTGTGCTCGCAGACATACGTGAGTCGCGGCTATGGTTGTGGGCTGCTCTGTGACGAAGTCGCTCGCAGTCCATTATACAACTTTAAAGATAAGATCGTTTCTAATTGACTAGTAGTAGCTTAATTGTGTTGTTTCCTTGTAACATTGTCGATGTCTCACTGCAGCAACTGATCTCTGCAGAATCTCACTTTTAGATAGTATTAAAGTCATGTGCAAACGGTTGCTTTTTTCCTTTACTGTAGATACGAAGTACTGAGCCGAGTTTTCAGTAACATGTTTTTGTTTGCATTTGTGCTACTGGTGTATATTTAATCGACAGCGTCAACGCTGCTATATGGGTAATTGGCAGTGACAGCGCACTGTATGTGCCATGTGGTGATATTCGTTGAAGTGCACGGCATGACGCCAGTGCTGATAGAAACCGATATTGCACAGGAAATGACTACTTTCTCTACAATGGCGTGCCATAGAATGCGTCACTGTATGGTGGTCTGCTGGGTCTAAAAATAGTTCCGAATTATTCTATTTCTTTGTTACCCTCACCTCACCTACCCTATACTCTTCGGGCCCAGTGGCCCATAAGGCCGAAGTGCATCTCCTCCAGTTCGCTCTGTCAGCTGCTACACATCTGGCTTCGTTCCAGCTGTTCCACCCCAGTATGCGTCTTTCATTTTCAACAGTTGATCGCCACGTTGTCTTTGAACGACCAACCTTTCTTCTACCTTCGGGCGTCCAGGTCAATGCCGTCTCACATTTGCTGTTCTTGTCCATTCGTAGGATATGTCCTATCCACTTCCATCTTCTTAACTTGACCTCGGTGCTGATTGTCTTCAATTTTGTTTTTGCGATAATATCTCGATTTGATACAACGTATGGCCATCGAATTTGTAGGATTCGTCTTAAGCACTTGAAAAAAAAATTATCTAACTTCCTGTTGTCTCCATCGTTAATTTAATGGGTAATTGGCAGTGACAGCGCACCGTATGTGGTGAAATTCGTTGAAGTGCACGGCATGACGCCCGTGGTGATAAAACCGATATTGCACTGGAACGGACTACTTTCTCTATAATGGCGTGTCATAGAATGCGTCACTGTATGGTCGTGTGCTGAGTCTAAAAATAGTTCCGAATTCTTATATTTCTTTGTTACCCATTTGTTTCTAATTATGGCAGGTTTTAAGGCAGAATGTATAGTTTATCGAATCAACCTGAGCTGTACTCGACAAGATCAACCAGCTAAATCGTATCCTAGTAACCAGTTGCTAAGGCAAATCACATGACACATATAAGGTATGCCAAGGCTTCCCGAAATCTGCTTATCTTGACGGAGAGTGGACGATAATCGCAGGTAAATTACCGTTTTATTGCAATACATAATACCATGTTCAACTGAAATAAATACTGTGTAAAAACTATACTTGGAATTGTGTACTCGTTGCTTCAGAATGCTTTTTTTGGGCTGGAAAGTTCGTCCAATATAACATTTAGAAGTAACTCGTGCATAGAACCAAGTATCGTTCCATAAGTTTATATTATATTGTCGTTCGAAACGTGTGTTATTATGACATGTTCAGTTGGTTGGTTGGTTGGTTGGTTGGTTGGTTGGTTGGTTGGTTGGTTGGTTGGTTGGTTGGTTGGTTGGTTGGTTGGTTGGTTGGTTGGTCGTTTGGTTCTTTGTGTCAATGGTTAGTTGGTTGGTTCGTTCGCTCTTTCGCTCGTTCGCTCGTTCGTTCGTTCGTTTGCGTGGAAAACACTGTTCCTCAGGAAAAAGTAAAGACCGTATGTGTGCCATGCGTGTACAAGATGACGTCATCGGTGATCTTTGTTGTTAGTTATCGCCAGACAAATATCGGCTGCACGTTTTTCACAAGTGCATAAGCTGCTTCATAGAACTTAAACTAAAACATATAAGATATGCTATCATACTCTGTGTTTTGTCTATATTACACGCGCATCAGCTGAAGAAAGACACCTGGACATTTCCCTAGTTGTCGAAAAGTTGTTGAAAATACGTTCCATCGATTACTTTAAACCACCTTTGATTGTTCTGCTCACGGAACGCCGCCGTATGACAAAGATTATTTTCAATTTTAGTTTTCAGTAGCAAAGGTCGTGGAGAGCGAGATTATGCCGTTGTCGTCGAGTAAGCAATGTGAAAACGTAAAACTGGTTAGGCAATGTTGACTGCTTATAATGCATTTGCTTTCCGCAAAGAGCCGTTAAACCTCGTCTCGTTATTAATAAGGCGCGTTTAGCAGCCATTCGTTATGACGAATTGGTAGATAAACTCTCTTTACTGTGTCGAGCATAGTTCCAGAGATCAATCGAATTTTTAAGGGAGATATCGTACTGATGAGCTCAAAGGAATCTTAGTGAACAGGTTACCTGACACGTTAGCCCTGACAAGCTCTGTGTTATCACATCAATTAATAATAACGTCGTGGATTCAGCCGTGCTTACATTTTTATTGTTTCAAACAATTTGTAAATTCAGCAGCGATCGTGTGAAAATATTCACAGTGAATAGCCTGTTCACCAAAATCACCACGATTTATAAGGCTTGAAGCAGCATTGGCGACTCTCTCCTCCGTCGCAGAGATTCTCTTTGTAAGAAACTCCACATGTTACGTTGGTATCCTGGCAGATTCCTCCATTGCCGGTGCATCCGTAATCTGTTGGAGTATCAATAAAACATTATTTATGGACGTACACCTTATGCAACATGCAATATTATTATTATAAAAAAAAATATTATTAAAATATTCCTATTTCTATTCGTTATACGTTTATTACAATATAATTATTATATAAACATAAGAACACAATATATGAAAATATTAAAAAATTACTATCAAATAAGTGTTGATGTGTTAGTTTGTGGGCTTGTGTTGATATATCGTAAAGTAGTTGGGAATTCGTTCGACGGCCAATATACTGGAACCTTTCTGTAAATTGCACTGTTCAAAGATTACGCAACACTGCGTTTACTGCTGTCGTCGAGTCGAAGCTTACCCGAAGCTTGCGCGCCACTGATGGCAACCAGCAGCATTATCAACGTAAACACCACAAATGACGTCTTCATGTTTTCGTAGGTTTGTTTCCTGGAAATCTGCACGAATTGGCTTCTTTTTCTGAAAATTGAATCACTAATTCAATAAAGTTGTAGCTAATATCAAAAGAAAACAATGTCATTGCAGGAGAGGCAACTCCTGTGCTAGCGGTAATCATGTGTGAAGGAGAACCCTTGGTCCCATAAAAAGACACATCATAGCTTGTCAAGCGACAATTGTGGAAAGACTCGCATGTCTACGATCGGCCTTTTCAGCCAAACAACGCATTGCTGATTGCCAAAGAAGGTCAACTGCTATCAAACAGCCAGTCTTTCCTACTACGTTCACATTTTATGTACATTATTCTTATCGAATTGAATGGCATTGTTCAGTAATAAGATCAAAACAATGAACACTTGCAGTGGTTACGCTGTATTGAGCTCAGTTGTTCATCTCTAACACAGAGATGGCGTTACTCTTAACCTGATGCACCCTGAACACCGAAATTTCGGTGTTGGGATGTAGTGTTCATATTGATCGCCATGTGGCGCCACGTTCGTTGGCTTTGGTTATGCTGTTGGTGCCCGGATGAAGACAACACGTGTGCGGACGTTTTGAGCCATTTCTCGAAACGATACATCAATTATTAGTATTTTTGCGAATTTGTTTAAAGTGACCGATATTTCGTCAACGTTTTACGATTCATGGTTATGATGACTATGAGCGGGCATTGCATCTGTTGGGTTTTCATCCGATAATTTGGATGTAAATGACATTAGTAGCGGACAAGACAACGACATCGATGTGTCAATGATGTGTTGTTACTGTATTCATTGTCTTTTGACGTAAAATTTGACTCACATTTGCAGAATTACTGCATTTATATTCCTTGAATTTTTCTTTTCCATAAGTTATTATACTACAATACATGGTGTGCTCTGATATATATGTCAGTAGATTACATGTACCTATGAAACATTCATTATTATGCACTTTGTTAACAGTTTTGTGTATTTTATATGCATATATGCGATCAACCAAAATCATAGCACTTGCATGCTAATTGTAATATTTCACAGGTAAATGCATATATTATTACGAGAAATGTAACGACTGTTTGACTTAGAGTGTGCCATGTCCATAATTACCTTTACTAATTGATAATATCTTGCTCTACGTCTACATAAAGGTATAAACATGATAAATCAACATAATATTGCCATTCAAAGTTACTTCTAGTTTTGCACAATGTGTACGTGTGACTTTAAAACAGTATAGAAAGCATCATGTTCACATTGAGAGAAAGCTTTTTTGCAGACATAACCGATTGTCTGGAATGTTCCTTGAGCGTTCACTAAACCAGGCCATGTTCTACCTGACTTGACTACAAACATTCCCCCGATGTTGTGTTTTAAGTAGGAAACAACAAAATACAAGCAACAAAATAGAAGACAGCATCGTACGTATAATTCTGATTAAGTTTGGCGCCTTGGTTTCTTGTCTGAAGCAAAATTCAACACACAATGCGGGAAACAAAAGAGTAACGTTGATATCAATTATGGGCAATAACCGTAACAACATAATCTACTTAAGTAGTTATTATTTTTAACTAGTTAACGTCGGCTATGGTGCACTTACCTATGCGTCGCGGAATATGCAGTCCGTTGAAGTACGCAACCAGAGGCCTAGAACTGGGCTTGTTTGAGGCTCTTGCTCATCGCGTTTATACTGGATCGCATGACACTTTTTCCGAATGACTGTCACTGTCATAAGACGTCCAAAAACGGTTTCGCCAAGCCCAGATTTATGATAGGTGCGGTCGTAGAGGGGCGGGTGTGTGAAACCAAAGTTGTGTCTTACTGCCAGCAATATTGCAAAAAAGAATTGCAGTGAACTAAATCCGTAAAAAACTTTTTCCAATCAGCATTGCAAATTATGTTTCTTTCAAAATTACTTATACAATAACAATTGATACAACTCATATGTAACACTGACACAGGAAATGAATATTCAATTCGTGTGAACATAGCTGCAAAAGCGGACATTTTTGACTGTTTGTCATTATGCTGTGTTTCTTTTAACAAAACAACCTCAACGTGTGTGCTTACTTGGAACTGAAGAGAGGAAGTGGAATAAAATGCAATGAAGAAGATAGATACATAGATGGGATGATTGGGACAGCGATACAGTGGAATGCAGAGACACACCCACCCACCCCCACCCACACACTCACGCGCGCTCTCGCGCATGCACGCACGCGCACATAAACAGTTGATCATCAACACGTATATGAGAAAATGAGCAACAAATGAGTGAACAAACTTTTAACGCAAAAAATATCCAGTGAAATTCACCTAATGTTACCCTAAACTAATAAATCCGTATTTCAATAAATTAAACACCAGCTCTGTGTGCAGCCTACGGGCATATCGTTGCCGTGTGCGATTGCGATATTAACACATGCGATTCGATGCAGATCAACTTAAAATTATATATTTTTTAACTAATGGAGTTATGCTCGTAACCCATTCATTATTAGATGTGGCATATGTGGCAGTTACCAGATTGGATATAGAAATAAGACAACATGAAAACATAAGCATACGAATACATAGCGGCCAACCCGTGCAGGATTCGTAGACGTGACACATTTTCCCAGCCTCGTGCGGCGCAGTCCTCAGCCCAGGGACTTCAGTGAATGTCAAGATCAGTTGAAGACCTGTCAAGACACTCTTTATTCTAAAAATAAAGAAAAGCCAATCTTCAACACGTGCTTACACTGCTTTCCAACTGGAAATCCTTGGTTGATGCTCAGCTGTTGACCAAGCACTGTCCGCATTTCATTGATTCGGCAAAAGGCGGATATTTGCGATACAATTAACTGAGGCCTCGGCTTACGACAGACACAAATACATTATGTGTCTCATTTCGCAAAAGGGGACATTCTATTTCATATTCTTTACAAATTAAAATTGCAGTGAGACCGTGGTATTTAATGCAAAACTGTGAGTCTCACGGCGTGAAATTTGAGAGGTATTCTAATAGATGGATCATCATGAGGAGAATAACACGTTCCAACATAGCATCGGGCCGGAGTTCAGGCGACGCCAACAATATAATGCCGGTTTTAGATGAAGCGTTCTACATACATTTAGGGCACACTTTTTCTTTGAACAACGATATATTTATATATATATATATATATATATATATATATATATAGCGACACATGAGTAATTTGCTTGTGCATATTTTTTAATGATTCATATTCGTTAATGTATGTGCTAATAACATTTTATTCTCAAGTTTATTATATAGTTAATGTTTAATACTAATAATACTTCAAATACTAATAATAATAAGAGCAATAATAAAATTAACAACAAAAATAATGATGATAGATTCACGATGTATGACACGTGTGCATAATGATTTGAGATAGTATGAAACATCAACCTGTGTGCAGAATGATTTCAGATAATATAACACATCAACCTATGTGCACAATGATTTGACGTAGTATGAAACATCAACCTTTGTGCAGAATGATTTCAGATAACATGACACATCAACCTGTGTGCACAATGATTTGACGTAGTATGACACACCAACCTGTGTGCAGAATGATTTGGATAGTATGACACATCAATCTGTGTGTAGAATGATTTGAGATAGTATGACACATCAACCTGTGTGTAGAACGATTTGAGAAAAACACGTGTAACGTGGGGTGAAAGAAATTTCGAAGTTTCGAAACAACAGTGCGTGGACTTGAACCCTGGTCTCCTCGACTGACAGAAGTAGGTGGACTTGAACCCTGGTCGTCCCGACTGTCAGCAGTAGGTGGACTTGAACCCCGGTCCTCTCGATTGACAGCAGTAGGTGGACTTGAACTTTGGTCTTCTCGATTGACAGCAGTAGGTGGACTTGAATCCTGGTCCTCTCGACTGACAGCAGTAGGTGGACTTGAACCCCGGTCCTCTCGACTGACAGCAGTAGGTGGACTTGAACCCTGGTCCTCTCGACTGACAGCAATAGGTGAACTTGAACTTTGGTCTTCTCGATTGACAGCAATAGGTGGACTTGAACTTTAATCTTCTCGACTGACAGCAGTAGGTGGACTTGAACGCTGATCCTCTCCACTGACAGTGCCTCGCTGTAACTGATGTGCTAAAACTGCTCCGGTTCAAGTAACTCACCCAGAATTGTTCTACTTGTGAATAATGCTAACACGTATTGACAATGACAGCTTGAAAGCAATGTATCGTTACATTAAACGAGGAGACGAAGAAATAAACACCTCGCTTCTAACTACAGTTTACATTTAAAGATGGCCGCATTCCAGTAGTACAATTAGGCCTACTGCGCAGTTAATGCAATAACCTGTCGTTTCGGCAGTAGCCAGTGCGTCATTTCGACAACTCCGGTAGCTATATTTATTTTTACACGCCACACTACAAAGTGGCAGAAAATGTGACTGTTTATGTGCCTGAACTACCGTCTTCAAAAATAGCATCAACCTTTGTGTGAATACCGTGTGACTGCTTTGCAACGCGACCACGTTCAAACAACTCTACAAAATGCGGTAACACCTGGTTGGGCGTGTCTATTTCTAGCTCATGGTCAGCACTTCAGAAGACATTCACAGGCCACGCAGAAGCAGCAGCAGTAGCAGTAGTAGAAGCAGCAGCAGATATGCCTAAATTCCCGAAGGCACTTCCCGAAACCAGTTTGTGGATTTTTGCCGGTAGATGTCAGGCCGCATGACATAATTTTGGCCAAACAAACCAACTTCGCCTACGTCGGTTCCTAGGCACTTAACTTTTAGCAAGATTTAGATCACGCGAAATGTCGAGCGACGCCGATTCTGAGGGTGCAACTGATATAAACTTATACGTTCAAGTCATTCCGTACATGTAAGAGTCAACAACGCGGTTACTGTCACAAAAATGAAGTTAGCAGCAACAGCGAGTTGTGTCAAAGAAGGGTTTATTGACCGAAACCAGTTTAAAACACACGGGCGAATAGCACGACAACGTATTGTTTATAGAGTGCGGTTGAACGCCTTTTTGGTTTTTTTTGCGTTTTTATTCGCGACGTCCAACAATACGTTGCGGCTGGGAACAAAATCGTGTTGCGATATTATTATATTCTTGATATATATATATATATATATATATATATATATATATATATATATATATATATATATATATATATATATATATATATATAAAGAATATAAACCGAGATCACAAATGTCAAACAAAACGGGTGTGTTTGAATATAATTTACAGCAGCACCGCCAGGCAAGGCGCAGAATAGCGACCAGCACCTTTCAAAAATGTAGTTTCCCGTTCACCCTTGTGTACCAAGCACAACTATACGTATGTTGCCACGCACGCAATGCTGCAGCAAGTGTCTATGTGGCTTACATCTACTCACAAATAACGTCGCCTCCGACGACGCCGCGCTGCTCAGCCAACTTGTTGCCATTTTCAATGAGGTGCGACGCCGTTTTATTGTCAAACCACAATTAGCTGCATTCTTTCCGACCAAATGAGACGGTTTCCAAGTAACCGAATAATAACTATCTACGTTATATTATTGGAAACGAAATTTTATTAAAATAATTCATGGGTTGTTGAGTTTCTGTCGAATAGCGCAATAACATTTACATATATCAATGTACGACATTGTTTTGATTAATGCGGTACGTCGTTCAGTGCAGTAGGCACACGGCTTGTTTCAAACAAGATGCAAACCGTCGGTACATGCAAATGGTTAGACTATCGAACTTCAGAATTAGGGCAGCGTCTTTTGTTTTAAGATTTTAAAAGATTTAACAAGATATTTAACATCCAAAGCTAAAACTTCAGATGGCAAGTGGACAAGGAAGCCATTAACTTATCGGTAGTCCAACACAGTTGTCATTGTATATAGCCTGTCCTGATAAAGCTAAGCGTACATTGTTATGTGTTTATTGCGTGTCGTCAATTGTACGATTAGCAATGATTTCCCTTTCCGTGGTTGTGCGACTTGCTCAGCGCACATTCCTAGACTCTATTTGACTGGTCAACGTACATTACATTAGAAACGTTGGCGCAACTCGTTTGCGCACCTCCGATATCGGGGCGCATGTTCTGTAACTACATGAGCTTTCAGATGCCGGCTATATTGAGTATTATAACTTATTAATCTCATCTGAATTTCATCAGCTGTAAACAAAGGAAAGAGTCATTTGTTGTAATTTTACACTGATATTAAACATTGAAACATCACCACATCCCACCATTGTACAAATATGTGCCTGGAACATTTAAACGTTACAACATGTCACCATATTGAGTTAAGGCAAGTATCGGTAGCCACTACCTGAACTGTTGCTTCCATTGACACTTCTCGTGGTCATCATCAGCGGTTTAGCGTCTGTGTGTGTGTGCACGTAATGGTTTCCTGGACATAAATCGCCCACCCTGTAAAGTTGCGAGTACCTTTTTTGTCAAAGATGACGGAATATTGCGGTGCAAAAATCAATACCAGAACCAGCAGAGATGTCAAATGGCTCAAAATGACAAGGAGTAATGCCACCAGATGTCATGATAGTACGAAAACCAATCCAATGCCCTACTTTCTGAACCATCCATGACAACGACCAGCTAGAACAGACAAGCTTCTCGTCATATATTTACCATATATATATATATATTTCCACATGTCACATGGTCAAACATTACTCATACTTCCATGTTACGATAACAAATTACAAAACTAGATATTTCGTCTACGCCTAGTTCCGCGAAGCTAGGCATATAGGAGATGGCGCGTTTGTTTTTTGTAAATTTCAAAAAATTTCTTTATATGGAAATAAGAGTAATGTTTTGACCACGTCACATGTGTATGCGTATGGTATATGTATGAAGAGACGTTTGGCAGTTCTGTGTGGTCGTTTTCATGGTTCGGTCAGAAAGTATATCAATTAGATGTTAAAGTCTACTGGCATCGCTAAACTGCTTCAGGAAAATTGACAACGCCACCACTCGCCATAGAAACGCGAGTACAACAATACTGAAGTATTGCATAGAAATCACTGACTGGGTGTAAACCCATGACATCAGTGACGTCACTAAGCCACTTGATCGCCCATCTCATTGTATGTTAAACTTTGTGTACACACCGAATAAGCATTTTAGCTAGTGTCTTGTTTTTATTCCCTTTCAGCGCTTATTTCTTAATGACTACTATGCACACAACTAGAACAATGCAACTGTGAATATGTGAATTTTTGTAATTGACAATACCTTAATAAGACTCATTTTGTTTTCTAACTATGTATTTCCGTGTTTGCGACTAATCCTTTATGTTATTGTATATTGTGTCTGCATTTTACATTGAATTGAGTTGAAATACAATGAAATAGGGGACACAGATTTACCCAGACCGAGTGTACAGTAAATAAATGTATCCAACTTTTGCATATGATCTTTATGAATGTGTTAATGTAATTTCAAAACGTGTAACTTAAGTTAAGTTTTGATCAAGGTAAATGTCCTTTATAATAATGGAAAACGCGCGTGGTTAGAATTCGTTAGAACACAACATGGTAGATCATGAAAACTAGCACTAATGACACGCGGGTTCGTAATGAGATATCGTGGAATAAACCCAGCAGTCTTGACATCACAAAAATACCGTCACACAACCTTCCAGCACTGGAACAACCTTACACAGTCAACCAGACTAATAAATTTTGACGAAGCAGAAACGAAGGCATTACAAGGCAAAACTTTATTTCGCTATTCAGAACCCGATGGCAAGTCATCCAGGCAAGTTACGAAGCCAGGGCACTAAAAAGTTTGGTTGGGTGTTTGACAAAGATGTTAGTTGGGTCACGGTGAACTTTGATTTCTTTAACGCGCAGACTCAAGTACACCTACGACGAAGACACGCTACGGAATACACGACCCGGTGGAGACGTTGATGCAGCGAGCGGCCACCCGTGTTTGTGAATAATGCTCTATGGTATAGCATATTGTGTCTGCACTTAATTTGAATTGAGTTGAATTGCAATAATCTTATATAATCTTATAATCTTATAATAATGGCATACGCGCATTTTTAGAATTCGTTACAACACAAAATGGTAAAGCATGCCAACTAGCACTAATGACATTATGACATATTGTGGAATAAACCCAGCAGTCTTGACTTAAGAAAAAATACCTTTACACAAACTTTCAGTACTGGAACAACCTTACACAGTCGACAAGACTAATACATTATGACGAAGAAGAAACGAGGGCATTACAAGGCAAAACTTTATTTCGCTATTCAGAACCCGATGTTGGTTAGGTCACGGTGACAAGGCATTTTTCTACTCGCCGACAACTGTAACTAGCATAATTACCAGTTGCAAACTTGCATGCCATAGTGCCGTATACACAGTACATATTTATCCGGTTGTTAAATGATCGATTGTAAAAACATGGGTCATTTAGGGTTAGTTACAACATAGAATACCAAATGGTACAACACAAGAGATACAATTGTTGTTTATGGTTACGGTAAAGGAGTGTTCTTTATGTCATGGTGACCTGGGCAAATGAACAACGACTACCAATCCATTGCACCCGGCGTTCACGTCTGTGTTTGCCTTAGGCACGGTATTCTACCAAATACCAGCGTGAGATGCAGCTATTTGCGAGTTCTACATCCACAACGATTCGCAAACATTCTTCCCATCATTTCGCCCGACCAGCTGCCCGTCTGCACATACAGTGCGTCCCGCCCGCGAAATTACCATCCGTACCCGGTAGGGCATGGGCGACTGTTGTAGCTACGCCCACTCGCTGTCATTGGTCGCGAGAGTGTGGCCGTGCTTTCAAGATGGCGGAGGTTGTTTGCTGCGATAAACTTGGTGGACGACGCCTATCTGCAGTAAAAACGTCCGCCGGCCAATTCAAAAACAAGACGCGTACGCATCGGACAACGTCTGTGTTTCTGCTTGCTAAGCGCCGACGTAAAGCGCCGCATAAATAAAAAACCAAGCCAGGCTTAGTCATAACTAATAACGTGCCATAACACAGCTCGTGGTGTTGAAAAGACAATTCCTTTTGACAGAAAGCGAATAGTTATTTAATCGATTGAGAGCAAACAAACTTTAGCTAAATACTTAATGACATAATGTTACCGAATGACGAAAACACTTCACAAAAACAAATAAGCCATCGAGGGGTCGTTTAAGTCCGATATGCATAGTAGTAACCTATGCAGATGATAAAATTGCTACGTCGTCATATGTTTTTAATTAGTCAATGTCAGACCCCCAAAAATGATTGTGGGGTAGCAGATGTTGTGCTGTAACTTTTATCAAGCATAAAACATTCCAATAGCACAAATAACAAGTAACTCCCAATATCCTCCCATGCTTCCTTCCAAAAATCCCACAGTGGTAGCCAATGTATTGTTAGTGAAATAAGATTCCAGGGATAAATTAGAAAAGTTACGGAACAATATTTTCAACTTAGCATTTAATTATTTGGTACCTTATTAAAATATGTTAAATAATTACATGATGTAGCTTTGTATACATGTAACATGTGCATAGATTAGTAGGGACACGCGCTGCGGGATTTTTGATTTTTTTAATGATTTTTAGTGAAATTTCGTTTTCAGCGTATTTCACTACAAAAACATCTTATCTTTAACTTCTAATTCAAAACATTTCATATTGATGTGTCTATATGTGAATAAAATGCTTTATTTGATCACCAGTGTTGCCGAGAGTTCCTTTGTCTTGCTAACAAATGCAGAAATTGTGCGTATTTCACTCCTTAGTTACCGGTACTTTGCCTTACTGGAGGCTGCCATGTTGGATATCTAAATTTAGCTCTTTCTCCCGGCTACAAGGCAGCCTTATGTCCAGCGGTAAATGCTCATTAGTATGCAGCCAATCGGCGTTCGAACGCGAGCTGTATCCGTACGGAAATTTCCTTATATGGCACAATGCTCCGCAGATCCGCACCCTCTCGAGTCTGATTGGCTAATGACCGACCTTCGACCTCTTCGGCGTAACAACAGAGCGATTCAATATGGCGACCGTTGTTTTTACTCAGTGATTTTCTCAGTTATTAGTACGCGATTTCTAGTCAAGATGTCAACGGATCGTGGAATAAAACAGTCTACGACGAAAGCGTATGGGATGAGGAAGCGAACTCAGCTAGCACAGATGAAATATGCGCGAGAACAGCGGCAAAAATCGACCAACATCGCCGGCGATATTGCCGTGGCTAGCGGCAGCGACACTGCCTCGAGTGGCAGCGTGGTCGTCGTGGAAGGTGGCGTCGCTGAACCTGGCGAAATAGACGTTTGTGCTGGAGCTGACGATGACGATTCCGTTAGCGAACCCTCGATCGCCTCCTCACAGACAGATGAGCCAGATGTTGCCGATGACGGCGAACCTCGACAACCCGTGACAGACGACAGTTGTCTCTTTGTTCAAGTGTCCTCGTTGAAGAAACTCGTGGAGAACCTTGCGTGCCCAGTTTGCCAGGGAGACTTGACAGTTGTTGTCATCGACAAAAGCAAGGGCCCTGTCGTTGGATTCCGCACTGAGTGCACCACTTCTGGACATGTCTGCAGTGAGACACTGTCTTCAGGCAGGATTTGTAATCGTGGCAGTCGGTCTCCATTTGCCACAACTAGGAGAATGGTGGCAGGCACCATGGACTGTGTCTGTGGTGTTGGATTTTCTGGGCTACGACAGATTTGTTGGTGGCTGGATTCACCCTGCATCCACCAGAAGACATATGCCAGACACCAGAAACAGCATTCGGTCATCTGACGGAAGTGCCTCAAGACAGACTTCCTCGGGAAACTGCGTGTTGAGGCTGGCACTGCCATCGCCGTCAGTGAGTTCAACCAGGGAACAGAGAAGGCTGTGGCAGACACAACAGTTGCCCTTGGGTTTCAGCTTGGTGAAGCCCAAGTGAAACTGACACGTTCGAAGGACCGAGAAAGAACTGCAATGCTGCAAAGAAAGGCTGACGCGCAAGAGAAGAAGAATCGTGAACGTCGACGTCTTCACCGGATTTGCCAGCAAGATATGCTTACGCAAGCTGAAGGTGGACCATCCTATGCCTCCGGAGAGTTTTAGGGACTCGTGAAAAACAAACGGCTCTCTTCAGAGCCAACACACAAAAAACTGCTCTTTTCATAGCCAACCACTCTTGGAGAAGAGCTTGCTATATCATCAGATTATGTTGCATATTTTGTCCAACAGGTGTATTTCAAACATATGAATAGTAAGAAAAGGTGTATGCACACATTTGGTTAGTCAAAAACCACCTGAATAGTCAAAAAGTGTATACAGATAAACACAAAAGTTTGTTTTGCTGTTTTCTCGGAATTCTGTTTTTATTCAATACATAAATTTCATGCGGATCCCGAGAGAAAACCGTAAGACATATCTACTCCAAATTTGAAATACAAATACTCCAAGACATGCACTACAAGCTGTCAAGAGGGAATTTGTATATCTATCCATGTTTCGAATTTATCTCCCTGCACATTCATGCACCCTATCTAAATAATCGGAAAATTTATCTACAATTTTCAAAAAACATTTCTGACATATACTGCTTGGAGAGTAAAAATTCCTCTTGACAGTTTGTAGGTACATGCATTTACAATACATGTAGCATGTTTTGAATGTTGTAGCAATGTGTATTGTTTTTGGGGATTTTCATGAAAATGGGTCCCCCCAAAAAAATGGCTGCCATTTCCATGGCACCCATCTGTCCAAAAAAAAAAATTTCACCTGTTTTAGCTACCTTGACCCACAAAGATCATTTCCACCAAGTTTCAGTTCTCTAACATTAAAAACAAAAACAAAAAATCGCCGCAGCCTCTGTCCCCTTAAGGTAAGCAGAGTGCTATCTTGCTCTGATATGTGCACTAAGATGCAAAAATACAATTAATAATACTTTTTGTATTTTACAGATATGTATTTAACTCACAATTGATCATGGGCTTCCGTGGGGCAAGGGGGGGCACATGCCCCCTAGATCTGGATGTTTGTAAAATTTAGGTTTTTTTTATGGTGAGTAGATTGTTTACTATTTGTTTTAAGTAAATCATCTAATTATATAAATATTGTTCATTGAAAGTAGACATTTTGGTAAGTGTGAAGATTTCTGATCGAAATCACACAGCAGAATGTTTGCCCCTCCACCTGCGGACGCCCCTGCAACTGATGCATGAAAACCGTCTCGCAGATGGTTTATTGAATATATCTCTGATTTTATCAGTTTACTGCACATTTATCATAAAATGCATGCATGTTCTCTCATTATGGTTATACAATCTACACATTACAGAGAACAATTCCACAAAGTGTTATTGACATACCTCATATAAGTTTATTAGGTCATGAAATATTAACTTGAGAAATTTGAATTAATTTTTTTTCACAGGTTAATATATCATTGCAACATCCATTGGTCGAATTCACATGGAAATACACTCAATTAGTAATATTTATGTCACAAGTAATTATTTTAATGTATGATCACGCTTCAGAATTGTTCAGAAAAATACTACGGATTATCGCTAGACACAATAATACAACTGCGTCAGGAAGATACAAGTTTTAATACAAATAATTTGTTTTCATATAACAATCGTGGCTACAACCTTATTCTACGTCACATTAAATGCTGTGATCGACATATGCCGGAGTTTGCGATGTGCATCGCATTTCGTCACCGACAAAAATGTTTTTAACGAGAAAGAAGCTTTAAAGAGGCTGTTCACCGTCCAACACACGTATCACTGTGGAGATCATGATGAATTCCCCGACACGTGCTTCTCTTACAGGTGTGTGTCATTCCATAATTGCGGTCAACTTGAAAGCAAATTTAAAAAACAGATAACAAGAAAAAGCAAAGACACGTACATACATACATACATACATACATACATACATACATACATACATACATACATACATACATACATACATATATGCCGCTAGGAATGTTCGAAAGAGGGCGCACTTGTCTTACCCTTGATTATCCAAGCTCCGGGATGTGGCGCCACCGTTTGTCTCACACACCAGAGCTTGGATCCAGAGAGTATGTTCCATTGTGACGGAGTCCGGATGTATACCCAGGTTCTAAATAGACACCCGGGGCTTTTCATTCTGACTCATATGTTGTGAGTGACATTTTATACGCGTACAAACGTAAACAATTAAAAAATTGACTTAATAAAACGGAATTTCTAACACTTTTCTATTTTCTATTCTAACACTTTTATACTTCTAACACACGAACATGTCTGCGCCCGACGGCATCTATTGAATGTTCGTCGATTGACTGTCCGGCAAACGGCAACAACTGAACTAAATCAACTGAACTGGAACGTAGCGCCAGCATGAATCAATCAGATCAGTGATGCCACCTGGCGGTAACGGTGGAGCGATGTATCTGGGGCCAGACTCTGTTCTCGTCGAATTAACGAAAGCGTGCGAGAGTGCAATAATCGATATTTGGTATTGTGGCCTACATGGTTGCAGTAGTATTTTGGGCTTAAGCGTATGTCTGCCGAACAGTCGTAGGCGTTGGGTGGTGTCTGCCGCGTAGGCAACCCCGACCTTTGGTCACCCGAGAGGCAACGGTGGTTACCAGAAGTTCCCCCTACAGAAATTAGTTTATCCCTGGGGATCATTCTGGTCGCACGTGCCTGTGTTCCATCGTATTTAATTCGTTTTTCAATCTGAACAATAACTGAACCATAGATAAAATAGTTGACATTTTAACACGAAACGAAATTTACCACTGCTTTATTAATGCGTCATGCAGTTTCACTTTCACTATTTCGACATCATTGGTGTTGTTTTTATCATGTTTTAATTTACACTAAGGAATATTAGCGAGATTTTAAATGATCAATAATTTTTTTTTATAATCACCCACACAAATATATTTACAGTGTGTCAGTTTTCTCGTGTTCACAATAACTCAACTGCAATTTGACGTGCAGTGTTTCCGCCTAATCCAGTCAAAAAAAGCACGCTCAGTTTTCCATACCAATGTCAAACAAATCACACCACATCCTAAACATCCATCAACACTTGACATAGGTTTCCGTAGCAGACTTGTTTCACTAGTTAAGATATTACATACTGACTCAATTGGAATCGTCAATGAGGTTTCTTGGGAAGACATCTGATGCATTCTGTTCTGCTAACGTGGATACTTTATTATTATTCAAAACAATGCAAGACATCTAATAGAACCATTGAAACAGCATATGGGTGCAACTGTGTTGAGTTTATCAGTTGACACAGTTATTCAGTTCACATATTTCACAAATTGTTGTAATATTCGTCATTATTGACCAATCACAGCAGCCGAGTAGATATTTGACAGTCGCACGGATGTCTCTAAGTTAGATGCACCGACGTCAACACGTGTTGTCAATATCGGCACTAACGGCTTTACGCCGAAATTAAGCAACACCTTCCGGTCAGTATTTTGAGCCACGTCGTCGTCACACATCAACGCCATCGACGTCGATGTCGTCATCTTTATCATCCGGGTCTTTGTTGACGTCATCATCGGCCGAAGAAAATACATCCTCTGTATCAGAACTTCTGGTGGTACCGGGGGTGGCCGCTGCATCATCAACATCGGGCTCGTGTGTATCCTTTGTCGTATCCTAAGAGTGAGGGTGTAAACATTAGGTGTATTAGTTTTCCCACATTTCATTGTTTTAATGTTTACGTATGGTAAGTATCGTTAATGTATATATCCTGACTCGTAGTTACTGTATCTGTTAAACGTGTGCCATGAGTCATTGATCACACCCTACGTACCGCGCCGGTCACTGCGATCAGCAGGCCGCGCCCTTCTGTGCCGCGACGTGCATGCGATCATTCTCCCGAGCAGGACCACTTCTGTGGATTGCGTTGCCTGAGGAAGTGACACTGATCTCCTCTATGGAAGCTTTCAAGGCACGCCTCAAAACTCATTATTTTAAACTCACTTCTAATGTCTACTATGTTGTTTTAAGGTCATCCTTCTTATGTATTCATTAAGATTGTATAATCTACTTTAACTGTGTTTTATTATGGTTTACAACTTTATTCTCTGATTATCTCAGTTTTATTATAAATACATAATCTCATTTTTATTATACAAAACTTATAGCCATAATGTTTTTAAATGACGCTACACCAAAACGTTTTTTCAGGCTGAGTTTTGGTCACAATAAATGTGAGACAATCAGAGAATAAAGTTATAAACCATAATAAAACACAGTTAAAGTATATTATACAATCTTAATATATATATATATATATATATATATATATATATATATATATATATATATATATATATATATATATATATATATATATATATTTATATATATATATATATATATATATATATGTGTATTTATATATATATATATATTTATTTATATATATATATATATATATATATATATATATATATAATAGTATATATATATATATATACTATATATATATATATATATATATATATATATAATAGTATATATATATATATATATATATATATAAATAACATATATATATATATATATATATATATATATATATATATATATATATATATATATATATATATATATATATATATATATATATATATATATATATATATATATATATATATATATATATATATATATATATATATATATATACTATTTTATTGTAGCGACACAGTACACACTATTGAACAGAGTCTTACTCTGGGAACCAGTGTTTAAATAAAGTTCGTTATTATTATGTTTCAATAATAGGATATAATAATAATTCATACACAAAATATTATAATTTTCAGTCAACCGTTTGTTTTATTGAATGAAAGATTGATAGATTAGCATTCCTGATAATTAATTTGTTATTTTTAGATAACTGATTATTTTACGATTCTTCGATTGATTAGTTAATTTCGGTTGAAACATAGTATATTGATATTATTAGGGCGAAGGAAACAAGCCAATTTGGCCTTGGAGAGTAACAACAATTACCTGTTTTAACCGGCGCCATTTCGCTCGTCTATTCTGAAACCACGTTTTCACCTACAACAAACAAATGTGAAATAATATTTTAATAGACACACTTTCGAAATAATTGTAAATAGCTGTGTAAAACCCGACAGACTCTGCGAGTTTAATATTCAACGTTGGCTGTTAAGACGGGTTGTTCGACGTGTTCAAAATACGCCGAGTAAATCCTTACAGAATTCTTGAAAGCATTCGTGTCTTCAACGGTCAAATACTTTACTACTTTATTGTAATACTAGTATCCTTGTTCATGTCTGCAGATGCACGTACTGACTAGTGCTGACTACAGCTTTTTTCTCATGGTTTCTTCGCCCTTTAATCAAAATACTCATTACATAAATACGCAAGATGTCAGCTGATTTCTTCACCTGGACGAGTCATATTGTTAGTAAGACGAATAAAATATTCGGATACGTGACTTTTCTGTAGTGGAACTACTTTGTTTGCTAGGCACCTGTCGTTCTGTCAACTGTAACGACTTAGCGAGACTCTTGCGCTCGGGTGGCGACAGATACTTCTGACTCTCGAATTTCTTCTCCAGATCAATCGTCTGTTCGTTGGAGAACCGCACTTGGCCTCCCTTGCGCTTGTGCGGCGCGCGCTGTAGGAACGGACCCCAGAAGAGGGGCTTCGGACCAACTGTCGAACACACATTAATTGTCATATTTATGTAATAATATTAATGATGGTCATCATCATGACGATAACGATAATGAAATGATAATGTTGATAATAATAAATAATAATACAACAACAAAAACAATTTATTATATTTATTTGTTTGGTGTTATTCCAAAAGTTTATGTTCAACGATGTTAAAGACACAAATACATTGAACGATCGCCTGCATCCTACCAGCGAAGACGTTTTAAAAGTATAGTAGATTTATTAGCAGCGGGTGCAGCCGAAGGAGCAGCAGCAGTAATAGACAGTCACGACGTTGCAGCCAACTGCGCCCTCTGACGACTACTACAAGTTACACATCACCAGTAATACGACGTGATCAGTCATCCAAGTAAAATATAGTGGTGATTCCAAATTGCTATAATTACTTATACATTCTCAACATTGACGTCTTGAAAGTTGTGACACACAGTATAGTTCAAGCTGTCGAATTGTCAGTTAATGAGGTCTACTTCACGATGTCGACGTATTCTAGCATCAAAGCCTTTCAAGCGCATTGTTGTGACAACAACGCATACAGATCAACAGTAGACAAAGGACAGACGCGTCAATAATCCTTTTGTCATCTCCCTCTAGTGACAGCTCCTGCAGCCTTTGTGAGCTGTTGCGACATTTCGCGGGCACACGGTAAAAGTCGATCACGTTAGATCAAAAACAGTTTGTTAATTGAGTTGTTGACCAGTAGACCTTCCGCCCGGCTAATTATTTAGACGCTTTGTTTGCCACGCTAAAATTGTTTTAAATGCTTGGTGTACGGAATAGCGTTAGCGGAAAAGAAAACAATGGGAATATAGCGCTGGCAAACACGAAGGTGCTAAAGAGGTTACATTGTGGCGTCCGTAGACACAGTAGCAATATTATCCCTGCATAAAGGACGGCGCAACACAGCCGTAGTTTACACAGAGGGACATCGTACTGCACTTTCCAAAGGATTCCACAAATATGTTGTTGTGTTTCCAGTCGAAACATTGCTGTTCCGATCGTACAAAATATGTTTTAAGTCAAACGTTATATCAACAGATGTCTTGTTGAAAACTAGATGAAATAAAATTATTTAAACATTAATAAAATATAATTTGTAATTAACTCTGAACAACAAGTACATGATTTTTAATAAAACTAACTACCCATCAATTATGTGATTTATTTGAGGAAATTGTTTCGCAATTCTACGCCATTCGTGCAAATTCTGATACTTTCCCATATGACTCCGTTTTTGTTTCGGGCAACATTATAACGTAGTCTCATGATAAGGGGATTCCTGTGTGGGGATTGTCATGTCGATATTTTTATGGTGAGTTGGTTTGGTATTGTTTAAACAACAGACGCGTGTTGCCTGCAACAAGAAACGTGTTCTGTTTGTTTCGCGTATACACGTCGTTCGGTCCTTTTCTTCACAGTAAGAGCGGTAGTTTGAAAGAGTATAAACTAATATGCAACTTACCAAACACATTGCTGTAACAGTAAAACATTCTCTGCCTACGTTGGAACAAGTATTGTTTGTGCATAACATTTTGAACACAGCGCGTAGTAACCAAAACGTTGTACGTTGCTTATTACGAATGTATATAGCGGGTTGTTGAATACGTGTGCGATGATGTCTTCTTCTGACCCGCGAAAAAAAATTAATTGCATTAGTATTTGTATTAATATTTGCATTAGTATTCGTATTTCACTCAAATGAGTCACACTGTCTACTTCAAAGAAACAATGGATTGGGCGGACATGTCCTTTCCGCGAATGACCTTCATATAAACGAACCCGGTCTGCGGTCTGGTATCTCAAGATTGGAGCTGTACAGAGATACTCGACGAAGTTCCGAGACCCAGAACCGGGCGAGTGCAGGGACATACCATTGTCTAGAGAGGCCAATTGATGCAAATGAATGAGGGTCTAAAATGCAACAAAAGTGCTGTGGTCATGACAGCAAACACTTATCCAGGGACGGTCATGACAGCAAACACTAATATCCAGGGACGAAAAATCGATTCGCCTGATCAGCCACTTCAACGTAATCTGTGCGCAAGCAAAGTTAACATAAGGTGCTTTGTTTTTGTGCACGAATTATTCAGGTGCACGTTTCGTTCCTGCATGTATGCATATGTATGTATGTACACGTGTTATGTGCACTATTTTACTAATGCCCAACCTGTCGGGCAAGAGCAGAAAGCAATGATTATGCATTGTCCTAAACACTGTTTTTTTCTTCGAACACTTCCAGCTAAGGATCGACTCAGCTACTACGTGGTCACTTAAAAATGTTTACGAATATCGACAGACTATACCACTGGGCAATGTGAAATCAAGGATACGCCACGTCCTTCGCAAGTAGACAGCAAATGTATGCGTGACAGTTGCGTGTACGAACTGGGATGGGCTGGTTATACAGGAAACTGTGAATTGTACGGTAGGCCTAGACAACAGAATGTCCTCTGGTAGGGTATTAAGTTGACAGCTAATGCTGGCTTCTGCAAAATTCTGAACACACACACATATATATATATATATATATATATATATATATATATATATATATATATATATATATATATATATATATATATATATATATATATATATATATATATATATATTCCTTCTAATTGTAAATCGCAGAACGCTACATGTTCTGTTTTCCATAGCTGAGCTACTAAAGTGCTTTGAACTTATTGTGGGGTATTATTAAGTTTCTACAAGTAACTCGCGCGATTCGTCAGCTCGCTTAGTTTTGTGGAACAAGTATATATTGAAATTAATACCGAAATGAAGAGGACCTTTTCATATATTTGATAAAATTAAATGGAAAGGTGCTTGAAAGCAATCGTTGTAAGATTGCGTTGAAGATGTCAATTAGCATTAGTTTATTGTTTACTATTTTATGATTTCCTATATCTGCATAGCTAAAAAACTGGTTAATTAATTTGATAGGGTAAAAAAAAACAGTACAACTACTTAACGCATCAACAATATTAACATATACACACACACACGCACACACATACACACACACACACAAACACACACACACAAACACACACGCACGCACGCACGCGCGCATTTATAAAGATCAAATATAAATGCTAGACACTGCCGCACCGACAGACTTTATGATTCGTTGTTGTGCATTTTGCTTGCAATCATAAACCAATTAAAACGGAGATTACTGTGTGTACGTTGCAATATATCGCCGTGTTGTGTACACTGCGTATGCCAGAAACTGTCGGAATTTATTACCTGTTGTTAGTATAACATTAGTGACGGTTTTATGACACATGTCAATCAATTGGTTCATCACATTCTTTTTATTGCAGCATAATGCACCGATTATGTTAAAATGTTGAATATAACAAGTGTTCTCTTTGTTTTTGTCAACGTTTTACCTGTTTTGTGGCTGCAGTAGTTAATTACGTGCAGTAATTTCATCGCATGTCACAATAACTCTCCCACGGGAGCCGGTAGAACCCATTAATGAGCCGATTGCGCAATCGGGGTAAATATCGCACAGGGGTTACACCAAGGTCAGTAGTTTAAGGACTTTGCATGACGCGCTACTTAGAACGTGGGTTTATTTAAAGATACAAAGTCTGATTGTTTTTATCGTAAAATCGTGTTACATACGTGTTGTATTTTAAGGTGTACACATGTTAATGCATTCACCGCCCAGGTGAGTCTTAGTGAACCACGATTATTGTTTAAGATAATTTGACCATATATGCATGTTTACTGTGAACGTTTCGCTGCGAATATGATGTCTACGTTACCTGCTGAACGGCAAGATCGATTTTTATAAACAGATAACGGAGAAACTATATTTTAGAATGTGGTTCATTAACATTATTATCAATAATGGTCGATCAGTGTGCAAAAATTTATATAATCTATATTAAAACATGATTCAGTGACTAAAACGATCATATTTTGGACCTCTGAAATGACATGACTCTTTGTGTAAAACAATTCATCTGGTACGACCCACACATATATGTCATACCTATTTACGATGCGTCACAACAGACCACCATAACATCACAACAGACCACCATGACGTCACAACAGACCACCATGACGTCACAACAGATTACCTTGACGCAAGCGCATCTGACAACCAGTAACTGCATGTAACCAATTCTTTACTCAGAGACTAACTCCAAGTCACATATATAACTCACTCATAAATTAAATTAAAAACCAGACAATTTAATTTCATTGTACGGATAATATTGTATTTGTGACATGTTTCGCATATCCGAAGATATCAATAAACAATAGAAAGATAACTCTATTTTTGTCACAAGTTTGTTTATTGTTGACGTTATGGTTGGGTCATGTCGCGAACAACGCATCAACGAATTGACATATATAGTTGTGTGTAGAATGACGGATGCATGTCCGTCCAGTACTACTGGCTGTTGCAGAGAATGTCTAACCGCATGCATTACGTTTACACATTACGCCATACTGACGTCGCAGTGATAATCTCGACACAAGTCATAAGGACGCACACAAGCCACCTCGACGCATATGTCATTCATCGTCACGGTTGGTTGAACCTCAGCTGAATGTATCCCACAACAAATAACCACGAGACAGGACCTTGACAGCAATCCAGATAAACATATCTTAGCGAGGATTGCCGAAAACGGCGTCGGTTTCTTTCATGTCGACGCCAGTGTACTTTGGAAGCACTCGGGAGATACTCAAAGCATCAAACAGTCGTAATTTCATTAGGTGCATTTCTCGCCCCCTAGCGACCACCCGCCGAGTGACGAGCGAGTAAGTGATTCCAAGCACTGGTTAGGCAATTAGCGGTTATTCGACTACGCCAGAACGGCGTCTCTCGCGTCCGCGTTAAGTTGACCCTGATATTTATTCCGCAGTTGGCGGCCGGTTAATGCTTAGTATCAACCGCAAGAAACTTTAATAGCCATGTTAGAAACATTGCCACAAAGACCAAATGCTCCTGCAAACGCTTGCTAATTTTAATATACAGTGTTCTACGAATCAGTATGTTATCATTAGTTTGACAATTATGATATGCACAGTAATAATGGCAAAAATAGTGTAAATAGGTGAAAAGATAGGAACAACAAATAAATTTATGGGAGCTTCAACGACAAACAACATATTATTCGAATCACCAGACTTGTTGCGTAGTTTGTCTATTTCTACATTGTTCCAACCCCCTGTTGCTTCAGTTAGCTTAAATGACATTGATCTGTTGCGAACACGTAGGAACAAACTCGAATAGCAGGCACTGACTATATTAGTCGGATTGATGCTGTTGAGATAATAATTGTAATGAACGCATTCGTATATTGAATACTACACTGGTATTTCACTAGCATTTTGTAAAACCAGACGTAATCCATTTAATCAAGTAAACTTACTCAACCATGCAAAGTCACAACTGGCTGTGTTTTTAAAGACTAATATACAGCCCACTAGATTATATAACATAAGATTAAACAAGCGGAGTATGTTCGCAACGCAGAACCAAGACAGCCTCAAGTAGAATTGCATCATTCACTGTGGCATTTGTTTGTTTTTCGTCGCATTCAAGTGGCCACAGGCGTTCTGTTCTTACACCTGCCTGGTCTGTCGGGTTTATCTGCAAAATCCGCAACCGACATTGCTAATCGTCCGCGTCAACGACGGCTGGAAGAAACGCTGGCACTTGAGTGCTATCGCATTGTGCGCACCAAGTTAGCCGGCGAGTCGGCCACGTTGGCAAACAGCGCAATCTGTCGTCGCATCTGTATTAATTATATCAATCGGGCAGTGCAAACTAATTCTAGACTAACGACCGAATCTGAAGAAGCTGTCAACAATGGACGGTGATAGCGGGCGTAGTTTGGCGTCAGAATTACGGTTAGGTTTTGTGTGAACGTCGATAAGGTATCGTACGATCGCGTAGTTTTGCTGTAAATTAAAGCCGTCTGAAGAGTGAATAGATGCGGGGAAGTTGCTTGTCCAACGCAGACGATATGACACCAGACGCATTTAATAATGGTCGTAAATACTGCTGACGTAACATAGGCGTCCTGTCATCACGAAAATTTAAGTTCACTCAGACATTATCTCTTCATAGCCCAGACCTGCGCTAGCCATTACAGCTCTAGTCAGACTATAGGCCATATTGGTGAACTATTACTTAAGGCATTTGGGCTTACAACATAGAATAGTTTAATAAACACTTGCACGCACCAGTGCCATTTTAAAAATACGTTTCATTCATACTCAAATGTCCACAACAATAGGCGTAGGTTGCTGGTGTTCCCGGATGTGTTGCATATAATATTAATAAGACTGGGATGTATTTATATCACTCGTGAGGCATATTTTACTTATGCTTTCCTTACAGGTGTACTAGGTCGACTGACCAATAGTTTGTACTGTGTCCTTCATAAGACACATCCTTTCTTTCTTTCGCAAACTTTCCATCTGCGCTTGATGCTAAACGAATCGGCAAATAATAAAAATATAGCTGAATCGATCAGGTGAGCCGGCTGGGTGTGGTTGAACCTACGACCGTTTGATCACTAGGCTAGCACCATGCGAATTTTATACAGCGCATATATGATAAAAGCCAAAGAGGTGAGGTATGTTATTCGTGATACAAGGTTCCTGTTAACACTATACATACTAGACGTATTACGACACTCGGTTGTATTAAACTGTCAGCATGAAGCAAAATACAGCCGAGGAAACTAAAATCTTGCTGCCGTGTATGTGACGCTTTTTGTGTATTTAAAAAGAAAAATACCGACGTACGCCAAAGTGAAGCGAGGTATAAATAAATGCGTACATATTTTCTATAAAATAATTAACTATATTCGTTAATTCACAACAGTTGGCTTTAGTAATATACATTGATAATTGCATTTGACGATCCCCAATATGAGGCTTAGTTAACGTTTAATGTATCGGGTTCGCATCAGTATTATACTGCATGGTATAAGATAAGATAGTTTTGTTGTAATATCGCACGGTTGAATATCGGCTATTTTGTTGGTAATTATTAGTTAATTAATTAGTTAATTAGTTAATGAATGAGTTAATTAGTTAATGAAAGAGTTAATTAGTTAATAAATGAGCGCGAGTAATGTAAGAAATACAAACAAGGGGACAATATTAAAATAAGTTTTTAAAACGAATTCAAATTTATAAAATACTACATATCTTGCCTGCTGCTTGATTAATATGTTCTAGTGTGGTAGGGTTGTTGAATTTAGATCATAGATCAGTATCAATTTTCCATTTTTCAAACCACAGTTATTGTGTTTTATTTATATTACATTTAACTTTATTCGAAATTTAAATCAAGTTAAAATCATCCTGTAGCTAACAATATAATCGTATACGGACATAGCATTGAATCGTAAAATATCTGAGTAGCAGTATCGTTGTCTTTACCGAGTTCCTAGAATGGCTATATGCTAACCTAGCCACAAAACAATTCCAACCCACGCAAGTTTAAGGCATCGATAATATTTTATATTCCTCTACTTTGCATTTTAACTAACTTAATTTAATAAATTAATATTGTAAAGAAAAATAACGTGCATCGTATGATAATATCGTCGGACGGCTTGACGCTGATAATCAAATCTCGCCGGCGGGGTCGAGGCGAGATATATCCGTGTTTTATATGGAAGTATTTTACGCGTCACTTTGTCCACCTGACTCAGATCTAGGTAAACAAAATTCGCTTGAAAAGTATTAGAAATGTGCAAATCATTAAATGTCGAGCAATAACAATGTACTTGATTAAAAGTTAATATATTGTGTGAATTTATATGTTAAACACACGTATATAATTTGTTTTTATTTTCCTGGTTACTTTATTTCCTCTATATTTAAAAATGTTTGGTAAATGTTTCGCTTTCCCAACATATTTTAAAAATTAGATTTCCCCGATCAAATATAAGCGAAACGCGCGTAGGTTAAACAATGCTTGGTAACCGGCGTTTAATACCGATTAATTAAACTATTTTCCAACATTTATCTCCAAAGGAGGTATGCTGGTAATTTTGCATTTTAATAAATAGAATAATTTATGTAATGACTGTTTTTGTACGTAGGCTACAAATTGATACCCATAAATGTTAAATTTTACCAAAAGAATTCGCCGAAGTGTGAACGAGTTTCTAAAGGCCGTATAAATATCGACGAAACGTAATTAATCCATCGTTATTTAATTGAAGTGGTCGTTACCTTAGATAAATTTGACCAATCATTAATTGGTTACACAAGAACCATTTAAATTATTAGATATAAGATTGTATGCCGTTTGTGTGCGTATTTTTTTAAACATTATAAATAATTAATATTGACAACTTAAAATTCAACCGTAAACCTTTTTGAAATGGCGCATTAAATATAAGACGGTTGTCCCTCTTATGAATTTAAGTAACGGTAAAACTATAACATTTTCGTTCAAATTGCGTCTCCGCAATAAACATAATATTTTTGAATCATTTGAGTAGTCAGAAACTGGAAACTGTACGTGCGGAAGACTGTAAAAACATTTGAGTAGTCAGAAACTGGAAACTGTACGTGCGGAAGACTGTAAAAACAAACATTACGATTAGCCGTAA
Source organism: Lamellibrachia satsuma (assembly GCA_033239005.1). Lineage (NCBI taxonomy): Eukaryota > Metazoa > Annelida > Polychaeta > Sabellida > Siboglinidae > Lamellibrachia > Lamellibrachia satsuma. The sequence continues at coordinate 5,400,494 of BSQZ01000029.1, read as the reverse complement.
TTGAAACGTATATTTATATTTAGTAGCTTGTTTATTTCGTCCTATCTTTATGACTAATATGATTACGAATATGATGTTTTAATATAGCATTCGCTACCTAATGCAGCTATTTTCACAAATATATGAAGTATAAATAATATAATTTTACATGGTATACTCAATCGTTTCTTACCAATGTTTATAATGTATAATATCACATTGCTTGCAGTATGGTTACATTTTGATCATGTTATCTCATCAAGCCCTATTGTTTTACTACGTTTTATTACTTTAAAAGTAATGTAAGTAAAAAAAACATAACCAGAATTACATTCGTTACGTTATAATAATAATAATAACTTTATCTATAGACTAAAATCCAAAGTAAAACTCTGAAACTCTGTTCAGCGGTGTTTACAAAACAAAAATACTAAAATACAAATAATAATAATACATTAAATATTTCTAAAACTTGGCTAAGTACCTCATAATTATAAGTAAAACAGAAAAACAGAATCAGCGAATGTAATGAAGCCAGATTATCCGTACCTTTATGATAGGCGGTCTGCCTCTCGTACATGGCGAGGTCGTGCCTGGAGTAAGGGAAGCCGTAGATGCCGGCCGTCGTGAGTGTGCCCGGGTAGGCGGCCAGGTGCGTCGGGGCGAGGTACGGCGACGCAAGCAGGGCCGCCTGCTCGTAGACGGCCGTCGGCTTGTAGAGCTGCAGCGGGGACGTCGCGACGGTCGGAGCGGGCCGGAGCACCCCGGGTTGCCTGACGGGGCTCGGGGGCGAGGCGGCCCGGGGAGACGTCTCCCTCTCCCCGCCGAGAATGTCGTCGATCATGAAGGACGTGGGCGCGTGTTGCTGCACGGGGCGCTGGCCCGGTGTCCCCATGTGTACACGTAGTGACTCGAGCGACTGGTGCAACATCGTCTGTTGCCGGTCAAAGCGTCCAGAAAGAAAAGTTATGTTCTGGTTACGATTGTGTCCGCGTCCATTTCTTCGTCAAAGTCCGGTTGATACACATGTTCTTGATGCACATGTTCTTGCATGAAATGTTTGTTTATATTGTTGAACTAAAACTGTTCTAGAAACCTCAAAACGACGTCCTTTCGTGTTCAGTTTCGATATAGTTAAACAAACTGTTTGTTCTTCACTAAACGCTTGTCGTGTTAAATATTGCCGCCTCTCATGTTTTCCGCATTCTCGGTTGAACAAAGCAACACGTGTATAATCGAATGCCAACGAAACATCAACAAAGTTCCTCGTGTCGAGACTGTCTGATCTCTTAAAGAGTTGTCACCGAGTGTCCGAGGTGACTTGTGTCGCGATTGGTGCCACGCTCCGACTGAGCCGCACTCTGGCGGCGTCCGCCTCTTTATCGGCGACAAACCTCAATTAGCGCAACGCGACTTCAATGACGACAGCGAAGTGCCGCACTTGGCCAGCGGTCGCCGCCGGCAGGAGGGTGACACCGCGACTTCAGCCCGCGGCGTCTCCGGCGCAACGCGACTATCGGCAACGATTATCGCGCACTTGATTGTCGTCTGCTCGAGCGGGGCGCGTGGCGGCGGCACTTAGACGGTGGGGATAATCTCTGCCGGCCAGCGACGGGCACAGGACGTGGTTGTTCTTCCCCGTCTTCCGTCCGGGCAACTCCCGCGGATGTTGACGGTCGGGTTTCGTCGCTCGCTCGACGGGTAGTCTTCGGACGAGCGCGTCTATCTGGTGCTACACGCGCGTATCGCGGCAGAACAGTTGTCCGCAAACACTTGAGCGCCACCGATATCCGGGCGCGACAGACCGCAGAGAGCTGACGTGACAACCGGGCCTACTTGAACGAGCGTCTCCTGTATCACGCCCGGCAAACAGGCCCCCGCGCTATCACTGTTTACCCTGTCATACCCCGCCTCTGTGACTGACCCATACACCACTTTATCGACATCAGTGTAATGGCTTTATAGCCCTTTTGTACATTAACTATTAGGCTTATTGCTGGTAAGCGCGAGGCTTTTAGCTTGTCGCGTATCGGACTTTAATATAGCTTGGCGTTGTGTATACACTCCGACAGACACTGATCGTAGAATGGCGAGATTATCAGGACAGGTGTGAAGATCGTATGTCGCCGAAACATACCATGACTTACTTTCGATGCTGACGACACAACAACCATGTCCACTGATGTTGTCGTAATGGGTTCCGCCACTGCTACTTCTGCTGCTGAGGATGAATTTGTTACAACTACCGCTTTTGTCGCAATACTTAAATGTATCAAAAGGGAATTAATAACTCAGTAATGTTACTAATAGTTGTAGCGTTAAGTTCTTATTACACGTAGTTCACGGTGGTGGTGGTGGTGGTGGTGGTGGTGGTGGTGGTGGTGGTGGTGGTGGTGGTGGTGGTGGTGGTGGTGGTGGGGGTGGTGGTGGTGGTGGTGGTGGGGGGGGTGGGGGTGGTGGTGTAGTAACTAAGGTGTGTTCCTATGCTAATGGCTACTGTGTCCACTATCGATGGCTACGGGTTCTCTTTCAACTAGGTAACACCACTGACAACACGTATCAATCATTGCATGACTTTTTTATTACATATACGTATGTCATATACATACATACATATATATATACGATACGAGTGTGGTGGTGGTGGTGGTGGTGGTGGTGGTGGTGGACAGAATTCGCTTAAATGATAAACAGTTGAACCCTTTATTATAAGTACGGCCGTAACGATACACTAATTCACGTTACGATACGTATTGCGATACAGAGGTCACGATACGAGTGTGGTGGTGGTGGTGGTGATGGTGGTGGTGGTGGTGGTGGTGGACAGAATTCGCTTAAATGATAAACAGTTGAACCCTTTATTATAAGTACGGCCGTAACGATACACTAATTCACGTTACGATACGTATTGCGATACAGAGGTCACGATACGATACATATCGAAATACAGACTACACTGACTAGAATGATACAACAACAGTAAAACACATGTTTATTTATCACGTGGCCAAGACAACGTTACAACATACGTCACATCGTCACTCACGTCAGGTCCAGTTGGAACGCGCGCATTGAAAAAATAATAGTGTAAAGATTTTACATAGATTATAGTTAGATACACATGTGGGAAACATACTACATGTTATATTTCGTGTATTTCATGTTTATTATCGTGTACAGTATACAGTGTGATGTGTATCGCGATACACCGGTGAATCGTTCCGGCCGTAATTATAAGTATTGTCTTATTTCAGTTAGTGTTATTATAATCCTGACTAATAAAATCGACACATATATTACACAATATTTACTGTGGAATATGTTGAATATTTCCACAAAAGTAATTCTAGACAAGATGGTTGACGTGGTACTGGACAGGGGAGGTTGGCATGCGATTGTTTTCGCCCGAATTGTACGTGGCATTTATCTAACTTGTATTTTTTCTTTACACTACTGAAATTAAATTATGCTTGTTGAAACGTAGAAAGTAAGTTAACTTCAATAGTTGTGTAAACAAGATATTTTATTTATGGATAGTTATACACCACAACTCACAATACAATACACTGCTGGGACAGTTTACTTCAAGTTGTTTCTTGGTTTCTTTTAAAGCTCAGCAACATATAAGAATCATAATTAAGTATACGGTGTGTTTCTCCATTCATGTTAAAAGAGCAAATGTAGAGCCAATGAGTCAACGACATTGACAAGAAGATGTTTGGGCCACGTCCTTGGAATGCCGCTAACAAGAACACCAAGGCAGGCGTAACACTGGAAATCATCTGGGGAAAAGGAAAAGAGAGTGCCCAAAAGAAACGTACCAACGAACCATCGCGAGAGAGGCACAAACCATCGCGAGAGAGGCACAAACCATCGCTAGAGAGGCACAAACCATCGCGAGAGTGGCACAAACCAAGGCGAGAGTGGCACAAACCATCGCGAGAGTGGCACAAACCCAGAAAATAAAGACACCTGACCTAGAAACATTGGCTGCACTTAGAGATGGATGGCGTCGTTTGTTCTCGGTCTTGCGTGCCTGACGGCAATGGGAGTGTGTGTGTGTGTGTGTGTGTGTGTGTGCGTGCGTGCGTGCGTGCGTGCGTGCGTGCGTGTGTGCGTGTGTGTGTGTGTGGGGGGTCGATGGAGTGTTTCAACAAAAAACACTGTGCCTATATATGTTTTACCACCGCCTCTTCTTAGTGAAAACTAACAATAGCAACTACGACACAGCTAAATAACATAATTAATACATTTATTCTTGTGAGCCTTGATTCATCATATGTTCGTGTCCAGTGTGTCTTACGATTTACATTGTAAGATAATTGCGCGACGACGCAACCGTTTATTGCATATATGCAAAAAACGTTCTTCCAGGCGTACGCACGTGGACAAACCACGTTGTTCCAGGCGTACACATGTGGACAAACAACGTTATTCCAGGCGTACACATGTGGACAAAAAACGTTGTTCCAGGCGTACACATGTGGACAAACAACGTTGTTCCATGCGTACGCATGTGGACAAACAACGTTCTTCCAGGCGTACGCATGTGGACAAACAACGTTCTTCCAGGCGTACGCATGTGGACAAACAACGTTCTTCCAGGCGTACGCATGTGGACAAACAACGTTCTTCCAGGCGTACACATGTGGACAAACAACGTTCTTCCAGGCGTACGCATGTGGACAAACAACGTTCTTCCAGGCGTACGCATGTGGACAAACAACGTTCTTCCAGGCGTACACATGTGGACACATTTACACGAATACGTGAGTAGACGCCTGAAGAACTTAGCGTATGCAACACTGAAAATGGCACACAAACCTGTTATAACGTTGTTAATCGTTAAGCAATATACGCCAGATACATCCGCAAATAAACTATGTCAGCGCGTTCCATTGACTACGTGTCGCTGACATTGTCACTTTGAGTCATCATGAATAACCGTATTAACCTCGTTACCACGAAAAGCACCAACAATTGCAGAGGTGTCCCTGTATAGGATTACCTACAATAAACCGCACGTGTTTATAAAAGAGGCGGAAATCGCTATCCGATCTGCGAATACAATGACTATACAAATACGCTTAAGACTGCTGATGTAACAAATGCTGATGAATATCGTTGACGTAAAGCCACAGTATCAAATAGTTCCTCACATTTAGGTATTATATTTATAAATTGACGCTTAATTGATATTTTAATGAATCGGTCAACGTCCGAGATGTTCTTGTGTTTCGGTGCTAGAAAGTTGCACTTCACAATAACGTACACAAAGTAGCAGACATGGCTTATTATTATTATTATTATTATTATTATTATTATTACTATTATTATTATTATACACACACACACACACACTCACAACAATGTCGACAATATAAGCTACTTTGAGAACGTGCTATTCTGTAATATCGGTTAACTTTCTTTGCATTCAGTGCAAACATGCAGCGTTGCCGCCGACGCTTGTAGGGGTGACTCGGTCTAGGACTACATCAACCGGACATGTTTATTCAAAACGGCGGAAACAGCTATCCAAACGGTGAATAAAATAACTAGACATATATGCTCAAGCTAGTTCAGGGGTTGCCGGGAAAGCAATAAATGCAGTGACTATGCTGGGTAAAGAAACTGCAAGCTTACAGCAGCGTGTTCTGAAGCCCATATCGAACTAATGATTATGCACACAAGACTCGTCACATCCGTTGACCAGCTGTTAAACATTTATTTAATACGCCGTTAACCGTTCTGTGCAAGCCATTGAAACAGTTATCGATGGTGGAGTTATCAAGATTACGTAGTTCCTTTCCGGTGAATGGCGGGACGCATCAGATCAATAAATGTTCAGCGTATATACTGCACTTGTATTCTTAACCGATATACGGTTGCCTACAGTTGTTGACACGGCTTCCATTGTCGTCATACGAAATACACGATATTGTAAACAAGACTTAAGAATCAATGATATGCTTCCATTGTCGTCATACGAAATACACGATATTGTAAACAAGACTTAAGAATCAATGATATGCCTATTATAATCCTCAAAGGGTCTTTATTTCCAAGGTTTGAGTCTAGCCTAAAAAGTTATAGCAACAAAATAATTATTTCACTCAGGACATTTATGTTTTACAATACCAGCAATTAATTTCATAAGCTGTATGATACGCAAACCAATTTTTGCGAGACATGAACGGTGCCAACGATATATATTCTAACATTTTGACCACTCGTCAGTAACTATTTCAAAAACATATTTTAACGGTTATCTGTTTAATAATTTCGGGGCGATTGTTATGGTTACCTTGGAAACGGAGAGGAACGAAACTGTGTATATGTTAATGACACGATCCCGTGAAAGCCTGTTACCGATAAACTGTGTCCACAAGTAATGGAAATAATCGACAGCTATTCATATGCCTACCTTGATATTCATCAACAGACAACGGTCGAATTATATACATTTTTTAAATGTGATTTATTAAAGCACATTTCTACGGTCACGATGTTAGAATAGACATAGTTTATTCTGTGTAACATAATGTTACAATAACAACGATCTGTGTAACATAATGTTGCAATAACAACGATCTGTGTAACATAATGTTACAATAACAACGATCTGTGTAACATAATGTTGCAATAACAACGATCTGTGTAACATAATGTTACAATAACAACGATCTGTGTAACATAATGTTCCAATAACAACGACCTGTGTAACATAATGTTACAATAACAACGATCTGTGAACATAAAGAGGTGATGGATAAATGGTACTTATTCAACACATTGTGATTTTACGAAGGAAATTGTGTGACTACTATTAAACATTTTAATAACACTGTCGTTGTGCAAGCCGTTTAAAAGAGTTATCGAAGATTGGGTTAGCGAGATTGTGCATCGGTTTTCCGGTAAAAATCACGACTCATCTAGGTAAATAATTGCTTAGCATAATGTAACTGTATTCTTAAACTATCAACGGTTGTTTGCAGTCGTTGACGCTGCTACCATTGGCGTCATCAGGAAATAATAGCGATATTGTAAACATGGATTAGGATTCGAAGAAACGGTTATATTAATCCTTATTTCCGAGGTTAGTTAGGTGAGGTTCTTTAGTTTTCACTGGAATATGTGTATTATTCAGGAAACTAACCTTTTGCAATGCCAGCTATTAGGGGTTATCCATAAAGTGTGTCATGCTATATTTTATAACTTTTTGAGACCCCCCTCCACCCCCCTTTTTGTCACGCTTCGTAACACCCCCCTAAAATGCATTCGTTTTGAGAAAGACCCCCCTCCCCGCACAGCAATTATGTATACATCCATTTTATATTCATTGTATGTCTGCATTGAATCGTAGTTGACAGGTAAATGTGTCTGTGTGACTAATGTTAAATCAAATGTCCACGTCTACGTACGTTTAATACGTAGGGATTATTGGTGCACCAGCCACCAGTGCTGTTTGGGGAGGGCAATGAATAGCCACGTCCTCCTCAGCAAGGTTCAACACCACCCTTGTACGCCCTGTACGCCCTGTACGCCCTGTACGCCCTATACGCCCTGTACGCCCTGTACGCCCTATACGCCCTGTACGCCCTGTACGCCCTGTACGCCCTGTACGCCCTGTACGCCCTGTACGCCTTGTACGCCCTGTACGCCCTGTACGCCTTGTACGCCCTGTACGCCCTGTACGCCCTGTACGCCCATGCGTTATCGGTAACGTTTTATTGGGTCCCAATGTTAGGATGCAACATGCTGGTATTTTGTAGAGCTTTCTGTCGATACACCAAGTTTGCAGACTGATCCATGGTAGAGTACGACTGCATTCCTTTTCCTTTGGAATTCAGTTGACATATACCATGAAACTGGCTTAATAATCAATGCTAACAGGCGGGTATCGACAGCTGGACGCGCGAAAAACTTTTTAATAACGAACGTAGCGATTGCCAAGAAACCCCCGCCCCCTGAATTTGACGTACTTTATGGATGGTCCCTTTAGTGTCATAACTTGTATTATATGTACGAAGCATCGGCTGGTCAGTAATTGTTAGTAATTATTTAGTACACGCATCTGTTTTTTACCTATTAATACGTTTTGATATAACAAATACTTAGGCGTACAAGGTATTGATTTTTTTTGTGTAAGAGACGCCAACATTATTATTTTTACTGTAAATTCGTGTATGTCGGGCATAACAAGTGATTACTTATTCTAGTGACCTACCCTGCCCTGACATACCCTACCCTACCCTGCCCTGACCTACCCTACCCAGCCCTGACCTATCCTACCCTGCCCTGACCTACCCTGCATACTGCGTTGATTCTTGTATTCTGTCTTTAGGTGAATAAATTATTATTTTTGTAACTATATCATTTGTGGCATTTTAAAGTAAGCAAACAAAGTTGTTTGGTGTAGCAACACGCTTATATTAGGTTTTCCCACACAGAAATCCCACATCAAGTAACTATACTTTTATCATGTTTTACAAAATAAGAAGGAGTCGTAGCTGTACCGGAAAAAAGTCAACTGAAGTTTGCTGGAATCGCGTAGAATAACTATTGAATGTGTTGTGATGTGTCACAAAGAGCGGGTTAAATTTTATGTAAACGCGCAAACAGTATAAATATTGCACGTCATTTGTAGGATTGTAACTCAAGATCATGTACTTGTTAATCTGAATTGGTTACAAGTTAGGTTTTGTTAAAGTTTCAATTGTTTTATTGCAAACAGTTTGCAACATTTATTGTGTTAATATAAATTTAACGCTTCCACTGTTACGTTATTGCAATTGCAGTGATAACGTTCGTCTTCCAGCGGAATACGAAAAAGCTACCGGAGACGCCAGATTTACTATTAATTGCTGACAGTCCTTACTCACCGACTCGGTTTTAATTGAAGTTGGAAAGAAAGAGAAACGTCATTTAATCCACCCACCTCCCGGAATTGGCCACTTACATTTACCGTTATGGCGTCGTTTGTGGACTAACAGCAGTAGCCCCGGGCGGAGTGTCGCCGAGGCGGTTGCGCTGCTAACAGAGCGCGGTTTTAATAAGGCGACTTCATCGCCGTCTCGCGTAAGCACCCGCGGTTAAGTGGCCGCTGAAACAGAATACTATCAGACAATCGCGTCTATCAGCGACTATTTAACCTTGGCGCCGCTGAGTGGCGCTGTCGCCTTCCAAATGCTTGTCGGGCGTAGTTTTTATGGTTAGCCGTCTCAGAGGTGCAGGTAGATCCTATCAGAGATAACGCAATGGCGCCGAGAATCCGAACCAACGAATTTAGAATGTCGCCTGCTGTGGCTGTTGTCGCCATTTGCCGCTAGGCGCCACTGCGGTATTCAACAAGTAGATGTCAATGGGCTATCGGCGGAAGGAAGCCATGAAGACTGGCGCATATTGTGCAATTTGTGTGGGGGTGTCAGGAGGTACATTCTTTCAGGAGGTAGCAGAACTGACAAATGGTAATGGATATAACTGGGGAACTACAAATTTTGGCTGGAAATGAGTCAGATTCCCTTACTGGGAAGTGGGTGATGATGCAGAAAAGAGAGTAAAAATAGGGAAGGTGATTAGAAGGAAGAGGACAGGTTAACAGGTAGATCTTCTCAATAGTATGAGTCAGTGATCATGGGAATAGGAATTAGAGGAGGGTGATGAAGACTTAATTACAGAGCAGCTGTGTATTGAGGAGGGAGTTTCACATATATATGTGAAAAGCTTTGTAGGGAAAGAAGATATGTTTACGAGGGTAGTGTGAACTCCATCTTAACTGAATGGATGCTGCTGTTTTAGCAGATGGGTTGTAAACAACAATTTGCGAGGGTACCCATAGCATTAATTAGTTTAAACAATATGTACTGTGGGCCCCATGGTGACACCTCAAAGATGACTAGAAGTTAGCAATCGGCACAGAAATATCAACAAGCCAGTCATAAAGCTGATTTAAACGCATACCCCTGAATGCAAGGACCATGATGGGTGAAAAAGAAAAGTGATTTGAGGTGGAGATTTTTTATATATTAAATATCTTATCAGATGTTCGAAGTACTCTTAAAACACAGAAGCAGATTGCGAGGAAATTGTTTTGTACAACACAGCTACATGGAATCCAACATTAAGGGTTGCATTGGTTCACCTTAATGCAAACATAAATTATTATGAGAATAATTTTTTTTAAATGCCATAATGGAAATGGATAAGGAGGTTTTTATTGTAATGGAGGTTTTTAGCCATGGCCGTGGAAATCTCTAGTACATATAAATGTTCTGATTGCTGTCTTATCCAATACTAGAAACAACCATTAGAAAAAATGTGTGAAATATTGTTTCACCGTCACCAAATTTATCAGAGCTTTGACAGTTTTAAAGATCAAAAATCACTGGGTAGCAGTGATCATAATCAAATATACAACATAATAGTAAAATTTCAGAATACAATACTTTGCGAGACAATTAGACAAAAAGCAAATATAGATATATGAGAAATTACTTACCAAAGATAGATACAATAGCATACAAAAAACAAGACGGCCACAGAATGCTGGAAATTTTTTAAATACGCGATCTAGAAGGTGTCATACATATATTTTTCCCTTTAAAAAAAGGAAACTTTTATAAAATAAACACTTTTCTAAAGGGGTACACAATAAATTACACACAAGCAAATTATGTGGAAGGTTGGTTTCTAATGGCAGATGACCTAAATGGGTACTTCAGTTCAGTGACCACCAGATAGGATAGTTAATGATTACCAGAACAGGGCAGTTAATTGTAAATCATGAAATAGTATTTAAGAAAATAACGACGATGGAAGATAACACATCACCTCTACTGGACTGGATTCCACTAAAAGTAGAAAACGAAACAGCAGAGCAAATTAGTATATTATACTAATCGCAAAAGTGCTCACCTGATCACTGGATCACGGAATGAGTCTTTTTAGAATGGAAAGAAGCAAACAACCCTTATTTTAAAAGGTGAATTATATAGTTTAAAAGGAAAATCTATATATGTTAAAAGGAACATTATGTATATATCAAAGTACTCCAATTTGCGGACGATACAAAAGTGTTTAGTCAGGTTAACCGTGATGAAGATAAAGACACTTTACACCAAAGTATATGGTGTAAATAGTCTTTAAAATGTCATATGTTAATCAATTACGACAACGTAAATGCCTACATATAGGACATGAATCGTGGATGGAAATATAAAATACTGTTCCAGGTACAATTGGCAAAACTGTTTACTATTGACAAAACTGTTTAATTAAATTAATTATTCACTAAATAAAAGGTGTAGATACGGGGAGCCCTAAATTAAGAGAAGGGGCCTAATTAATTTAAGACACACTGGCGAAGTCACCGATTGTTGTTAGTCAGACGTTCGACCGGATGCCAGTGAAGTGTATTCTACAAGCGAAAGCAACCACCACCAACGTGACGTAGACACTGGACAGGTTACAAAGATCCGTCCTCAATTCGATTTTTGCTAGTCTAATTTCAATTTAATTTTGCGAAAATTAAATCTAATAATTAAATAATCTACTTAACACGCCCTATATATTAGGACATCAACTAACCGGATTCCCGATAGGCTTAATCAGTTGAGGATGGAGACTTATAACGGATCATGTTGCACTTTTAATTAGTACATTGCGATCTTTGAATTTGGACAATTGACACAAATTAACGTTTCGATTCAGACATGACAAGGTAAAAGAAACCAGCCACCAAGTAGCATCATATTTGCCACCTGTACCTACTGGTCATTACTTGCGTAGAACCGGCAGTGGTCACTCAAATGGCTAGACGAGGCCTCAACAGCGACGCCCTTAAATTCATTACAATGTGAACGCCGGATTTACACAATAGTTTACACGCCGGCAAACTTCCCCTTTCAAGCGACACCTCCAAGAGGGGAACGCCAACACCTTTAGCATAAGGCTTCCATATTCATGTCATCGAGGACCTGCTTGAAACGACCACTATTGACATCTCGCGGAGGAGACAAACATCGGCCGTGTCATCTACAGTAGCGGCGTTGTGGACACATCAGTCACCGACGTCGAGTCGTGGACATTGTGAGTGGACAGTCCAGCTGTGTCCAGCCACGAAGAAGGTCATCCAAGAGGTCAAGTAATCGACTTGACTGGTGCATAAAGAAAATGTTTGATGCCGACGATTTATTACATAACGAATTTGCATTCAATTTGCAGCGAAATGTATTTAAGTTAATATCTTCGCGCACGAAGGTTCCTTTACACGGCGGCCCACTTTATCGTATTTGTATTATTTATAGTCGATGTAATATTTGTCGTATTTATAGTATATGTAGTATTTGTCGTATTTATAGTCTATGTAGTATGTGTCGTATTTATAGTATACGTAGTAATTTGGTATGCATAATGACAACCTTTGTATCATTAACTAAAAAATCAAAATACATATCAGTGTTTCTAGTTAGTATATGTGTAACTACACTTAAAAACATACTAGCAGACATACTAATATATTATTTATATAATAAGCCTTAGTATCATTAACTACAACATCTAAATATGTTTCAGTATTTCTAATTATTCTACGTGTATATTTACACTTTTCAAAAACCACTAGTTGACTTGCTAGTATATTTATAAGCCTTTATGCTGTGCAGAATGCATCATCGTTTCATTATACTGTTGCTGTTTGTACTTTGACAGAAGAAACCCCCCTTACTGCGCATTTTTGTACGCAAGCTAATGGTGGTGCATTCATTGTAACTAAACACGTGACCGCCTATGCCGTTTATTTTAACACAGTAGGCCCTATTTTAACACAGTAGGCCCTATTCCATTTGGCTTGCTGTAAACTGGTAATTAGAGTTAACGAGGGCGTATCAACGAAAATTACACACAACTTGGAGAGGGACTGAAAAAGGGAAGAGTTTTTAAATAGATTATCGATGGGTTATTGCAAAATTATTATGTTGTATGTTATTATACACTCCTGACAGAAGTGTTCATTCCA
>BSQZ01000029.1:5275000-5382500 GCA_033239005.1 Lamellibrachia satsuma | reverse complement strand
TGAAAGGAGTCAACGACAAAACAACTATGACAATACATATCGGTTATAGACTTAGGTCTACCATAAACAACTATGACAAAACATATCGGTTATAGACTTAGGTCTACCATAAACAACTATGACAAAACATATCGGTTATAGACTTAGGTCTACCATAAACAACTATGACAAAACATATCGGTTATAGACTTAGGTCTACCATAAACAACTATGACAAAACATATCGGTTATAGACTTAGGTCTACCATAAACAACAATTACGTACGTTTGCTTTATACGCGTTGTTATAAACTGGGATACTTATTTCTTGAAACAACTATTGATGACAGTCAAATATCAGCTAAAATATTTTTCGAAAGTACGTTAACACCTTAGAAGCCATTAACGTTCAAATGATATTGGCTCCCTTACTCCCTCCCCCCTCTCATTCCCCCTCCCCCTCCCCCTCCCCCTCCCCCTCCCCTTCCCTCCCTCTCTCTTTCTCTACGTAAAATGTTTGCAAAGTGTAAACTAAATCAGTAACATACGAATGAGGAAGCACAACCAATTAGAGGACAACGCTCTAATTCGTCAAGAAGTTGTCCTCTCAGTCGCTTACGCTATAATGAATACAGCGTGAATGAGAATAAGGCGGCGTCCCATAGACTCACGGCTTCGTTTCTAACGCGACAAACCTTTCTGCGAAAGTTGGAAATTAATTTATACGACACACGTTTAGTTTGGCATTTATGTCGTCAAACTGCCTTGCCGGACATTACGCGTGCGATGGGCAGCGATAAGGTCATTGTATCGTACGTCCTAAGTGTGACCGCCCATACTCCATGTCGACTTGGTGATTATCCTCACGACAAAGTGACCCGCGCCTATTGTTCGCAATCCGAGAAACGGCCAAGCGGCCGGTCAGCCGAAACGCTTAAGTCGGTCTTGGTCGGTGATTTACAGAGGACGCGCGCCATTTGTCTGAAGTAAACGACGCCGACGATTACGCACAATTAGCGCCTTGAGTCGCCGCTTTTGTTGACGGCAAGTGAGTGAATCGTCTCGCAGCGTACGCAAGACCAACACATACATACGTTTTTAAGCATCGCCACAAATAATATGCGTGCGTGCGTGCGTGCATGCGTGCGTGTATGCGTGCGTGCATGATACATTATGTAATTTAATCCTGTGTCTGAGGTGTAAGCATGAACAAGTACTATTAAATGCCATAAGTACGTATTATAGAAAAACAACACCGAGGATTTTGGGGATGATTTCTGAAATTGTTACAATTAAGCAAAATTCACTCTAAGAGGGGTTCGTTCGGACCCCTCCCCCCCCTGAATCCCCTTCCCGCACCCGAGGACGGGTTTCATAGTTAAAGCTAACGCAAATGTAAGCGTATCTTACAGAAATGGTGAGGTCCTACTGCCAACTGTGACCGTTCAGCTAAGCCATTGAAGACTCTACTGCTCCTACTGTTTGTCTGCGCGTTATCTGCTGGATCTCGATGGAGCCGGTAAGTGTCGACATTGAGAGGTCTGGCCACTTTTATCAACACGACTTAATTGTGACACGATCGAGTTGACAACTGCGGTATTGCATTGTCGTCTCATTTCAGGTCCCCGGCTTATCGCTAATTGCCAGCACCGTTGGGGTCATGTCGCAAGGCCTGCATATCCTTACGACAGGGCGCCGATGTTACAGAACAAAGTACCATTTTAGTGTTTTTTTAACATAACTGAACGAGAAAAAGTGAAACCGAACAATGTGGTTTAGCATTGCTTGTCTTGTAATAATATACCAGAACGTATGTGCCACGCGTTGACAGACTGAACATGTGTAAATTGTAATTATGTTATTATAATGCTAATAGTTAAGTCGATTATTCATCTTTGACAGGCCATACTTTCCATGGGTTTTATCCCCGTAACAATAAAATGTACAGACAAAACTAGATATGTTCTTAAGTATTGCAGTTCTGCACCGAGGCACACTGTACTTAGTGTTATTGTGGGTTGTACTTAGTGTTATTGTGGGTTGTACTTAGTGTTATTGTGGGTTGTACCTAGTATTATTGTGGGTTGTACTTAGTGTTATTGTGGGTTGCATTGGAATTTCCCGGAGGTGAGGCATATGACGACCATCTTTCATTTCTTCTGTACCACTGCGTTGGCTCTTCCACCTTTTCAAGCACACAATTCTTGCTTTGCTTTATCTTCTGTTTTCATCGACAGTGGAACCTTCCTCTAGTTGATCGACTTTGATTCATGTCTATCATGTGTACAGACTTCCTCGATCGACACATTTTCTCGAAATGATTCAACTTCAGACATTTTCTGTATTTTTGACCAAATGCAGGACATCTTTGTCCTTAATGTGCATAACCGCATTTGAAATAGGGTTTATGCTGTTCACGTTTTGGCTTTTCATAGTTTGGTTTGCTTGGCCATGACCTTGGCATTGCTGTGTTCACAGCTTGCACAGTGTCACTTTGTACTGCCTCTTTCAATGATTCCATGTCCTCTTTTGAGTCTTCTGCTGCACGGCATTTTTGTAATGCTTTATCCAATGTTAGCTTCCCATCTGAATGTTCCAGTAGTCTTCGTATCGTTTGATCGTCTTCGGAACCCAACGTCAGTGCACGCAGCACCATGTCGTCATACAATGGGCCGAAGTCACATTCTCCAGTTTGTTTACGTAGCTGCGTCAAAAATTCATCGATGGATCGACATATGGCTTTGTTTCTGAGTGAACAACTTGTGTCTTGTGACCAACATATTTACTCTCGGTTTGCAAAAACTGTCAAATTGCTGCACTGCTGTTGCATAGTTGTCTTTATTTTCACCTTCAGTGTTATGGAAATTTTTATAAATGTCATCCACCTACACCGATCACTCTCAGTAGTATTGCTACTTTTACGGGATCTGGCAGACTGTGTAGCTACTAGGAATTGACGCGCTTCTTAAAGGCCAACCTCCAAAATTGTTTGACAGTTGGTTTGGCAGAGGCCACTTTTTGCATATTCTCCAATCTCTGTTAAACTTTAATCCGATTAAATACATAGCCTAAACATGTAGATTCTAAAGTTTCTTTGTTTAAATCCGAAAACTCACCAAGAGGCAGGCGGGGAATGTTAGGAATGTTACCCCCTACTGTTACGCCTGGTACCAAGGTACGGAGTTCGTTTTAACAACCTAAAGAAATATAAATAAATGCTGGAATTGAATTATGATGGCGATATTCGACAGCTGCTATGTTCTTCTTCATGTTATGCTAAAAACAGTGTGGGACCATCTATAATTCATACAATGAGACCCTGTTCCGGGAATGTGTTTTGAAATTGGCCATGCGTGCACATTACTGTTGCATATACAAACTGGTAATTGAATTAGAACACAATCTAAAATTAGCCCTTTCCCACACAGCACTTTTTGGTAGATAATATAGTCCATATATATATATATATATATATATATATATATATATATATATATATATATATATATATATATATATATATATATATATATATATATATATATATATATATATATATATATATATATATATATATATATATATATATATATATATATATATATATATATATATATATATATATATATATATATATATATATATATATATATATATATATATATATATATATATATATATATATATATATATATATATATATATATATATATATATATATATATATATATATATATATATATATATATATATATATATTATATATATATATATATATATATATATATATATATATATATATATATATATATATGTATATATATATATATATGTATATATATATATATATATATATATATATATATATATATATATATATATATATATATATAATATATATATATATATATATATATATATATATATATATATATATATATATATATATATATATATATATATATATATATATATATAGAAACTAGAATTTAGGCCCAGGCCCGACCCAGACCGTGAAAGTTTGGCCCAGACCCGCAAGTTTCAGGGCCATAACCGCGGACCAAAAAACGGGTAAGCCCGCGGCCCGCAAGCCCGCGGCCGGCTAAGTTTAGAGAAGATAAAACTATAATCTTATAAGAAATACGAAACACAAATAAACTGTAAAACAGACTTATTGTTTTAATAAATAAACAAAATTATATATGAACATTGCATAATGTTTACTACTGAAATACTAATGTCAGTTGTTGTTTAGTAGTGTCTAGCTAGTAGCTAGTACCAGCTAGTACTATATGTCACCCACTGGCACTGACACCCAGTGGCATTTCCAGCAGGCCTGCAGTCACTAGCCTGAGACAGATCGGGTTGAGATATGTGTAAATTAGTACAAGTGTGTCAATGAATCAGTACTGGGGAAATTGTAGATACTAAATAGTTCACACAATTGAAAAATACCAATTACTAACTGGGGTAGGTACTGGGTACTGGCACTACTGGGCAGTGGCCAGTTGGCTGGTCATTCAGGCGGGCAATGTTTGGAGGGAAGACCTAGACAATAGAATGTCCACTGGTTTGGTCAAAGGGTGATTAAGTTGATGGTTAATCATAGCATGATTGCCTCTGCAAATATGTCTAAAGTAAATATTTGGGGCTGGCTGCTTCCAGCCAGGTGAACTTAAGTGGCCTAGTATGGGGTCATTAGATCTATGCAAAAGGGTACATTCATGCCAAAAATATGCGGTTTAAGAGTCTAGACATCACGGATTAAGGGATAGAAAGTTAAGTTCGAGCTGAAGAAGAATGATATGAAACATGCATAAACTGTGATGAAGCCAGTGAAACAAGTGCCACTACTCCAGTCACAGTGTCTTGGAAAGACAGTACATGTTTAAAGAATTACAGTACAAAGATATGGGCATGCGACTATGCATATATTTTATACGAGATGTCTTTATTAAAAGAATGCACATTATTAAAATGATACCATAGGAAGTCCCATTGTTGAAAAGAGGTTAAACTGCATTCCAATGTATAAAGCACTAGTGTCATTTATAATTCCATGCAGGGTCTCAATTTCCAACTATATAATAATAAAGAAATAATTTTAAGCATTCATTAACCGGAATTACAATTTATAATCAGTCTTTATTAATAATAAAATTAATAATCTGGGTTTTGTATGAATATTTTTATTATGTCCAGGCCCAGCCCAAGCACGACCCGGCCCGCTCACACTAGGGCCAAGCCCGGTCCAAGCCAGATGTGTTTAAAGCCCGATGTGTCTTTTTTCAGCCCAGGCCCGGCCCGGGCCCGCAATATGTAGGCCCAGGCCCGCGAAATTATGTAGAATCCCTGCCTGCCCAGCCCGGCCTCTACACCCACGTCGTCGACCACGTCCACACCCACGTCGTCGACCACGCCCACACCCACGTCGTCGACCACGCCCACGCCCACGTCGTCGACCACGTCGTCGACCACGCCCACACCCACGTCGTCGACTACGCCCACACCCTCGTTGTCGACCCCGCCCACACCCACGTCGACGACCACGCCCACACCCACGTCGACGACCACGCCCACACCCACGTCGTCGACCACGCCCACAAGTACGTGTCTGTGGTTGTGACTTCCAAGATGTTTGACGTTTAATTGTTGTCTTCAGCCAACTATTACAATTTATTTGAAATGTATTGGTGTTGGTATCACGGAAATATCACTTATAACAAGAACTATCCCTTGTATAGTGAAAAGGTCTTTTCGCTATCATATTGTGCACATTCCTGACGTGTTCTACTCGGTGCTACTACCCCGCATCAATTAGGCTCTTTGCAACGAGAACATAATTCCAATATACCAATAAACAGTTCAAGTATTTTCATTCTGTACATTAATCGTGTAATGTTATACGTGTGGATGCAATGTAACGGTCTTTCGTTGACATCTAGGCAGATTGGATTTTGGAATGTCGCAAGGTGACACGTGTGGCTGGATTTCGTCAAATTTGGTCAATAATAGTGATTTTGAGTTGTTTACATATTTGCGTAGAACAATTATTCAACTTGCCTTGTGTACACATTGTTGTTACGAAATAAAACATTTGATGTCATAAAACATCGTTTTTGTGGCATGCCCCATCGTCCCAAAATCTTTGTTTTGGTGAAATGATGCGTGTAATGCGGCTTGTTTACATTTTTTCTAGCGATGTTTATACGTCACCAAGCCGCTAAATTCCAACATGGCGCATACCGTAAGAAAGCGTCACTTTCGACTGTCTCATGGGAGTAATCTTTTATAAAGATATCCGGCCATATCCGAGTTATCCCGATTACATATGAGCACCTCCCGCCAACCCAAGCCAACGAAGACTCCAACAATTGGCTTCTTATTGGCCGGCGAGAATCACGTGGTGCGTAACAACGACGTGATTGGCTACAGCGCTCGCTTCCGCATAAATTATGCTCCGCATAAATTAATTCGTTCTACGACTTTCCACGCGTTCTCTCACGATTATTTACGAAAGCAGCAGTATGGCAGATAGAAGAAAGAAAGGGAAGGAGTTTTATGGTGTTGGGAAGATCCAGCGACGCAGACAGTTGCAGCTGGCTCGTGCTTCAAATCGAAAAGCGTCGGAAAGTGGCATTTCATCAGCCGATGTTGGTGAAAGTTCCGTGCCGTCGTCGGAGACAATGGCAGCAGAGGTATAATACAGTTTTTATGTATACATAAAATTAATTTGTAAATACGCTCAACTGTGCAACACTAAATAATGAAATGTATTCAGCGTTACCGACAACTGACAATGCTTGGTGCATAATGTTATTAGTATTACTGTTACTGTTAGCAGCTACTCAGCTACGCCCTCCTGGGCCCTGCCACTGCCAACTAAGAACTGAAATAATAATGGCACTAATGACCGTGTATATCTATTCACTTAGAATTGAGAAAGCAGTAGTTTATTGTTATGTTTTCTGGTAATTTCATAACTCAGACACAATCATAAATGGCCAACCAAAAATACTGTTTCTACCTATTTTGTTGGTGTCATCCAACATATATAGGCTAATGATGTTTTGAACTCAAGTTGAAATCTAATAAATGAACTGTTCATCCCACAGGTGCCATCAACTACACAGACATCGACTTCTGCAACTCAGAAGAAGTTCAACTACAAACGTCTTCTCTGTGACATGGCGATACCTGGTGACGATGAGCCTGAGGAGTCAGCTACTGAGAACGACGACAGTGCTTGTGACACCTTCTCTACGGTCATTGTGCGTGTCTCCAAACTCACTGAGCTGGTAAAGATGCTGCTGTGTCCGTCCTGTCAGTGCGCCACTCTTGCTGTACGTGCCATCAACTGCACGCTGGGGTTAGTTTGCAAGTTGGAGACATACTGTGTGACATGTGATGAAGTCATCAACAGCACACATTCGTCAGATCGCATCGGCGGTACTGCTGGAAACCTGCCGTTTGTGGTGACACGGTCTGTCGTGTCAGCATCGATGGACATGGGTGTCGGTTACAGTGGAATCGTGAAACTGTGCCGATACCTTGACATGAAAGCCATCACCCACACCTCCTTTGCCACCCACAGGAAGGCCATCACGAATGCCAGCATGGTGACAGCGACCAACATCCTCCCCGACGCTGCGAAGGTTGTCCGACGTGTGTATGCCGAAGCCGACCCATCACTCGCTGATGCCGAGGTGATCGATTTGACCGTCAGTTACGACGGCTCATGGATGAAGCGCGGTCATACTTCTGCCTACGGGATTGGATGCGTGATCGACACGGTTACTGGACTGGTCCTCAATCTGACTGTGTTATCATCCTACTGCCAGGCCTGTTCGTGTGCCAAGGCAAGGTTTGGAGGCTCCGACACGGCCAACTTCCAGGCGTGGCTTCGAAGCCACAACGACTGCAATCGGAACTGCGACGGGTTAGCAGGTGGGATGGAGGTGACAGCTGCTGAGATCTTGTGGAACTGATCACTTGAGAAAGGGTTCCGATACACCACCATGGTCTCGGACGGTGACGCAAGGACATTCAAGCATTTGTGCGAGCTGAATGTGTACGGGGAAGACGTTGGCCTGACAAAAGAGGAATGTATCAACCACGTCGCGAAACGGCTGGGTACGGCACTGAGGAAGCTATCTACGCAGAC
Source organism: Lamellibrachia satsuma (assembly GCA_033239005.1). NCBI lineage: Eukaryota > Metazoa > Annelida > Polychaeta > Sabellida > Siboglinidae > Lamellibrachia > Lamellibrachia satsuma. The sequence continues at coordinate 5,374,357 of BSQZ01000029.1, read as the reverse complement.
GAAGAATGCTGGCGTCACACTCGGTGGACGAGGGCATGGGAAATTAATACTGGCCACGATCACGAAACTGACAGCATATTATGGCAAGGCCATCCGTGCTCATCCCGAGAAGCTTGACGAGATGCAGGCTGCCGTCTTCGCAACATTTTACCATGCATCATCAACAGACGAAAAGCCAGAACACGACAGCTGTCCAAAGGGCAAAGATAGTTGGTGCTTTTTCCAGCGAGCACTGGCCGAGGGGAAAGAGCCGGGAGACCACCGCTCCAACGTCGGCACGCCGCTCTCACCAGAGGTAGCCGTACACGTGAAAGAGGTGTACGAGCGTCTTGGCCACGCCAACCTCCTCAAACGCTGTCTCAGAATGCCAACGAATCGCTCCACTCGATGGTGTGGGCCAAGTACCCCAAGACCGGCTTCGTGGGGATTCAGCGGGTGTTGTTTACCACATGCTGCGCTGTCGGCGAATTCAACAGTGGGGCACAGACAACAGTTGAGCAGTTGTATAGTGCCATGGGCATGGCTACTGGCCAGCAGCTGATAGCCTCAGCTGAGAAAGCCGACCGCAAGCGACTGAGGCAGTCGATGCGGCAAGAAGCTGCACGCACAAAGGAAGCGAGGCGTGCGCGCCAACTGTACCGTGTTGTATGTACTACCAGTAGTGCAGCTGACTATGGACCGGATGCATTTTAGAATGTGGACAATGACGCTGTGGACATACCAGCTGTTATGTGTAGTCTTTCAGTCTTATAATATTTGTCCTTTATTAGATATTGTGACTGTCAACAAAGTAATACACTTATTTTGAATATCTTTTTCCAACTACAAACGTTTTGCACAATGTGGTCAAATGAATCTGTTCTGTTATTTCTCAACTGATGTGCTTGAAACTTCACGTAGTACATGGTGATAGTATACTCTAGGAGAAGCATCAGCATTTCAAGAAATCTGATCAAGTATTTACTTATTCGGTATGCTACATCAAGGGACGTTTTTTACGCGTGTATGTAGCATTGGCAACATTTACATTATATTTTATTCCTCATTGAATTATGTGGCTTCTGTTGCAGATTACATGAGAGACAGTTCAGTTAGTTAGTTGTGTGAAGTGTTATAGTTTTATATGTTCTATATTGTACATGAAATGTATCAACAAAGTATGCACATACTTTGAATGCCGTTTTCTCAATTATACATTTTTCGGACAAACTGTGTGTTCACCGGACTATTTCTCAGCTATTTATCAACATATATGCTTGAAACTTTACATAATACAAGGTGATAGTATTTTATAGGCAGTGACAGCAGCATTTTTTATGAAATCCATAATAGTATTGTTGCAATATTCCATGGGCATAAGCTACCGCCAATAATTCTGGTATGAAATAGACCCATGTTGTAAAAAAATTAATTAAAAAAATCTTTTGTAAATCAAAAACAAATGCAGCTACTGCCTATAGGATTGTCTATTCTAACTGTGTGTGTTTTTTGGTTGAAATTGACCCATTGATTATGCCTTAAAAAATCCTGTGAAAAATGTATATGTAAATACAAGATGGAGGCCATGGGGGGGTACGGAACCCTTAAAAATCTGAAAAAAATACACAGAGCATTTTTTTTAGCATAATTCACCATCACTCACCAGTTTCAGCCCTCTAAGTTAAGAAATAAGAAAAACTGATCTGAGAGTGTGATGTCGCCTTCGCAGAAAGGTAATTTGCACATTACATAATGTCCTCATTGAGGTTGCCAATGACCTCTTGTATCACGGTTTCTTTGTGAGTTATTTGTGTCAAATACTTTTCCAAGGAACATTTCCTTATTTCCCTATTTCCATTATTCAGCGGGTAACTTCTGTTTCATTAACATAAACTGTTTGTAGACATTATTCAACTCATTTCGCTTCCACCTGACATCTTGACATATACTGTTTTTTACTGCAGTAGCTGTTGAACATCCTTCTTTTGATGCCTCTGAGCGAAGTGGTCAGAATTTGTCTTTAGCTGTGCAACATTAAAGCTTGGTACATGGTGTACCAACATTCACCACACCTTGGTACATGGTGTACCAACATTCACCACACCTTGGTACATGGTGTACCAACATTCACCGCACCTTGGTACATGGTGTACCAACATTCACCGCACCTTGGTACATGATGTACCAACATTCACCACACCTTGGTACATGATGTACCAACATTCACCACACCTTGGTACATGGTGTACCAACATTCACCACACCTTGGTACATGGTGTACCAACATTCACCACACCTTGGTACATGATGTACCAACATTCACCGCACCTTGGTACATGGTGTACCAACATTCACCACACCTTGGTACATGATGTACCAACATTCACCACACCTTGGTACATGGTGTACCAACATTCACCGCACCTTGGTACATGGTGTACCAACATTCACCACACCTTGGTACATGGTGTACCAACATTCACCACACCTTGGTACATGATGTACCAACATTCACCGCACCTTGGTACATGGTGTACCAACATTCACCACACCTTGGTACATGATGTACCAACATTCACCACACCTTGGTACATGGTGTACCAACATTCACCACACCTTGGTACATGGTGTACCAACATTCACCACACCTTGGTACAAGTTGCACCAACATTCACCGCACCTTGGTACATGGTGTACCAACATTCACTACACTTTGGTACATGGTGTACCAATTTTCATCACACCTTGCCTAGCGTAACAACCGTTTGATAACATTTTAAATAAAGTCGTTGTTTTCCAAATAATATTCCGACACCGAAATACGTCGGCCGGAATAGCTCAGTTGGGAGAGCGTTAGACTGAAGATCTAAAGGTCCCCGGTTCAATCCCGGGTTCCGGCAATGCCGAACCTCGGCGGTCGACAACTTATTTTTTTCTTATACTTCTCGCGATGTCGTAAACATAATATTATAGACCTCGAGTAATGCACGAATATCAGTAGCCTTGATTAGAATAATCAAAATTGTGCTGGTTGCAGTGCACTTGGTAATATATACTTTGGAAACATCGTAAGTTTAACGTATATAGTTCAACTTTATAATAATCACAATACATATGCATTATGAGAAAGACAATGTAAAATATATTGTGGTATACAAACACTAGTTGTGTATTTTTTCATCAGCTCTCGCAGTCGTCGGTCGTCGTAGGTTGCACCCGACCTTGTATAGGCCGCCTTAGTCGAGCTGACCTAGCGATACTGTTTTCGGCATCTCCTCACCCAGATCTGCGGTGTGAGCCCACACAGTTCGTCACGAGCAGAAACAGAGTGCTTCTGAAGGTAGTTGGTCGGTGCCAGGGCGTTTGTCAGATTCTAGAGAAAGAGTGTTCGATACCGAATAGATCTTCCCCCTTTTCTCTCCCTCCCTCCCTCCCTCCCTTCCTGTTGTTGTTGGTTATGCAAATAATATTCCAACACTGACTTTTATTTTGCTTCTAAATGTAGTACAGCAATATAAAAACATATTGTCTTCCTATATATATATATATATATATATATATATATATATATATATATATATATATATATATATATATATATATATATATATATATATATATATACACTCGGCCTAGTAAGACGCAATCCACGGTTTACTAGGGAAGACCCACCTATACATTATTTATGTGGGCGGTTTAATTACGGATGAATTGCATAATAAGATACCATAATGGAATCAAATTTACAATGTAGATTTTTGTGTCATATCTGCACAGATTTGTGCACGACAGTGAATAAATCGTATGTGCGTATGATATCAATGTCAAATCAATCATTCAATAAACCCTATCATGAGTTGTTGCCACAGCAGTGGCGTCGTGTGGTGGGCTGGGAACGAACTAAGTTATGCCACTTAATGGCAGGTTGTGACAATGCTACCCGACAGATGGCGATACAGTAAGCACTAGTTTCTCTTCGCTGGTTCGCTGTGTTAAATTGCTTGAGACCACAGGTAGAAGGGGCGACATCTACAGTATTTTGGTTCACTGCTGCAGCTTCATAGATTCGTGGAACTACTATTGGACCAAAAGCACTAAAAGTACGTTTCACGTTCTTGAATACATACATGTCAATTGTACGGAGTCTCTGTCATTTTGATATACCCCAGGGCGTTTTTTATTGAATTTTCACTGGGTGGGCAATGTCCTAAAAGGGCACTCCAAATGGTTAAAAAGGGCACCTTACGCATTATTAATGATTATTTACATAACCCTTAGGAATGTATGAAACATATATATATATATATATATATATATATATATATATATATATATATATATATATATATATATATATATATATTAGTATATTTTATCCATATGGTTGCACACTGACGACTGCATCTCGGTATAAAATTAATGTTACACTTATATCCCAGAATTTTTTTATTACAAACACATGCAGTAGTTAGAGAAACATGACACGTCTCTAGCAACTTGCAAGTTAGTACGTTTGACAGTCGTCTCAATTTCACTAGACGAGCCCCGTTTTGAGGGTGAATTTCCTAACGAATTCACTCTGCCCGTAGATATCCCAATCTGGAGCTCCGCATCTTCTGGCCTTCTCCAGGAATTTGACGACAGCGGGTCGAGGGTCAAAGTAGGCGGTGCCCACACCATTCAGTGCCACCATGAGGCGGGCGTTTCTCGTGTCCTCACCCATGCTGGTGCGGTGATTGTTCTTTCCGGGAATGGTCAATCCCTCATCAATCTCAACTTCTTGACGGCAGCGCCAGTCACAGTGAGAAGATCGCTGATGAACAAATCACTCCTTTGCAACTTCTTCTGGAGTGTTTCAAATATCTCCAGGATGTCGCCCACCAGTGAGGTTATCCACTTCTGTTGGTGGTTCCAAATTCTCAGAAACCCTTTGGCTTCAGCCTTCTCCTTTCTGTCGCTGGTACTTTCAGGTGCTTGCATCTGTTCCCACACCTTAATGCAGTCTGGTAGCACAGCATCCACCAGCTGCAGCTTGTGCTGGGCAAACCTGATATTGTAGTGCCGGGGGAACTGTTTGACATTCCCGGCTTGCGCTGACAACATCTTCATCCTTCTCGGCGTCCGGAAGAATCGTACGAGCCCCAGTAGATTAGACTTCCAGATGCCCAGCTCCGGTATGGTGCTGACGACCGAATCAATGGCTAAGTCCGACCGGTGAGCCAGAAAGTTGCCAGACCTCTCTGCACTTGGTCAGCAAGCAAACGCCATAACCCACCATGTCTGCCAGTGTTTGCCGATTCGCCGTCAGTGGTGACACCGACGAGCTTCGTGTCTTTACCTCCGGTCAGAACCAAAGCTTTGTTCACCTCTTCCAGTAGTCCAGGGGCGCCGTTCGTCTCTGGCGAATGCATGACGACGAACACACATGTTACGCTACCATCACTGTTAGCCATCCGTCCACTTACAAACTTGTAGTCCAACATTTGCCTGTCACAGCTGCCATCAATCTGCACACTGAAGACTGTGCATCGGTTCAACATTTGAGACAGACACACTTTCTCTAGTTCGTATATGACATCCAGCATCTGCTTATAGTAGTTTGGGTCCCGGATCATGGCTGCTTGATGAACTGGCTATCGGGTGAGAACACCACGAAGGTAGTATCTCTGTGACTGGTTGTACACTTTTATCTTTGGGAGTGTCATCAGATGTGATGGCAGTGAACGGATCATGGCTGCTTGATGAACTGGTACTCGAGCGAGAGCACGACGAAGGCAGAATCTCTATGACTGGTGGTACACCTTTGTCTTTGGGAGTGTCATCAGGTGTCATGGCAGCGGACGGATCATAGTTCCCTGGCGGCATTGTGGGTATTTCTGGCAATGAGTCATTGAGGCTGCGTCGAAAAATTGTGTCTAGGCGTTGACATTTTACGGCAGATTTCTCTAGCCCTTTTTGTTTTCGTTTTGCTTTTCTGTCTCTGTTAGGCATGATTGGCAGGATATCGACCTGGACAAGTTAGATGGTTAAATGTAATAACTAACTCAGGAAAAGCCTGTCTATTTGAAACACTTTTATAGTGGAATTACAATGCGAGCGGCGACATGCTCTAGACTCTAGACATAAATATACTGAAGATATAGGCATAAGGCAGAAAAGAGAGTAATACAAAACATGCATACCACGTCTATCAATCAAATGGTTGGCTGAGTACTTAACAAATAAAAATATAGAAATCCGTACTTCCAAAACTGACATGTGCAAATGTTGATTACATTTTTTATGTTAATATGTGGACCACCAACTTTTGAGTAACAATTTTCCAAAGTTGAAGTCCCTGCTGACCGCCAACTTTCCATCTCACATATAGACCACTATCAACTACTCATGCATTTAAAAATTTATATGTTTGGTATGTATACAATATGCTTCTTTGAGTTACTATGCTTAAAATTTCGATTTCTCAAAAATGCGGAGAATGAATTGGCTAGGTTACTGCCTGAATAAAAATCTACCCTGACAGGTTTATGGCTGTTGTGATGTTTGTATCATCTTACCTACAAGAGGGATCATTATTAAATGTGATTATTTTGTGATATTTGTTAAACGTTTCCAATTGCTTTCTTGGACACTACACACACTTTGCCAGGTTTATTTATTATTTGAAAAAAAAACAGCCGACTGAAAGGTTGTTGATACATCGTTAATCCCCGCCCGCTCGCTCTCGACCAGTGGTAATAGCGAATGGGCGTGGTTTAGTCTCGCCTGGTACGTTTCGCAATTTCGCGGCCAGGACACCGGTTTATGTTAACAGCTATTTCAACATCACTGTAAAGAACTGGATTGCACGCGGCTCAATCGTGTAAAATGTGATGGCGGGTCTTGTTGAATTATACACAATTTAAACAAACAGTAACATGCAGGTACACATATTTACATATACATAATCATTAGCTATTCTAGCACCGGAACACTGACGTCATAAGTAAACACTTCTATGGCTATGGTATGGCTATGCCACATAGCACGTTTTCAGTTCTTTGCATGAACTGTATGAAGAAGCCATTCGGCAATACGTCACTGTTATTGCTATGATGCTATTACATTCCTCACTTCCTGTCGCATGCATTAACGTAAACACACCATAACTCGGGTACTACTGCCTATGTCCATGATATTGCCATTATTCTTCGACTTTCGAGTCGAAAGTAAACCTCACCATTCGAGACGCATCGAACATGAAAATGGTAACATGAAAATAGTAACCTGGCATCTAGTTATGGAACAGGAAATATAAAGCCTTTTTTGAAAATGTAAGATTCCCCTCTGAGCCATATCAATAAATTGATCTTTTGTAGACATATTGCCCTTCTTTAACTTTGGTACTTTCTTGATTTTGCCACCAATGAAAATTAACTAAATCACACTAACAAAAAGAATACAAATTTTTACCTACATTAATACAAGGGGCTGGTTAAGGAGAATGGGGGCACGCATTGGGGGGGCAAGTTGGTTTGACTGGGGGGGGGCAAATGAAAGGGCTGGGGGGGGCATTGCCCCCCCCCACTTTGTATGTTAAAAAACGCCCTGATATACCCCCAACATCTCCGCTATTTGATGTTCAACGGACACAAACATTACGAAGATTTTTTATAATTATCAGCTTATTATTTGTGAATCGTACTGCTTATTGCTTATCCGTGTGGCAGACTGTTGCCAGCCGCATGACAAGATCATGACAAGTTGCAGACAAAAACGTCACCTGCACAAACAAATATCTGCTAAAGTTGCAAAAAACATTTTTAACTCGACAAAGCCTTTTAACTCATCGCCCAGCAGCACAAGTCTGTGGAGAAGTGGAATAGAAGACTGCAAGAAACATCTGCTGTGGTCACCACAATGACAAGAAGCAGTCAAGGTATTGTGATTGCGGAAAACTTCCAATAATGTCCCGCCTCCTCTGACGCAGGCTACTGCCCGATTGTACCCTGAAACACCTATAGCCACAGTCACGGACCTGGCTAAGGCACGCGTCAATAAATAGCAACACATCGTGTGAAAGACACAACAGGAAAACATCCATAACATCGTCCGATGACCCGGAGCAGGCAGTTAGTGCGTTCAAAGTTCGATGACAAGGCGTGTAATCGCCTCATCAAGGAAACCCAGCAGTGAAAAACGAAACGATTGTACAAGTCGGATGTCAATGTGATAATTAGACGAACGACTGGCCATGGAAGATTGCTAGAAATCACAAAGGAGATACAGGTCTGTGCACTTTGAAGTAGCGATTTCTGCGTTAGCTGAGGTACGACTTACGTTTGACTTACAGTTACAATGGTAATTTTGAAATCAAGTGAAATCAACTGAAGTGCCTGAAGGAAATAGTTTCTTGTACGCATGTCAAATGGCTCGTCGGTGTATGAACAACACAAAACTAAATGGTTACCACTTACAATGTAAACAACACAAAACTAAATGGTTACCACTTACAATGTAAACAACACAAAACTAAATGGTTACCACTTACAATGTGAACAACACAAAACTAAATGGTTACCACTTAAAATGTAAACAACACAAAACTAAATGGTTACCACTTACAATGTAAACAACACAAAACTAAATGGTTACCACTTACAATGTAAACAACACAAAACTAAATGGTTACCACTTACAATGTGAACAACACAAAACTAAATGGTTACCACTTAAAATGTAAACAACACAAAACTAAATGGTTACCACTTACAATGTAAACAACACAAAACTAAATGGTTACCACTTACAATGTAAACAACACAAAACTAAATGGTTACCACTTACAAGGTCAACAAAATGTTTTAAACAAAATAATCTAAGTATCGTAACAGCAAAGTTTCTGTTCTCTGCCTTTCTCATGGCCACGACGCAGACCTGCTTCGACGCATTCTGAACTTACATAGAAAAACGGACTTCCCCTGAACGCAAATATCTGTTCGTCACGTTGTCAAGACTGATTAAAGTGTATCTCATCATTGTCCACCGTAATATCGAACCTGAACGGGCCTTTTCGGTGGTAAATACGATTGACATTACACGAGCACCGCTCAGAGTTGGACAAGGAGTCCTTTGATGCCATCATCTCGGTAAAGATGAGTTATCTCTCAGAGTCACAGAGCTGTGAACCGTCGCAGGAAGTTTTGCTGAAAGCAAAGACAACAAACATATGCACCGGTGTTCAATATAATGATTAATTTGTGCCCGTAAATAAATACTACTTCTTTTGTATATTTTTTATGTTTACTTTGATGGATTATATCTGAAGTTGTGGAGAGATCTGTCGCGCACGGTCAAGGCGACCAAGTGAGAGGCAGCCGCGCCGTCAGGGGGCAGCGTCGATTGTCTAATAATCTCAGTCATTTTGATCATCACACGTTGACATATATGTGAATACAATGCGCTAGGGGCTATCTATAAAGTACGTCACACTAAGTTTTTTTTAGATCCCCCTCACCACCACCACCCCACGCCCTAGTCACGCTTCGGAATGTTCGCCCGCACACTCGCTGTTCTTCGAAAAATAATGACATGGTATGACAATGACATAGTATGACAATGACATGGTATGACAATGTGGAACAATGTATCCAGTTTTCCGGTTGAAGAAACTGGCCTCGTTGACCTGTTAAAATAACACTGCAGAAGCCAATGTATTCTTGGACAGTTTGTGGATACGTTTGTCGTGTGCGCTGAACCTGCCCGGAAACTTCTCGTGATTGCGGTGTATTTCCGACAGACGAATACGTCTGCGAGAGTTTATTTGCTTGCGTTGGCCGTAGTGGACACGATCTCTTGTGTCTGTCTAACTATCTGGACCACCGTGCCAATGTCCGTAGAAAAAGTGCAGATACTAATTTGGTTCGGCCACGCATCATTACTATTCTCAATGTTGTTTCTGGTGTTTGTGTCGAGGGAGCGCCTCGCGGCGGTAATAGTAGGCGATCAGACCCTCAGTCATTTCAAGTTGATGTAAATGTCTACTTTTCGGTGTCACGTGGAAGGTTGTAGCCTAAACAACATTTTGGTTCGAGTGGACAACGACCAACCCCTATAGGGTCCACCGGGGCACTTTTTCGGCAACACACTCACCACGCACGCACCGTCACGTTACATGTCACGGGTGGGTGATTTGGTAACCTACGTGATATCCGTCGGCCGGAATAGCTCAGTTGGGAGAGCGTTAGACTGAAGATCTAAAGGTCCCCGGTTCAATCCCGGGTTCCGGCAATGCCGAACCTCGGCGGTCGACATATTCTTTTTTCTTATACTTCTCGCGATGTAGTAAACATAATGTCAAATAATGCACGAATATAAGTAGTTGCACACGCCTTGATTAGAATAATCCAAAACCGTACTGGTAGCAGTTCACTTTTAAAACATTGTAAGCCTTTGAACTCATCGCCCAGCAGCACTGCCCGATCAGTGCACACTGGAAGACCCATAGCCACCTCCACAGACCGGGCAAAGACACGCGGCAACATATGGCAACACATCGTGTGAAGGACACAATAGGAAGAAGATCCGTAACATCGTCCGATGACCTGGAGCAGGCAGTTAGTGTCTTTAAAGTTCGATGACTAGGCGTGTAATCACAGCAATGAAAAACGAAACGATCGTACCAGTCGGATGTCAGTATGATAATTAGACGAACGACAGGCCAGGGAAGATTGCTAGAAATCACAAAAGGCGATACGGGTCTGTGTACTTTGTTGACCTAAAATTGCCGAAGCGATTTCGGAATTAGCTGAGGTACGATTCACGTTTGACTTACAGTTACAGTGGTAATTTTGAAATCAAGTGAAAACAAGTGAAGTGTCTGAAGGAAAGTCGATCATTGCTTCTTGTACGCATGCCAAATGGCTGTGTATGAACAACACACAACTAAATGGCTACCAATTACAATGTTAAAAAAAAATTTAAACAAAATATTCTAAGTATCGCAACTGCAAAGTTTCGTTTCTCTGCCTTTGCCATGCCCTTCGATGCATTCTGAACTTCCATAGAAAAACGGACTTCCCCTGAGCGCAAATATCTGTTCGTCACGTTGTCAAGACTGATTATAGTGTATCTCATCATTGTCCTTGTATAGGCCGCCTAAGTCGAGCTCCTCCAGCGATACTGTTTTCGGCATCTCCTCACCCAGATCAGCGGTGTGAGGCCACACAGTTCGACTTAGGCGGCCTATACAAGGTCGGGTGCAATCTACTTCGACCGACGACTGCGAGAGCTGGTGAAAACAATACACAATTAGTGCTTGTATACCACAATATATTTTACATTGTCTTTCTCATAGTGCATATGTATTGTGATTATTATAAAGTTGATCTATATACGTTAAACTTACGATGTTTTTAAAGTGTTACCAAGTGCCCTGCAACCAGCACAGTTTTGGTTATTCTAATGAAGGCATGTGCAACTACTTATATTCGTGCATTACTCGAGATCTATATGTTTACTACATCGCGAGAAGTATAATAAAAAAGAAGTTGTCGACCGCCGAGGTTCGGCATTGCCGGAACCCGGGATTGAACCGGGGACCTTTAGATCTTCAGTCTAACGCTCTCCCAACTGAGCTATTCCGGCCGACGGATATCAAGGAGGTTACCAAATCACCCACCCGTGACATGTAACGTGACGGTGCGTGCGTGCGTGCGTGCGTGCGTGCGTGCGTGCGTGCGTGCGTGCGTGCGTGGAATACGCTGTCCTGCCTCCTAGTTTTCGTGTCTAATAGAAATTATAATGGTCTTTAGTGGAAGTTACGTTTTGAACAGAAATAGACAGAGGTGCGTACGTGACAATTTTTATCCGTTTTGAGAAAGACTCCACTTATTATGCAAACAGTTATTTTAATATTCGTTACATGTTTTGTATTGCGTAGTTCACGTGTAGAATATAGACCTGTCTGCATAACTAATAATAAATCGAATGTCCATGTTTATGTATGTTTAATGTGTGTAATATACCATGTTTAATGTGTGTAATGTACCATGTTTAATGTGTGTAATGGACAATGTTTAATATGTGTAATGGACCATGCAGTGGAGTAGTTTTGAGTTCTTCTCTGATATACTCACGAGTGGCAGTCACGACACACCAAGACACACATTTCTGCTTATGCACCTACCACCGACCAGTCGTCCTCCCAGTCCAGTGCTGGATCAGTGGTGTCTCAGACACCAGTGCTGTATGTTTGGGAAGTGCAATGAACTCATCAAGCCACTCCGATTCAACATCATCCATGTGCGCACACGAGTTCTCGGTGACTTTTTCCATGGGTTGGGATGCAACAGGCCGGTGTTTGTGCGGACACACCAAGATTGACTTTTCGCGCAGCGCTGCAGAACTTCACCGACGCACAGTAGAGTCCGCATTCCTTTTCCGTTCGTGTTCTGCTGAAATACACCCAAAAACTGGAATAGCAATCAATGCTGTCAGTCTGATATCGACACCTAGACGAGCAAAACACTTTTTAAATAAAGAACGTAACGATCACGAAGACACCCATCCTCATGTAACGCTTCGTAAAATTTACCTGGACTCCCCAAGCATGACGTACTTTATGATGGCCCCTTAGCTGTTGCATGGGGGGTTTCGGTCTGTTGTTTCCGTGTTGCGAAAAAAACTATAGCATGTCCAAAGAATAATCTTTCTTTAATTGTTAATTAATAATAACGAGTTGTTTTTCCAAATTATCATATACACCTTATATATACCTCATACACGTGCTATACAGTAGACACATAATAACAGTTCATATGTTTGTTTGAGTCACATACTACAAAAGTACTTTGTTTTTAGTCTTGCCAAAATGCGTTGTCAGCCCTGTGTGTACCTTAAGCAGTGCGTGTCTGATGCAATGAACGTTTTTGGATATATTGTAAAACGAGGCAACAATGCAAAGTAAAGCCGTAATAATAAGACAGAGAAGAGAAGATGAGAGGAGTGAGTAGAGAGGGGTAATAGAGGAGATAGAACAGAGAGAGGAGGGAGAGAACTGAGGGGAGGAGAGAGGAGAGAGAGAAGAGAGAGAGGAGAGATAGGCTATATAGGAGACAGGAGAGAGGAGATAGATGCGGAGGAGAGAGGAGATAGAGGAGAGAGAGAGAGAGAGGGGGAGAAAGAGTAGAGAAGGGGGACATGGGAGAGAGGACAGAGAGGAGAGAGATGAGAGGGAGGGAACTAGAGAGGAGAGAGGAAAGAGATACGAAAAAGAGGAGAGGAATGATGGGAGAGGGGGTCGGAATGAGAAATAGATATACAAAGAGAGAGAGAGAGAGGGGGGGAGATGAGATTAGAGACAAGAGCGAGAAAGAGAAACAGACAGACGGAGAGTAGAAAGAAGAAAGGCGTGGAGAGAGACACGGAGAGAGAAGAAGAGGGAGCGGGAGAGAGAGAGATATATAGAAGTAGACAGACAGACAAACATACGGGGGAGTGGAGAGAGATAGAGAGGGAGAGATCAATTCGGTACCGAACACTCTTTCTCTAGAGTCTGGCAAACGCCCTGGCACCGACCAACTGCCTTCAGAAGCACTCTGTTTCTGCTCGTGACGAACTGTGTGGGCTCACACCGCAGATGCCAGATATGGCGTGAGGAGATACGGAAAACAGTATCGCTAAATGAGCAAAGGCGGGCCTATACAAGGTCGGGTGCAATCTACGTCGACCGACGACTGCGAGAGCTGATGAAAAAATACGCAACTAGTGTTTGTATACCACACTATATTTTACATTGTCTTTCTCATAATGCATATGTATTGTGATTATTATAAAGTTGATATATATGCGTTAAACTTACAGTGTTTCCAAAGTGTTACCAAGTGCACTGCTACCAGCACAGTTTCGGTTATTCCATTCAAGGCGTGTGCAGCTACTTATATTCGTGCATTACTCGAGATCTATATGTTTACTACATCGCGAGAAGTATAAGAAAAGAAGTTGTCGACCGCCGAGGTTCGGCATTGCCGGAACCCGGGATTGAACCGGGGACCTTTAGATCTTCAGTCTAACGCTCTCCCAACTGAGCTATTCCGGCCGACGGATATCACGGAGGTTACCAAATCACCCACCCGTGACATGTAACGTGACGAAGAATACGCTGTGCGTGCATGCGTGCGTGCGTGCATGCGTTCGTGCGTGCGTAGTAACCTTAGTGATAATTTATTCATCGTTGTTTTTATTGATAAAGTTTAATTGCCGCTAAAGGTCACAATGTCGTGATACATAAATTAAAGCATAAACAATGTCAATGGCGGCATTTTTTCATGCAACTGTCGTAACTTCGGCGAAGAATACAGTAAACGTAAGTTTGTTAGACAGTGTGATCTATAGATTATAGCAACCTTTGCAGTCCTTAGAACTTCACATGTGTGCGATGTATCATGCGCATAGGCTAGCCACTTATTACGATAATATAGTTATTACTGTCTTAGGATGCAATGAACGTTTTTGGATATATTGTAAAACGAGGCAACAATGCAAAGTAAAGCCGTAAAAATAAGACAGATGAGAGAGAGGAGTGAGTAGAGAGAGGGGAAATAGATGAAAGAGAACAGAGAGAGGATGGAGAGAAGTGGGGGGAGTGGGGAGGAGAGAGGAGAGAGAGGAGAGAGAGGACAGATAGGCTATATAGGAGACATGAGAGAGAGAGAGAGAGAGAGCGGAGAAAGATTGGGAGGAGAGAGGAGAGAGGAGGGAGAGGAGAGAGATGAGAGAGAGGGATTGAGAGAGGAGGGAGGAAAGAGAAAGGAGAAAGAGGAGTGATGGGAGAGGGGGGAGGAATGAGAAACAGAGATACAAAGAGAGAGAGAGAGAGAGAGAGGAGGGAGGGAGAGGGAAAGAGAGGGTGGGGGCGAAGAGAGTAGAGACAAGAGCAAGAAAGAGAAACAGACAAACGGAGAGTAGAAAGAAGAAAGGCGTGGAGAGAGACACAGAGAGAGAAGAAGAGGGGGGCGGGAGAGAGATATATAGAAGTAGACAGACAGACAAACATACGGGGGAGAGGAGAGAGATAGAGAGGGGGAAGATCTATTCGGTATCGAACACTCTTTCTCTAGAATCTGACAAACGCCCTGGCACCGACCAACTGCCTTCAGAAGCACTCTGTTTCTTCTCGTATCGTTAGATGAGCTCGACTTAGGCGGCGTATACAAGGTCGGGTGCAATCTACGTCGTCCGACGACTGCGAGAGCTGATGAAAAAATACGCAACTAGTGTTTGTATACCACACTATATTTGACATTGTCTTTCTCATAACGCATATGTATTGTGATTATTATAAAGTTGATCTATATGCGTTAAACTTACAGTGTCTCCAAAGTGTTACCAAGTGCACTGCAACCAGCACAGTTTCGGTTATTCTATTCAAGGCGTGTGCAACTACTTATATTCGTGCATTACTCGAGATCTATATGTTTACTACATCGCGAGAAGTATAAGAAAAGAAGTTGTCGACCGCCGAGGTTCGGCATTGCCGGAACCCGGGATTGAACCGGGGACCTTTAGATCTTCAGTCTAACGCTCTCCCAACTGAGCTATTCCGGCCGACGAATATCACGGAGGTTACCAAATCACCCACCCGTGACATGTAACGTGACGAAGAATACGCTGTGCGTGCGTGCGTGCGTGCGTGCGTGCGTGCGTGCGTGCGTGCGTGCGTGCGTGCGTGCGTTCGTGCGTGCGTAGTAACCTTAGTGATAATTTATTCATCGTTGTTTTTATTCATAAAGTTTAATTGCCGCTAAAGGTCACAATGTCGTGATACATAAATTAAAGCATAAACAATGTCAATGGCGGCAACTTTTTCCTGCAACTGTCGTAACTTCGGCGAAGAATACAGTAAACTTAAGTTTGTTAGACAGTGTGATCTATAGATTATAGCAACCTTTGCAGTCCTTAGAACTTCACATGTGTGCGATGTATCATGCGCATAGGCTAGCCACTTATTACGATATTATAGTTATTACTGTCTTAGGATGCAATGCAATGAACGTTTTTGGATATATTGTAAAACGAGGCAACAATGCAAAGTAAAGCCGTAATAATAAGACAGATGAGAGAGAGGAGTGAGTAGAGAGAGGGGAAATAGATGAAAGAGAACAGAGAGAGGATGGAGAGAAGTGGGGGGAGGAGAGAGGAGAGAGAGGACAGATAGGCTATATAGGACACAGGAGAGAGAGAGAGAGAGAGAGAGAGAGAGAGAGAGAGAGAGAGAGAGAGAGAGAGAGAGAGAGAGAGAGAGAGAGAGAGGAGAGAGGAGGGAAAGGAGAGAGATGAGAGAGATGGTATGAGAGAGGAGAGAGGAAAGAGAAAGGAGAAAGAGGAGTGATGGGAGAGGGCGGAGGAATGAGAAACAGAGATACAAAGAGAGAGAGAGAGAGAGTGTGGGGGCGAAGAGAGTAGAGACAAGAGCAAGAAAGAGAAACAAACAGACGGAGATTAGAAAGAAGAAAGGCGTTGAGAGAGACACAGAGAGAGAAGAAGAGGGGGCGGGAGAGAGATATATAGAAGCAGACAGACAGACAGACAAACATACGGGGGAGAGGAGAGAGATAGAAAGGGGGAAAGATCTATTCGGTACCTACTGGCAAATGCCCTGGCGCCGAACAACTGCCTTCAGAAGCACTCTGTTTCTTCTCGTGACGAACTGAGTGGGCTCACACCGCAGATCTAGGTGAGGAGATTCCGAAAACAGTATCGCTAGATGAGCTCAACTTAGGCGGCCTATACAAGGTCGGGTGCAATCTACGTCGACCGACGACTGCGAGAGCTGGTGAAAAAATGCACAACTAATGTTTGCAAACCACAGTATATTTTACATTGTCTTTCTCATAATGCATATGTATTGTGATTATTATAAAGTTGATCTATATGCGTTAAACTTACAGTATTTCCAAAGTGTTACCAAGTGCACCGCAACCAGCACCGTTTTGTTTGCTCTAATCAAGGCGTGTGCAACTACTGATATTCGTGCATTACTCGAGATCTATAATATTATGTTTACTACATCGCGAGAAGTATAAGAAAAAAAGAAGATGTCGACCGCCGAGGTTCGGCATTGCCGGAACCCGGGATTGAACCGGGGACCTTTAGATCTTCAGTCTAACGCTCTCCCAACTGAGCTATTCCGGCCGACGGATGTCAGGGAGGTTACCAAATCACCCACGCGTGATATGTAACGTGACGGAGAATACGCTGTGCGCGTGCGTGCGTGCGTGCGTGCGTGCCTGCGTGCGTGCGTGCGTGCGTGCGTGCGTGCGTGCGTGCGTGCGTGCGTGCGTGCGTGCGTGCGTTCGTAGTAACCTTAGTGATAATTTACTCATCGTTGTTTTTATTGATAAAGTTTAATTGCCGCTAAAGGTCACAATGTCGTGATACATAAATTAAAGCATATCTAAACAATGTCAATGGCGGCAACTTTTTCATGCAACTGTCGTAATTTCGGCGAAGAATACAGTAAACTTAAGTTTATTAGACAGTGTGATCTATAGATTATAGCAACCTTTGCAGTCCTTAGAACTTCACATGTGTGCGATGTATCATGCGCATAGCCTAGCCACTTATTACTATATTATAGTTATTACTGTCTTAGGGCCTACAGTTATATAAAAAATAATACGCCTGCTGTCTGCGTCTGGCGCTAAATTCGTTAGCTACCACCGTAGTATTGGGTATACTTAAAATATATTATGCCGTCTTCACCAAAACAAGAAGAAACAATTGTGCAGTGATTTCTAAACCACTAACAGTTATTTATTTTATCAGTGAAATAATGCACGACATAAAAATAACATCAGGTTAAATAAAATTAAAATATTTAGAGATCCATTGTTCAAGTGTAAAGTTGATCCCATGTTTTATTTTGACAGAGTATCCTACCGACTGGTTATGAGCACCATGTTACAGGGTTCAGTTGGTATGCTGATGTGCGAAGCGAGGTACTGTGTAATATATTTCACTGTGCATGTGGGACAGCCACATGCCCTCATACGGCATTGAATAAACTAGAAGCGGTCACATGTTGCTTGGTTTATTCTATATGCCATATATATAGCTACGCTATGTCTGACATCTAACTGTTTCCTTGTTTATTCTATATGCCATATATATGGCTACGCTAAGCCTGACATCTAACTGTTTCGTTGTTTATTATATATGCCATATATATGGCTACGCTAAGTCTGACATCTAACTGTTTCGTTGTTTATTCTATATGGCATATATATGGCTACGCTAAGCCTGACATCTAACTGTTTCGTTGTTTATTCTATATGCCATATATATGGCTACGCTAAGTCTGACATCTAACTGTCTCGTTGTTTATTCTATATGCCATATATATGCCTACGCTAAGCCTGACATCTAACTGTCTCGTTGTTTATTCTATATGGCATATATATGGCTACGCTAAGCCTGACATCTAACTGTCTCGTTGTTTATTCTATATGCCATATATATGGCTACGCTAAGCCTGACATCTAACTGTTTCGTTGTTTATTCTATATGGCATATATATGGCTACGCTAAGTCTGACATCTAACTGTTTCGTTGTTTATTCTATATGCCATATATATGGCTACGCTAAGTCTGACATCTAACTGTTTCGTTGTTTATTCTATATGGCATATATATGGCTACGCTAAGTCTGACATCTAACTGTTTCGTTGTTTATTCTATATGGCATATATATGGCTACGCTAAGTCTGACATCTAACTGTTTCGTTGTTTATTCTATATGCCATATATATGGCTACGCTAAGCCTGACATCTAACTGTTTCGTTGTTTATTCTATATGGCATATATATGGCTACGCTAAGTCTGACATCTAACTGTTTCGTTGTTTATTCTATATGCCATATATATGGCTACGCTAAGTCTGACATCTAACTGTTCCGTTGTTTATTCTATATGCCATTATATATATATATATATATATATATATATATATATATATATATATATATATATATATATATATATATATATATATATATATATACATATGGCTACGCTAAGTCTGACATCTAACTGTTTCGTTGTTTACGTTGCGATTGAGTATTAATTGTCTGAGTTGTTATTGTCTGTGTGACATATATGGTATATCCTATAATACTACATGCCTGAAATTTAACCTTTTCATTGTTTACATTGCGATTGAGTTGTCTGTGTGACGTGGCATAACCTATAGGGCTAAAAGCAGATACATTCATATACTGTGTATTGCCAATTCTCTCTGACCATGTTCTATTCATTAGCGAAAGCCAATGACAATTAAACTAATGCCCCCCTTTTATTTATGGACTCCGTGTCAGGTTTCTGTAGTAATATTTTGTAGTAGACTACTGATAATTTAAATGTGTTAATCGTTGGATTCGCCTGATTTCGTGTACTTGAATCCTATTTGTGCCATTTGGTTTCCATTGCAATAGAGTAGACATCATTATTAAATGTTAACGTTTGTGTTTAAGAAACCTGGTGTGCTTCAATCATGCAGGTGGTGAGATTGAAAGCTTGTCATTTCAACAAATAACCAACTTAGGTCAACACTTAGTAAATGTTATAGCAAGTGTGCTTACAACAACTAAAATAACATTGAATACATTGTTTTGTGTATGTGAAACACTATTAGGCATATTGTTTTTTTAAGCCAGAATGATTGATCTGTAAATTGTGATAAATAAAAAATTTATAGTATCTTGGCCATAATCGATTCTACTCTTTTTCGAGGTATGTACGTTTCGGGATTGGATTTATTTGACCTCTTATTGTAAACACACGTTGACTGTCCCAATGCAAACTGTTCATATTACAGGGGTGTGTGGGGTACGGCGGGGTACGTTGTGTTTTTTATTTTTTGACACGCTGTACATATTTTGGTCGAACACAATACATGCTACATGGGTGTAGTGATAAATCAATAAGTGATGTGTTGTACGTGGATTGTTTGAATATGATATCCATGCATACTATAATTACTAATAAAGATGTTGCGTTGTACCGGGTATATCTTTGCATTATGTCATTGTTTAGCAATCCCTATATATAATTGTTGAGCAACCCATACATACAATTGTTGAGCAACCCCTATATGAAATTGCTGAGCAACCTCTATAAAAAAAATTTTTGCAACCAGTATATGACATTGTTGAGCAACCCTTACATAAAATTGACTGCAATGCAATAACATATGTAGTAATTTAAAGGCTTATTTCCTTTTACTAATACTGGTAACTTCATCTGGCATCTTACCCAGATATCATAGATGGTTTTCAGAACTTAATTGCAAAGCACGCACGCACATACCATGCGCGAAACGCGTATCTGATGTTGGTCACAATGGCAAACAAACGCCGTCTTTTCCATAAAACTTGTTAATAAACACACGCACGTGTAGGCGCAAGCTGCCGTATCACACCACGTGTGAAGTTTCTCAATAACGTATGCATCACGTGCTGAAATCCGACTACCGCATTGGTTCACATCCGCCCATGGTGCTCAACCTACCTGCACAAAAAAACACGCCCCGCGCCAACTGTGACCCGTGGCGCGCAGTGCGGCGCGTGTCTGTGCAAGTTGATTTGTCTCCCTTTTTGGGTAAACAGTTGCCTTCGAATTTCACTCACGTTCACGTGACAGTCTGTCCGGTCGTACATCCGGATGGTGAACCATTCGATGGTTGGCATCGCGGCTTTCATTTCTTGACACGACGACGCGTCTGACAGGCCCGTGTAGCGTCAATAGCTTTCGAACAGACATTCCAAATGTCCCTTGCAACTTTCTTGTCTGAGACTGTCGTATCCGGCTAGCGCGAGGACAAAACGGATGGTCTTGGACTCTTGGCACTTTCTTGGTTCTAGCGAGCGTGCCATCTCGTGATCAGGTATGTATCTGAATTTACTTCCAGTTCCAAACGCTTCCCACAGTGACTTCAGTGATCCCATCTGCATGATGAAGGCGACGACCCCAAGAACAACAACGTCAGTGTCTGTCTACAGAGCAGATCATAACTATATTGTAGCTATACTTTTCGGCATCACCAACGCGTACAATTATTCTGGTGTCAACGTCTCCGTGCTTGCGGGGAGACGTATTCGCGATGTCTCGTGGTATGACTGTTCCACAGTTTCGTTGACCTGCTTGCTTGTGTGCCGCGGCAGACTATCGACAATGTGACTCAAGAATCCGAACAACTCGTTTTTTTTTCTCTTCGCACCGAATGAAGTCATGCCATTTTTCGGTAGAGGCGAGTTGAGCTCCACACGACGGCGAACACCCTCCCCATGCCGCTGTTGTGCTTGCTCCTCGTAGATATCTCAGATAATGTCCACACAAAAGGTAAAAGGTACGTTCTTATAAAGCGCGGTGTCCAGTCCGTCGGACTGTTCAAAGCGCTTTACACTTCAACCCCTGGCAGACCTGTTCATTTCGACTTCTCTCTCTGAGAAGCAGTCAACCATGCTGCAATTGCTGCGCGAAAAAAATCGTTCAGATATACACACGTGTCTGTAGCCAGGTACTCATTTATACAGACGAGTGGACCGTGGCAACGTTGGCAACGTAGGATGAACGAAATTGCCAAGAGTAAGCGAACCCGGGTTCTCTCGATTGAAAGTCACGTGTTCTAACTGCGCCCCGATCAAACCACCTGCCAAAATATGTTACATAAGTTGAGTTTAGATGCAAACCTCGTGCCCATATCCTATTGGCAAGTATAGGAGTAGGTGTTTACAAATAGATGTTCATCTGGCGAGAGAATATTGCCATACTACACGCACACGTCACGTAGGGTTATCTTACAGTACGTGACGTGACGTGGGGTTATCTAATACTATGGCACAGTCCATGAAATTAAAATGCAGTGTGTTCAATAAGGTTTTCCTGGTAAACCACTGGCGTGATATTTTTATGTTGTAGTTGCAAATGATTAGGTTTCAGTAACTCGTATAGGTCCGTAGGCCCAAAACCACGACTGTGGTTTCCCTTTAAGAGAATCAGCAGCAACATAATCAAACTGGTCTGGTCGAAAATTATTACGTTAAGTCGAGATCTACTGTATTAATATCGTGAGAACTATCGCAAAAACGGTTGTCGACCGCCGGGGTTTGGCATTGCCGGAACCCGGGATTGAACCGGGGACCTTTAGATCTTCAGTCTAACGCTCTCCCAACTGAGCTATTCCGGCCGACGGATAACATCGAGCTTACAAAATAAACCACCGGTGACCTGCAACGTGACAGTGTACGCTCTTTCGTGTTTTCGTTTGTGTATATCTTGTATAATTAATGATCCTGACTGAAAGTTATGTTCTGAACATTTTGCAAGCAAGCCACGCCCATCCCTGACATTAAACGTAGTTCCCTCGATTGTACGAAATACCGGTAACCCGTTATCGACAAAACCCCTCACCTTTTTTACAGATAGGATAGGTGATAGGACCTGGCATTTGGATCAGTCTCGCTATGTGCGAACATTACTAATGTACTGGTATGAGTTGCTTGTCAAACACAATGTCAGTACATTTTGTGAGTAAATACATACATACATACATACATACATACATACATACATACATACATACATACATACATACATACATACATACATATATACATAGAACATACATATACATGCATATATATCATATATATTATTTCTCCTAGCCAATGCAAATGAAGTGTCAAAATGAATGTGACTGAATAATTCTAAATAAACAAACTGCTGAAATAAAAACATGTTGTTGCACCCCCAGTGCACTACTATTAATGTTGTTGCACCCCCAGTACACTACTATTAATGTTGTTGCACCCCAGTGCACTACTACTTTTAATGTTGTTGCAAACCCCAGTGCACTACTATTAATGTTGTTGCACCCCCAGTACACTACTATTAATGTTGTTACACACCCAGTGCACTACTATTAATGTTGTTACACACCCAATGCACTACTATTAATGTTGTTACACCCCCAGTGCACTATTATTAATGTTGTTGCACCCCCAGTGCACTACTATTAATGTTGTTGCACCCCAGTGCACTACTACTTTTAATGTTGTTGCAAACCCCAGTGCACTACTATTAATGTTGTTACACCCCAGTGCACTACTATTAATGTTGTTGAACCCTCAGTGCACTACTATTAATGTTGTTGCACCCTGTGCACTACTATTAATATTGTTGCACCCCCAGTACACTACTATTAATGTTGTTACACCCCCAGTGCACTACAATTAATGTTGTTGCACCCCATGCACTACTATTAATGTTGTTGCACCCCCAGTGCACTACTATTAATGTTGTTACACCCCCAGTGCACTACAATTAATGTTGTTGCACCTCCAGTGCACTACTATTAATGTTGTTGCACCCCCAGTGCACTACTATTAATGTTGTTACACACCCAGTGCACTACTGTTAATGTTGTTACACACCCAGTGCACTTCTATTAATGTTGTTACACCCCCAGTGCACTACTATTAATGTTGTTGCACCCCTAGTGCACTACTATAAATGTTGTTGCACCCCAGTGCACTACTACTTTTAATGTTGTTGCAAACCCCAGTGCACTACTATTAATGTCGTTGAATCCTCAGTGCACTACTATTAATGTTGTTGCACCCCCGTGCACTACTATTAATGTTGTTGCACCCCCAGTACACTACTATTAATGTTGTTGCACCCCCAGTGCACTACAATTAATGTTGTTGCACCTCCAGTGCACTACTATTAATGTTGTTGCACCCACAGTGCACTACTATTAATGTTGTTACACACCCAGTGCACTACTGTTAATGTTGTTACACACCCAGTGCACTTCTATTAATGTTGTTACACCCCCAGTGCACTACTATTAATGTTGTTGCACCCCCAGTGCACTACTATAAATGTTGTTGCACCCCAGTGCACTACTACTTTTAATGTTGTTGCAAACTCCAGTGCACTACTATTAATGTTGTTACACCCCAGTGCACTACTATTAATGTTGTTGAACCCTCAGTGCACTACTATTAATGTTGTTGCACCCCGTGCACTACTATTAATGTTGTTGCACCCCCAGTACACTACTATTAATGTTGTTACACCCCCAGTGCACTACAATTAATGTTGTTGCACCTCCAGTGCACTACTATTAATGTTGTTGCACCCCAGTGCACTACTATTAATGTTGGAGCACTCCCAGTGCGCTACTATTAATGTTGTTGCACCCCCAGTGCACTACTATTAATGTTGTTGCACCCCCAGTACACTACTATTAATGTTGTTACACCCCCAGTACACTACTATTAATGTTGTTGAACCCCAGTGCACTACTATTAATGTTGTTACACCCCAGTGCACTACTATTAATGTTGGTACACCCCCAGTGCACTACTATTAATGTTGTTGCACCCCAGTGCACTACTATTAATGTTGTTGCACCACCAGTGCACTACTATTAATGTTGTTACACCCCTAGTGCACTACTATTAATGTTGATGCACCCCAATGCACTACTATTAATATTGTTACACCTCCAGTGCACTACTATTAATGTTGTTACACCTCCAGTGCACTACTATTAATGTTGTTGCACCCCTATTAATGTTGTTGCACCCCCAGTGCACTACTATTAATGTTGTTGCACCCCTGTGCACTACTATTAATGTTGTTACACCCCCATTGCACTACTATTAATGTTGTTGAACCCCCAGTGCACTACTATTAATGTTGTTGCAAACCCCCAGTGCACTACTATTAATGTTGTTACACCCCCAGTGCACTACTATTAATGTTGTTGCACCCCAGTGCACTACTATTAATGTTGTTGCACCCCCAGTGCACTACAATTAATGTTGTTGCACCTCCAGTGCACTACTATTAATGTTGTTGCACCCACAGTGCACTACTATTAATGTTGTTACACACCCAGTGCACTACTGTTAATGTTGTTACACACCCAGTGCACTTCTGTTAATGTTGTTACACCCCCAGTGCACTACTATTAATGTTGTTGCACCCCCAGTGCACTACTATAAATGTTGTTGCACCCCAGTGCACTACTACTTTTAATGTTGTTGCAAACCCCAGTGCACTACTAGTAATGTTGTTACACCCCAGTGCACTACTATTAATGTTGTAGAACCCTCAATGCACTACTATTAATGTTGTTGCACCCCGTGCACTACTATTAATGTTGTTGCACCCCCAGTACACTACTATTAATGTTGTTACACCCCCAGTGCACTACAATTAATGTTGTTGCACCTCCAGTGCACTACTATTAATGTTGTTGCACCCCAGTGCACTACTATTAATGTTGGAGCACACCCAGTGCGCTACTATTAATGTTGTTGCACCCCCAGTGCACTACTATTAATGTTGTTGCACCCCCAGTACACTACTATTAATGTTGTTACACCCCCAGTACACTACTATTAATGTTGTTGAACCCCAGTGCACTACTATTAATGTTGTTACACCCCAGTGCACTACTATTAATGTTGGTACACCCCCAGTGCACTACTATTAATGTTGTTGCACCCCAGTGCACTACTATTAATGTTGTTGCACCACCAGTGCACTACTATTAATGTTGTTACAACCCTAGTGCACTACTATTAATGTTGTTGCACCCCAATGCACTACTATTAATATTGTTACACCTCCAGTGCACTACTATTAATGTTGTTACACCTCCAGTGCACTACTATTAATGTTGTTGCACCCCTATTAATGTTGTTGCACCCCCAGTGCACTACTATTAATGTTGTTGCACCCCTGTGCACTACTATTAATGTTGCTACACCCCCAGTACACTACTATTAATGTTGTTGAACCCCAGTGCACTACTATTAATGTTGTTGCACCCCCAGTGCACTACTATTAATGTTGGTACACCCCCAGTGCACTACTATTAATGTTGTTGCACCCCAGTGCACTACTATTAATGTTGTTGCACCACCAGTGCACTACTATTAATGTTGTTACAACCCTAGTGCACTACTATTAATGTTGTTGCACCCCAATGCACTACTATTAATATTGTTACACCTCCAGTGCACTACTATTAATGTTGTTACACCTCCAGTGCACTACTATTAATGTTGTTGCACCCCTATTAATGTTGTTGCACCCCCAGTGCACTACTATTAATGTTGTTGCACCCCTGTGCACTACTATTAATGTTGTTACACCCCCACTGCACTACTATTAATGTTGTTGAACCCCCAGTGCACTACTATTAATGTTGTTGCACCCCCAGTGCACTACTATTAATGTTGTTACACCCCCAGTGCACTACTATTAATGTTGTTGCACCCCAGTGCACTACTATTAGTGTAATGTCTAGGTTGTTTTACCCCAATTGGTTAATTCTTGTTTTAGGGTATACTATAATGGCTTCACTATCATGGCTTCACTATCATGGCTTCATTGATCCCATTAGAAGCTTACCCATAACTGAACTTATTTACTTGGGAACTATTTACTTACTTGGGAACTATTTACTTACTTGGGAACTATTTATTTACTTGGGAACTATTCAAACACCTGCTTGGACCTGACTGGAAGCTTTCTTCAATATGGTTGTTTGGCTGTCTCAAGTAATTGTACTCCAAACAGCCCATTCTTGGGCTAACACAGGAGTTTGGACCAACGGCTTTTAGTGTCTCTTCCAAAAGACACAAAGTGGGGTGAACGAAACTGCCCAAGTTTTGAAACAACAGATGTGGAATTTAACCACCTTTCCCATCGAATGACAGGTGGGTGCTCTAACCGACCACAGCTCTAACCGTTAGACCACAGCTCTAACCGTTAGACCACAGCTCTAACCGTTAGACCACAGCTCTAACCGTTAGACCACAGCTCTAACCATTAGACCACAGCTCTAATATGCACAATGAACCGAGCTCGCTCCCATCTCAGGGCATTCACCTAACTTGGAACAGTTTAAACAACAGCCTGAAACTTTATGGAAATCTTCTTTGACGTTGGCTTCCAGGCTTATAGCTAGTGCAATGTACAAGAGTAAATTAATGATAAAAATTTATGAAGCTGAAACCCAACGACTGGTGATTACAGAATTGTATTGAAATTGGGAGGGGGTTATGTGCTGGGTTCTTGTCAAATACCTCAGTACAATGGGTAAACAAAGCTTCTAGTGGCAACTAACTGGGGCTAATCTACACTGGTCCTTTTATTTATAATAACAACACACGTCAAGTGAAAAAGATGCTGACTAAATAGTGCCGCCCTCTGGTTTATAGAGATCACTACTCCTTTACTACTTAAAGTAGTAATTTACTATTTCTCCATCCATCAGACGACACAAAGCATGTCATAGATAATAAAATAATAAATATTGCACTTTATTGAGTTTACAAGAAAACACGCATACAAAACCTACAGCTATTCCTTATATTCAACGTATCATTGTCAAACTGTGGCACACAACATGGTCGAAACATTAGACATGCTAAGTGTGTTGTAAGTATAATATTGCCATATTTATTAATATTATGTTAACATGACTCTTTCACAGCCAAATATTACATTAGTACATACAACTTACATATTGTACCTACAGAACCTTTGCACAAATAAATAATTATTTAAAAAAATTTACTGCAGCAATGCCATCCATTTCTGTACACAAACCCATTGGCAGCCCAACTTTAATAAGCTGCTATGGTAATTTCAATAATTACGTCTACATAATTTCAACTCCCCATGGCTATATACAAACTGTAACTAAACTACCAGGAAGTATTGTATCATTATCTGTTACCTCTTATAAACAGCTAAAATGGAAACATTGAAGCGCGACAAAATTCACATGCTTTGTCTAGCACCTTGGTGAAAATTATTTAACTAACATAACTATTGACACAATTTTAACAGCAATGTACAGATGCAGTAATGCACAGTCTTTCTTACTTACTAAAACATTAATGATATTACCAATGTCATAAATATGTTCTAATGAAAACATGTGCACTAATTAACACTACATTATACAGATGCTGGTTGAATACATACTATAGAGATATATTACTACTGCATCAGTATGAAACAGGTTAATAACCCAAAAATAATAAGATTTGTAAAGAATTGATATTAGTATTTTATTTAGAATTATATATTCTATTGTTAAGGAATTTGACATATTATATGTATGTGGACAGCAATGTGTATCAAGTCTTAAGTATTGATTGATCGATTGATAATACCATAAACATATCATTTACCACTATATTTAGGTATTGTCTTCAGGATAATATGGTTTGTGGTGCCTAACTCATTATAAGTCTTGTTTGATGTAATCTACACACGAGGTTAGCACCAGAAATAATACACCCTATAACCAACAACAATAAATAGTATGTAATCTAACTATATAACTACACATACACACTTCCCTGAATAATAACGTTAACGCCACAAACCTTAATTAACAATTGCTGCTATTTTAAATAGCTCAACAACAAACTGGCGTAATTTCTTGGCAAGATGACATTTTCCCCAGACTACTATTGTCTTGGGACAAGACACAGGCCTATTGTTCCATTCATCTATTGTGTTGCTGTATTTTGAGCAAGATAAGTTAATTATGCAAATATGTAGCCAAGTTATTCCCACCCTGGGAATCTGTTACTCTAAAGCTATGCTTGCCATAAGGAAGACAATAATAACACTGGCCACATAACCACATTTTCAACTTAAAAAGTAATAATAATGTAAATTTTACAGAAATTTTGTCTGCGGTAATATTTTAAAATATCGACGGTATTTAGGATTTCACCAAAATGAGTCACTAAGATTAGAATGTTACTGTATATCGCCTCGCGGTGATATACAACAAATTCAATGACATTGTCAGTAGTTTGCATTAGTAGGTATCGTAGTCCACACAATATTGTCAATGTAACCCAGATATCAACATACGTGGTTGATGTACCACAGAAACATAGTTACAACTCACACAATGAAGTTATAGTACCCAGGTCAGCACGACCTAGTTAGTGTGTCAACGTGACCCAAACAATAGCCTCATAATGAACATCACAAGGTCAACGTGACCTACAAACCCTGTATGAGTATAATACTGATGAGAATGTACAACTACACACTTGTCTCGTGCTTAGACTTCTCCTTCCTCGGTACCCAGATATCATCACCGTTCTCTTCACCACTCAACTCATCCTCATTCCCGGGGTCACTGTGAACCTCCGCGTAGCCCCCTTTAGGAAGAAGGTTCTCTGACTCATCTGGGTCCTGGGAAGCTGCCCGCTGAGATGTCGGGAGAAGTCTCTCCAAGCTAGCTTCCCGACTCAACTGGCAGACTGCCGCATACGACGCCTTCACTACAGGCACACATGGCGGGTGATCTGGATCTAATGTCCGGGGTGGACTTTTTGACAACGGCTTCGGATGTTTCTCTGGCCGCGACGAGTGAGGTTGCGGCTTCTCGATAGAGGGCAGCACTTTCAACTCTGCATTCGAGTCGGGTTTATGAAAATGTGACTGTTCGCGTGGCGTGGATGATCTGGAGTCATTGCTTGGTGGGATACGTTGCTGAAGTTGATCCATAAACGACGACAAAGGCGGTTTTGGTGCTATCTTTGGCGGAGGTTCCTTGGTACTGATGCGCTGTGGACGTCGTTCGTCTTCTGGATTGTTTGTAGTATCCCTAGTTCTCGCATCAGAATTCACCGACGCCGCCCCAAGTTCATGGGTGCTAGTCACCTGACTGCTCACATGACTCTGTCCGTCAAAGTCTCGCAGCCGCGGCACAGAGCCGTTTCTCTGCATGAATTCATTGACCTGCAGAGGTTGATCATCGTGCAGTGTCGACCGAGGTAAACTATACATAGCAGTTATATGAGAAGGAAGCACAGGGTAACTGTTTGTTGGCACCTCAGGAGTATACACCCCAGGGGTGGGAGACTGCGTACCAGGAACAGGTGTCAACTGACAGCACCCCCGGGGTAAATACTGCGCAGCCACTGCCGGATGCAACTCGGGGTACTTTCCCGGGGCTGCCAAACCACTATATACGCGATCGGCACTGTCACCGGGCGGACAGAAATTTGAATTTTTTGGCTGAAGTTCTATCTCGATACTCAGATGCGTGTTTGCATCGCTGCCATTGCCATAGCTACGCCTCTTAAACGAGTCATCGGAGAACGTCCTACTCCCGTCGCCGGGCCCGTGCATCAGCGGCCCGCTGCCCGTGTTTAATCCCTTGTGCAATTGACTCCGCAGCCGATTCTTCTGCCAATATTTCTTTGCGATGCCGTTCTGCCGCGGATTATAGAAAGTCGCACATTCTTGATAGCTGCCCAGAGACAGGTCCGTGGCCGTCCCGCCTGCTTGTGATGATATATTTGTCACTTTAGGTGCGCAGCGAACGGAAGGTGTCCGATTTGTGCTGTTGGATGATTTCCCACTGATGGACAGTTCAATGCTGCCACGGTGGCGCATGACGTGCCCATTCGATGGGTTCGTCGCCATGGCAACCGCCTCAGGCTGAACGTCTTTTTTGCAGCAGGAATTCCGCCAGCAGCCGCGGGCATCTTCCCGAGCGAGACAATAAAACACGAGAATGAAAATCCCGAGTGCGGCACTCGTAAAGCCATACAAGTAATTGTAGACCATCTCTCGGTGCGGCAACAGCGACCCAAACGGTAGCGCCACCACGAATGCGCCACAGGTCCACGTGAACAAGTATAAAAACAGCACCATCACAACGCCGTATAGTTGTACGACTGGTCGGTACTCGAGGTCCATCACACTAGAACTTAGCGCGGTCGTGTTTGTGAGGTTTGTTGTTGGCGTCACAGAGTCGAGTTCGTTGCCCGCGAGATGTACGTCACTGACGTCGTCGACGAGGTCGGCCGGGTCACGTGGCCCCTCTCGCAGGAGACAACACATGCTGAGGAAGAAGATGACACAGATGCTCGCCAGGAAGGCGGCCGGGGCGTACAGGGCAAACATCCGCGCCTCCGTCGACAAGAAACAACTGCAAGTAGACATCTCAATTAACATGATGATGAGTAGATATCATATGTGTCAACATTACCGCCTTCAGATGGGAAATACTGCTTTTTTCCCTAGTCCTGCTTTTTGGACAAAATGTCCCACTTTTTGTAATAAAAAATTCCTGGTAAAACCAATCTAATTGTTGCCCACAAGGCAAATTAAATTTTTCTGTGATTTTACATTTTCTCGCACTGCGAAAGAGAACAGCACATTAAAATGGCAACCCATAAACATGCTAAAACATGATGAAAAACACTGACAACAACGAAAGTTGGGTGGGCATTTCATGAGCACTTTCCTACTTTTTCATGTACCAATAGTGACACCTATGAGACTTGAGTGTAGTGAATTTTTCCTAGCAATCCAGCGCAGTGATTGTATTTATTGGTAAAATGCTGCTTATGAAACATTCTTCCTACAAGCAAAAAATACAAAGTCTGAACATTTTTATTGTAAAAAACATGTTATATATTATGCAGTATACCTATAAATTATGCACTATCTCTATATATAGTATGCACTATATCTATATATAGTATGCACTATATGTATGTATGTATGTATGTATGTATGTATATATATATATATATATATATATATATATATATATATATAGTATGCACTATATCTATTCTGACATCTTGACTGCTAAATGTGTTTTAATGAACCACAATATATAATTTGGCCATTATTTTTATGAATATCAACCTACGCATACAAAGTTCCTTTGGGTAAGATTATTAGGGTCAGACTTTTACGAGTATGATCCACATATAACTAACACTTGTAAAGTTACGCTGCATGAAATGTAAACATGATATTCGCCCCAGAACATTCAAATTAAATAAATAGCAGTCGAATAAATCGTTTCATGTAGTTCATTAAAACACATGTGGGGTTGTACCTTTAATTAACAAAATCAATCTGTTATCTACCAATCTAGGAAGAATGGTATCCAAGGTATTCAGACAAAACATTCAAATTAAACATATTGTTATTAAATTATATAAAATCAATTGTGATTCATTAAAACACACAGGTGTTAATACATTTAGTTTATATCACATGTGATTTTACAGTAAAAACGATTAGACCAAGTATCTTTAATTGACAAGATCAATCTGTCAATCCAGTAAGAATGCGAGAAGGACCAGGTGGCCACTTACTACTGGTTGCCTGTGATGTAATGTTCAAGACTGATGGCCGCTGTAATACCACAGACCAGCATGGCAACTCCCCAGCCCACGAGGTAGAACCCTAGGATGGGCTTGGGTAGGGGAGGGTTGTCGGGAAGATCTTCCGGCAATGGGGGAGGTTGCACTGCCTTCGAGAACTTCTTGTAGATTGTACTGAGGGAATAGAGATGGGTGACTTAGCGTAATCATTACTGAACACATGACTATGATGAAATATAGATGGTGTTTTGATTCAAATATGCAACTGAAACATATTCTTGCTAAAATGTTCTTAATCGAGTAAGATTATTGTATAGGGAGCATCTATATAATCATCACAACTGTCACAATCTGTCACATCACAACAGTCACAATCTAAGTGATGCAAGCATCTTAAACTTATTCAACTACTACATCCATACGTGATGCACGCACAAAGCACACCGACAACAAGGATTTATTGTTGACACTAAGAATTGAGAACATGAAATTATTAACTATTGACACTATCATGACAGTATTATTGTTGACAAACAGCACTGTGATATAGGCAGATATTGACACTTCCTGAGTACTGTGATACATGCAAGTATTACTACTGACACTTACTGAGTACTGTGATACATGCAAGTATTACTATTGACACTTCCCGAGTACTGTGATACATGCAAGTATTACTACTGACACTTACTGAGTACTGTGATACTTGTAAGTATTACTATTGACACTTACTGATTACTGTAATTTTTGCAAGTATTGCTATTGACACTTACTGAGTACTGTGATACATGCAAGTATTGCTATTGACACTTGCTGAGCACTGTGATATATGCAAATATTACTATTGACACTTCCTGAGTACTGTGATATATGCAAGTATTACTACTGACACTTACTGAGTACTGTGATACATGCAAGTATTACTACTGACACTTACTGAGTACTGTGATACATGCAAGTATTACTATTGACACTTCCTGAGTACTGTGATACTTGTAAGTATTACTATTGACACTTACTGATTACTGTATTTTTTGCAAGTATTGCTATTGACACTTACTGAGTACTGTGATACATGCAAGTATTACTATTGACACTTCCTGAGTACTGTGATACATGCAAGTATTACTACTGACACTTACTGAGTACTGTGATATATGCAAGTATTGCTATTGACACTTGCTGAGCACTGTGATATATGCAAATATTACTATTGACACTTCCTGAGTACAGTCGTGCCTCGTTATAACGCGCCCCGTTATTACGCGGATTCGGATATAACGCGGTCGGTCGTGGACCCCGAATTTCTGCCGCCAGGGGAAATGTCAAATGGGCCCGCTTAAACCTACTTAGAATTTCTTTGACAATTCTCAAGAAACATTAGGTGAACAATGTCAATGAACGAGTATCAACGTGTTGTTTGTTTTGCGCTGCCGCCGACATCAATCACTGACACTGGCACTGTCGCTGGCTTCGCTTCGACGGTTTGTAAATTGCAATCGAGATTCATAAATATGCCTCGCGTAAGAATCAGATCAACCGTTTTAAATGCATTTAACAAGCAGTACCAATATAACACTTGGGTGAAATTACATGCTTCCGTTACATCGTAAATTTAATCGTTTTCGCGACGCGAAACCAACATGCCAAACTCATAACCCAAGGCGCTACCGGTGGCGAAAATACGAATTCGTCATCCGCACATGAAATGATGAATCGATGTTAAGTGGTGCGTAATCAATTTATTTTTCGGTCGAGATCGGTTGAAAGACGAAGTGAAACAATTATTAATTCTACCTATTGTCTTTTTCTGTGTTTTATCAGCTTGCATACTACGTTTGTCAAATCATATACGTTTTCGGCTGCTCAGGTCCAGGTTATTATTTTCGATTCGTAGGCCTATTGGTCCAGATCATCGTAGTAGATATATTCCATAATGGTATACGTACATGTGTTTTATTCAGTTCAAGAGTCAAGAGGGTGTGACATTTAAAAATAATACACGTTGATGCTAGTATACGCATTTAATAAGTTCCATAAACTGCATATTGCCGTATAAGACAATGCTGCAAGCACACGGGGCTTCGACAGGGTTCATGGACTTGGTGCAGCGGGCGGCGGTCGCCGTTGTTTAGTAGCTCCCTGGTGGCAGATATGAGAACTCCTAACGCGCCTCGCTTACAACACAGTCCGAAGTCGTGGACCCCGACTACCGCGTTATAACGAGGCGCGACTGTACTGTGATATATGCAAGTATTACTATTGACACTTGCTGAGTACTATGATACATGCAAGTATTACTACTGACACTTACTGAGTACTGTGATACATGCAAGTATTACTATTGACACTTACTGAGTACTGTGATATATGCAACTATTGCTATTGACACTTGAATATTGTTATCCATTCATGTGTTACTGTTGACAATAAGCAAGGATCATGCAGATACTACTGTTACACTTACAAGGCTAGTATGGTGATCCAGGCGAGCGTGACAAGAGACAGGTAGTGTATGATGATGCCAATGACATGACAGGCGAGACGGGGCTGCTCTGTGTGGATGCCCAGAGTGTAGGTAACACACAGTAGTAGGAGGCCAATACACAGGTTGGCGACTGCATGGCGAGACTTCCGTGGCATCTTTATCGACCTGCAAACAATAAATAAACCACAGTTTGACTATGTGAGCAGGTTAATGCAATGTTCTTCACACATTGACAGAAGTAAATCAAGTGCAAACATCACAAACTTGTTGTAAAACAAGATGTGTCATGTTACTTAAGAAACTAATTAAATCAAAACAAAAGTCATGGTAAGTCATGGTACTGCACGTAAGAGAACAAAAACCAACCATGTGTAACCACAATCAAAAATATCACGAATATGAGTTTTTCTCAGAATTGGTTCTAAAAGATGGAGATTTTGGTCAGATCTCAATTACACTGGGAGCTGACATGTTTATTGGATGACTAATAAACACCTGACAGTTCTAAGATATCAACTCCGGTGAAACGCATCAAGTGCTTACGACCGAAACTGAACGGCCATCAGAAGCAATGCAAACTCTAAATCAAGCGAGCTGCTAAGTCAGAACGGGATAAGTTTAGTAAAGAACGGCCAAAATATGTTGTATAAGTTGAGTTTAGATGCAAATAGCGTGGCCATATCCTATTGGCAAATATAGGACTAGGTGTTTATAAATAGATTTTCATTTGGTGAGGGAATATTGCCAGACTATTGCACTCGTGACGTAGGGTTATCTAACTGTAGAGTGAAGATAAAAACAACATCAAATACTGATGGCATAATTTAAAAACTTAAATAAACCATCTTTTGATTGAAATCACTCACCCATGATAGAGGATGTAGGTAATAAGAGTGGCCATCACACAGATGGCTAGTACACTCGTGCCAGCATAGATGGCAGCACCCATGTTGAAGCAGCCCCACAGCCAGGAGGGCAGTGATGACGAGGCGGTCTGCCAACTCTGTCACATGATGATGATAATAAATATGACATTTGTACGATGCTATAATCACCAGGAGTTCTTTGATGCTTTATAAAAAAAAATTTAAAAACATATGGGTGGGTAGGTCAAGACTTGGATTATCCAAAAAAAATTGTAAAGGCATATTTTTTCCCCCATTAGAAATTATGCAATAATCAGCTTTCCATTCATTGCACTGGCAACAGTGCCTCAATTTTTTTCTTTTGAATAGGGTGGGTGGGTGGGTCGGTGGGGTCATTCCTTCCTAGGCTTGTTGGATTATTTTGATATTTACAAAGCCCCTTACAGTATGACTAGTCTAACAAGGACTACTGGTAGTTCTTAGACAGACGAAAGCTACACTTGTTACAAACATAACCAAACGAAATATTTTTTAAATGTAAACACATTTTAAAGTCAATAAACCCAATATGCAACCTTCGCCGTTGTCTCAAAATATTTACTGTGACGTATTTTTTTCCAACTGAGACCGTATCTTTTGAAACATATAATTATAATATACTGTACAAGCTGTGAAAAATACATGATGTTTTAGATTTTGTTTAAACTTTCATGAAACACAGTATTGTATTTCACTCCAGGTCATCATTACCCGGACCGTGACCAGCTATCCGGACCATTACCGGTTATCCAGACTGTAACCAGTCACCTGGACAGTGACCGGTTACTTGGACCATGACCGATTACCCAGTATGTGACCTGTTACCCAGAGTCCCAGACCATGCCCGGTTACACAGACCATCACCGGTTACCTGCATGACTGCAAAGCTTTTCATCTGGGAGCAGCGAATGAGTGAGATGTCGCCATCTAGTGACTGCAGTGTGCATCCGCGAGTCACCCACTGACCCAGACCCTCTGAAACACAGATAGCATTTGTTTAAACACAAGTCAAAACGAATTTGTTAAAAGATGTCTGAGGCATAATGTACCATGTCTAGTAAAGAGGTCTGCTGACATACTAAAGAGCAAGAAATATATACATAGTTCATATGGTTTTATTCATTATGTCAATGCATATTACATAGGTAAGTATCAAGAGCAATGTGCTTTACCAAACTGCTACATACGTTAACATATACAATAAGTTTTTGCATATAAACAACCAAAATAAAATCAGTAGATCAAAATTAATAAAGCCGGGGTACTGTAATACTACGTAATATGTAGTTATCTGAAATGTATAACTACACAAATACATTTTCCCTTGCTTCTTTCCGGTTTCCAAAGAAAGAACTGACCTTTCAGTGTCTGGCTGTTAAGACATATAAACGTATATGCTAAGAGACTTAGCTACAATCCAATGTGTGCAAAATTGTCTTGCACATGTTGTACTTGGCTAGTCTCCTGCATCTTTCAGATATCCCTAGGCAGCTCAGATCACCTATCTCACAACTTATTCTTCTTAACACTAAGTTTAACCTGGGCAAGTTTCTCTGTTGGTGTGCCCAAAATCTGGAACGAATTCCCATCACTTTAAAATCATTTGAAACTATAGCTACCTGCCTAGAAGCACTGACTGTCTGCTGTAGGGGCAATCTCTTCTTACAGCACTAACTGTTTCCAGGTGCGACCTACTCAAACTTTCAAGTTTTTCTACACTGGCAGAAGTAGTTTAACCACAGGATATTTAAACATGTAACCTGACTGAAATGGACAGAGTAACAAAAACTTGGAGTAACTCAAGTTAGCTGTAGGGACAACAAGGTAGCTGTAGGGACAACAAGTTAGCTGTAGGGACAACAAGTTAGCTGTAGGGACAACAAGTTAGCTGTACGGACAACAAGTTAGCTGTAGAGACAACTAGTTAGCTGTAGGGACAACTAGTTAGCTGTAGGGACGACAAGTTAGCTGTAGGGACGACAAGTTAGCTGTAGGGACAACAAGTTAGCTGTAGGGACGACTAGTTAGCTGTAGGGACAACAAGTTAGCTGTAGGGACAACTAGTTAGCTGTAGGTACAACAAGTTAGCTGTAGGGACAACAAGTTAGCTGTAGGGACAACAAGTTAGCTGTAGGGACAACAAGTTAGCTGTAGGGACAACAAGTTAGCTGTAGGGACAACAAGTTAGCTGTAGGGACAACAAGTTAGCTGTAGGGACGACAAGTTAGCTGTAGGGACAACAAGTTAGCTGTAGAGACAACAAGTTAGCTGTAGGGACGACAAGTTAGCTGTAGGGACAACAAGTTAGCTGTAGGGACAACTAGTTAGCTGTAGGGACAACTAGTTAGCTGTAGGGACAACAAGTTAGTTGTAGGGACAACAAGTTAGCTGTAGGGACAACTAGTTAGCTGTAGGGACAACAAGTTAGCTGTAGGGACAACAAGTTAGCTGTAGGGACAACTAGTTAGCTGTAGGGACAACAAGTTAGCTGTAGGGACAACAAGTTAGCTGTAGGGACAACTAGTTAGCTGTAGGGACAACTAGTTAGCTGTAGGGACAACAAGTTAGCTGTAGGGACAACAAGTTAGCTGTAGGGACAACTAGTTAGCTGTAGGGACAACAAGTTAGCTGTAGGGACAACAAGTTAGCTGTAGGGACAACAAGTTAGCTGTAGGGACAACAAGTTAGTTGTAGGGACAACAAGTTAGCTGTAGGGACAACAAGTTAGCTGTAGGGACAACTAGTTAGCTGTAGGGACAACAAGTCAGCTGTAGGGACAACAAGTCAGCTGTAGGGACAACAAGTTAGCTGTAGGGACAACTAGTTAGCTGTAGGGACAACAAGTTAGCTGTAGGGACAACAAGTTAGCTGTAGGGACAACAAGTTAGCTGTAGGGACAACAAGTTAGCTGTAGGGACAACTAGTTAGCTGTAGGGACAACAAGTTAGCTGTAGGGACAACAAGTTAGCTGTAGGGACAACAAGTTAGCTGTAGGGACAAGTTAGTGGGTTGAAGAAGAAACTCACTTTGAGCTTCAAAGTCCCAGTAGACGGCTGTGTGGTCAGTGCCAGCCTCTCTGGTCAGTAGCTTGACTTCAATGGGAGAGGTTGTGTTCTCCACCGTCACGTCCACTACAGGAAGATAACCATCAGAAGCCTATGTTACACTAAACAGTACAATCTCTATACACAATGCCAGGCAAACTGTTTTATATCACAATACCATTTGACCACGCATGCACGTACGTATGCACGAAAGCACACACGCACACACACAAGTAATAATCTTAGCAATCCACTGAAATAGCTAACCATTTCCTTACACACATATTACCCACATACTTTATTTTTAAAGTTAACTTGCAACTGTTTACCCCAACAACAGAACAAGCACAACAAAGTGACATAAAGTATCTAAAAACATAACACATCTAAAGTGTCATGGTGTAACACTGTTGTTTGATACTACAAGAAATTGCTTTCATTAGTGGAGGGATTAGCAGCTTCTTTTTTAGTGTTAAGTAGGCGGAATCTGGGGTTAGAATACTCTACCCACACATGCCCAAATTAGTGTATATCCTCATTTTTCATCAGCCAGATCCATAATTATTGTATAATTTGACTTGTGTGGAACAATCTGGTGTTAAACAGTTAGCACCACTTTTCAATTGTTCTACACTAGTCACCAAATAAATTTTGGTGTATGCTGATAAGAACAGATTCGCTGACATTTTGTACGGCCCAATTGTTTTTTAAGCAAGCGCTTATTAGGTCGAATACATAAATCATATTGGTTTCGGGTTGTTTCCTACATGAATGTTTTAAGGCAGCACCCAACGAAATCCAATTCAGGAAAGGTTTTATATCGCTGAAAGAAGTTAAATTTTTTACACATTATCTACAACAACAGATTACTTTGGATATGTAACTTACCAATCCTGGCTGAGATGACGCTGGACTTGACGACCATGTCCAAGGAGGCGGGGCCCAGCACTGGGAACAACTTGGCATTCTTGTATGTGACAAACTGCAGTTTGAAGTTGTTGGAGCTGGAGCAGACAGGTAGACAACGCACACTCTTGAAGATGTCGGCCGGGATGTGGACGGATGCCTCCAGACTCTGCAACACAAGGTCAGTGTTAGCATGCAAAGGTATCGCCAATATATGTGACCCACCGTAACAAGATGAGTCGAATGTCGGTAAACATAAAACTTCGCAAATGCCATTTTTATAAAAAAAAATGGCTAATCCAACGATTTTGAGATTTTCCCTGAAAATGGTTCCTTAGTATTAATTTTAACGATTCCCACAATTTCTACTGTATATTTAGTTATGTTTAATGTATTTTAGCGTTATCTTTGAAGAGCTGAAAATGCCGATAATTAATTGCTTTGTTTGTCCGTAATTTTTGGATGGTCCCCCACAAATGTGGCAACCTTGCAAAGCTTTGCATCTCATCTTTCCATATATGGTCATCGAATTAACATATATTACGGATGTGTTGAATAGGAGGGCATGAGGGGTATGCCATGTCCATCTGTGTAAACAAACCCAGCTTGTTACTATCACATGAACCAGGAAAATTATTTTATTGGCGCAGCGACGAAGTCATTTAAATAATGTCCATGGACGCATGCGCACTATGCAGTTCCACCACGTCACACACAGGACGTGGCCGCTGTCCCAGAGATGATCAACTGTTTTGAGGTGTCGCTGTTTATGTACTTGTTGTTGTTGTCTTGTATTAAACATGCCATTAATTGGCATTGTTAAGAGTCTCTTGTACATTTTTTACTATGAAAAGTATCATATTGAACAAATATTATTATAATTATTTGAAACACTTTTCAGTATACAATTTGGTACACAACTGGTAGAAAACATTAAAAAATTTAGTTTATTTAATAAATTTGTGGGTAACTTCCAGAAAAAAATTTGTTGGGACAAATATTGATGCAGCTTTTAGTTACATTGATAATGTGTTCTACAAGTTGTGTAAGAGGGGGGCAGCCATGGCCTAGTGGTTAAAGTGTTGGACTCTAAATCCGAGGGTTGTGAGTTGAAGATTCGTTTTCGAAGCTTAGGCAATTTCGTTTACCCTACTTTGCCTCAGTCTACTCAGCTGCAAATGAGTACAAACACTGTTTGGAAGGTACCTGCGATGGACTAGTGTCCCGTCCAGGAGAGTTAGTATAACTGCACTCTAAGTTGCACTACAGAAACCAGGTTTAAGCACTGGCCATATAAGCCTTCATGGCTTCCTAAGGCGTAATGCCTGGGGGATGACTTTACCTTTACCTACAAGTTGTGTAAAGAATAATAAGTTGCATATAACACTAAAAACCTTACTTTGTTATCATTATTACTTCCAGAGATTTTTGAGAAAAACAGGATTTCTTGGAAGATGCATGCTTTACCCACAAATAAAAGTGACTTAGAGATATGTAATTGCCACTGAAATGAACGGTATGAATGCAATGCTTTCAAAATAGGGTGGAGACATTTTGAATAATAAAATAATAATTTTTTTTTATTCAATTGCCAAGTCTCCCCTTAGGTTGAATAAATAATTATTATTTTTTAAAACACAAAAATCAAGTAAGATCTTACTGCCCCAGCTTTGCTTTACAAAAGAAGTGCACTAGTAACCATTATCTCAACTAAAATGTGTCACATTATGTTAGTACAAGGCAATTAATTGTCCGTATTTTTTTCTGACAAAGATCATGTTATTATATTAGTAGAATGTCATGAGGATGCCTTTATCTTCAAGCGGTCCAAATATCTGCCAGATATATGCATGGTAACTAAGGTAGCTTTGTTAAGAAACATAGTAAACTTTGACAGCTCATTTCTCTGTTTGAAGATTTCTACCCCATACATGTTTAGCGAAACGTAGCTTCGGCTAGAATCGAGATATCTGGATGTTTGATGCATCATGTGAAAGCTGAGATGCTGCTCTTTTCAACGATGCTAATAACTCTGCATGTTCAAATTAGAACATGTGACTCATTTTGTTAAGGTGGGTCACATATATCAAAATTGTTCTTAAACTTTATTTCAGTAAATGAGACTAAAGTGAGTCAAAGTGAAACTGTTACATGGATAAAAATTTCAATTTCATGAACATACAAAAGATTTCATCTCAGTGTGTTATATTTTCATTAACTGTTGACATTTAATGGAAACTTTACAAAGCCAGTAAGGCTAAAACCATAATAAATCATCCTCGTTAGCCAGTTGTGATGTTGTTATCACCCCCGGTATAAACACCCCTATACACATGGATTTGTACTTCGTCATACTTGCCATATCAACCAATCAGATCCATTGCTACAAAAAATTTTTTTTTTTAAATCTTGCTCGCATTGATGCTTCAAATGACAAATTCATGGAATATCTGTCTATAACCAACATGTACACATTTTATTACAACTGATGTGCATATTGGCGAAAAAATTTTTATTTCATATAAAACTAAAAAGCTAGTTATCGTTCTCCATTGCGTCAGCGGCTACACAAACTCGATGTACACAGAAACAGCTGGCATTACATGAAATACTCACTTTACCCTCTGGCACTTCGTCGCTATGGTTACCATGACTAGTGCAAGAGAAGCTGTCCTCGTTGTAAACGCCCCGTCTGGTCTGGGGTGCAAACGACATGCAGGTGATTCCGAGGAACGTCTCCGAGTTGACATTGTGGGCCTCGAGAGCGATGTTGTCAACGTAGCGACTAATGACTTTCTTCTCCTTCAGCAGTTGTTTAGGGATTGACTCCACAGCTCGCACCATTCTGAAAATGATAATCAAGGTAGTTTAAATTCCAACAGAGTTATCTCAACCAGACTGAAAGCCAGATTATTTAATAATATACTGCCAATAGTAGTCTAAGGTGCGGAGGCTTGGGCGCTACGATCACAGGAGACACCAACTCTTTGAGGTGTTTGAGATTTAACAAGATTTGCCATCCAAGCCAAAGGCCCAGATGCAAAGTGGACAAGGAAGCCATTGGCTTATCGAGAGTCCAACAATGTTCATTCCATTCATTTATTGTCCTCTGTATGAAAGAGTACTTCCTGATATCCAATCTACACTGATCCTTTACTAATGTTACCTCATATTCTCTAGTTCTACTATCTTTCTTGAGTGAGAAAAACATATTTATATCAATATTTTCATATCCATTCAATATCTTAAAAACTTCAATCTGATCTCCTCTTAACCTCCTTGTCTCTAGAGTTGTTAGAGATGTGCTGCCTGCGGCTGTTAGAGGGGTTACCAGGGCGGACAGACTACAAACTATCAAGATCAGGGAGGACGTTTTTACCCCTGAACACCCCTGAAGCCGTATACAAAAAGATACCATCGTTAGGCAAGCATACAAACAAGACTTCAAAGGAGAACAGAAGAGAGGAACGCCACTTGGCTTGTGTGACCAGATCAGAAATTACACTGGGCTCCAGCTGTTGACAGCAGAGCGGCATGTCTTAAATAGAACAGAATGGAGGGGTGCAACTTCCCAGACGGGTGCAACTTCCAGTGAGGGGTCACTATGGCCAATGCATTTAAGTCAGGTAAGTCAGGTCAAGTTAGATGCGTCTTAAAATGTAAATGTCACAAGCAGATAATTGAAGACTATTCATATACATAAAAAGGTTCTTATATTTGAACTGTTCAAACCGTTGTACACTTCATCCCCTGGCAGACCTTTACATTTCATCCCCTGGCAGACCTTTACGCTTCATCCCCTGGCAGACCTTTACACTTCATCCCCTGGCAGACCTTTACATTCCATCCCCTGGCAGACCTTTACACTTCATCCCCTGGCAGACCTTTACACTTCATCCCCTGGCAGACCTTCACACTTCATTCCCTGGCAGACCTTTCCATTTCATCCCCTGGCAGACCTTTACGCTTCATTCCCTGGCAGACCTTTACACTTCATTCCCTGGCAAACCTTTACACTTCATCCCCTGGCAGACCTTTACACTTCATCCCCTGGCAGACCTTTACATTCCATCCCCTGGCAGACCTTTACACTTCATCCCCTGGCAGACCTTTACACTTCATTCCCTGGCAGACCTTTCCATTTCATTCCCTGGCAGACATTTACGCTTCATTCCCTGGCAGACCTTTACGCTTCATTCCCTGGCAGACCTTTACACTTCAACCCCTGGCAGACCTTTACACTTCATTCCATGCCAGACTTTTACATTTCATCCCCTGCCAGACCTTTACATTTCATCCCCTGGCAGACCTGTTCATTCCTACACTACAAAATACACTATCAATCACTATGCACATCAATAAATTGCATGCTAACATTCATATAGCCAATATATTCTCTATCTTTGTTTACGAACATATTCAGTAATATCACAACACAGAACCTATCTGGTGACCTCAATGGGGCGACACTTGGAATAACCCTAACTGCCACCTACAGCTTCTCGTACAGGTGCCACTCACCTGGAGCATGCTGCCTCCTCCTTCTGTGCCTCCAGCAGCAGAGAGTCATCCGCGCTCATCATCACACTCACAATGTGCAGGATGATGTCACTCAACTGAAGCAGCAACAGAATTAATCTACTTACAGTGGACGTGAAAGAACTGGTGGAGACGAATTGCTGGAGTGAAGAGTAGACGAGGGAAGAATGGAGGGACTGAGGGAGGATGTGGGTGTGAAAGAGTTTCATGAGGAAGTTGGTGAGGAGCCGGTCAAAGTGGGCTGGACATGTGGGACGAATGGAAGGGAACAGTTAGTAAAGAGAGCAGATGCACTTAGAGTGGAGGGTAGAAGGAGAAGAGGAAGACCGAGACAGAGATGGGAGGACTGCGTGAAGAGAGATTTGGTGGGAGTGGAGTGGAGAATGAGGGTGAGGGATAGGGGGAGTGGAGCGGAGTGGAGAATGAGGGTGAGGGATAGGGGGAGTGGAGCGGAGTGGAGAATGAGGGTGAGGGATAGGGGGAGTGGAGCGGAGTGGAGAATGAGGGTGATGGATAGGGGGAGTGGAGCGGAGTGGAGAATGAGGGTGAGGGATAGGGGAGTGGAGCGGAGTGGAGAATGAGGGTGAGGGATAGGGGAGTGGAGCGGAGTGGAGAATGAGGGTGAGGGATGGGGGAGTGGAGCGGAGTGGAGAATGAGGGTGAGGGATAGGGGGAGTGGAGCGGAGTGGAGAATGAGGGTGAGGGATAGGGGGAGTGGAGCGGAGTGGAGAATGAGGGTGAGGGATAGGGGGAGTGGAGCGGAGTGGAGAATGAGGGTGAGGGATAGGGGGAGTGGAGCGGAGTGGAGAATGAGGGTGAG
The DNA here is from genome assembly GCA_033239005.1 of Lamellibrachia satsuma. Taxonomy (NCBI): domain Eukaryota; kingdom Metazoa; phylum Annelida; class Polychaeta; order Sabellida; family Siboglinidae; genus Lamellibrachia; species Lamellibrachia satsuma. The sequence continues at coordinate 5,329,444 of BSQZ01000029.1, read as the reverse complement.
GGATAGGGGGAGTGGAGTGGAGAATGAGGGTGAGGGGGAGTGGAGCGGAGAGGAGAATGAGGGTGAGGGATAGGGGGAGTGGAGCGGAGTGGAGAATGAGGGTGAGGGATAGGGGGAGTGGAGCGGAGTGGAGAATGAGGGTGAGGGATAGGGGGAGTGGAGACGGGTAGTGGAGATGGCAATGAAACAGAATCAGTGACAGAAGGGAAAAAGTAATGGCTGGTATCGGTGCCAGCCTCACCCCAGACTTCAGGGATAAAGAGAAGAACAAGATATCCTTGCCATGGAGAAGACTTCTGTCACAACAGCAAATACCACTTGGAGGTGAAGTGAGGCATATATGGTAAAATACTGTATTTATGGTGTAGGATATTCTGACAGTAAATGGGTTTGAAAAATTTTTTTGGGAGGATAGTTTTGTATCTTTAGTGTACATTTTCCCATTACACCTTTGTTTGCTAGACGATAAATTTTTGCAAGAGCAATTTGTAAACATTTCTTCTACATGAACATTTTGTGCTACACAGTGGTTTTATAAAGTCCAATGACTAGGTAAGCTTTCTTCAAGGAGAACACTTATATCAAGAGACCAACACCAAGTTCTCCATGGAGATGAAATATGACATTTAGTGACAAATTACTAGGCTTTGAAACTTTAAAAATGTAGGCAGGTCCAATATATTTGACACTGATCCTATTTCTCATTCATAAACTATGGAATCTGTAACACTTCCATCAATGCTACAGCCCTACATGCCACCGTGAATGTGCGTAGACGTGCATGCATGACTGCACACGTGTCCACAGCACACAACGACGCATTAATTACAAGCATGCTGTACACATGTTTCATTCATTGCCGTCCTCAATAAAACCTACACATGCAACAGAAATAAAATTACTATTATTACATCTATCACCAATAGAGATCTCAGGATCACCAAGGCAGCATCCATGCATAGCCTGCCAGAAGCTGTTTGAGTACATTAGAGCTAATGAACGTCTATGTTGTCAATTAATCAATGACAGTGCACTCCGGAAATAATTTGCATGACATGATTGAGGCCATTCATTATGAGAAATTTGGTTTTTACCACAATTGACATCTACAATAGACGTAACATTTCACAACTCAAAAGTTCAGTTATTAATTTTTTGTCAAGTTGTCACTTCTATAATTTCATTGTCATTATTGTAATATACGTTAGATAAAAGTATCTTGCAGTGGGAAATTTATGGGCATAGCCACATAAAACATTGAGAATTAAATTTTTTCATTTAAAATTTATTTAACCCTAAGCAGTCCAAGAAGCACATTTGTATTTCACTGGCTGCATCATAGGGGCTGTCACTACAGTTGTGAACAAGCAAATCATAGGTCCTTTTAAAAAGACATCAAACGTGCTGATACGTATTTAAAACTCAACTTTCTGTATATGTCTGTGTTCCTAAAAGTTTGTGAGCTATAACATGTACAGTTACTTTTCAATTAGTATAATTATTTATGTATGAAATAGTGCCATGTTTGTACTTTTGTGATCAGTGACGTTGCACATAGCAACTCGGCGTTCAGGTCGAACTTCCTGCCAGCGTTCGGCACATAAATGTGACTGCTAATCTATTACTACAAACAAACTTTAGCTGGCACACCGACCCTTTCATAATCACTGACAAGGCGACCGAGCCTCTCAACGATTCTAGACGTAAATATGACGTCCATCTTGTCTGTGATGGTCTTCGCCGTCTTCAGGTAGCCTTTCAGTTGGTTCGCTCGACTCACCAACTTCGTCATGTTTTGAAGGTCAAACTGCAAGATGAGAATACATTCTCAGTGAACTTGTTGATTATTACCATCAAGCCGTTAAACTCCCTCCTTAAGTCATTTAGCACATCGCAAATCAGGTTTGTAGTTGTTCAAATCTGTAGTGTGAAAAGTTTAACCAATATGCACAGTCGGTTTAATGAAAGAGTGCGAACTTTTGTTACAATCATCAAAAGAATTGACTGATTGTTAGTTTGGGTGACTTGTGAAAGTGTGGTTAGTCTTACGTTACAGCACATAGAGCCGGACCACTAGAGTAACTATGTTACAGCACATAGAGCCAGACTACTAGAGTAACTATGTTACAGCACATAGAGCCAGACTACTAGAGTAACTATGTTACAGTACAAAGAGCCGGATCACTAAGGAACTATGTTACAATACAAAGAGCCGGACCACTAGGGTAACTATGTTACAATACAAAGAGCCAGACCACTAGGGTAACTATGTTACAACACAAAGAGCCGGACCACAAGGGTAACTATGTTACAATACAAAGAGCCGGACCACTAGGGTGACTATGTTACAATACAAAGAGCTGGACCACTAGGGTAACTATGTTACAATACAAAGAACCGGACCACTAGGGTAACTATGTTACAATACAAAGAGCCGGACCACTAGGGTGACTATGTTACAGTACAAAGAGCCGGACCACTAGGGTAACTATGTTACAATACAAAGAGCCGGACTACTAGGGTAACTATGTTACAGTACATAGAGCCGGACCACTAGAGTAACTATGTTACAGTACACAGAACTGGACAACTAGGGTAACTATGTTACAGTACACAGAGCCAGACCACTAGAGTAACTACGTTACAGTACACAGAGCCGGACCACTAGAGTAACTATATAACAGTACACAGAACCGGACCACTAGGGTAACTATGTTACAGTACACAGAGCCAGACCACTAGGGTAACTATGTTACAGTACAGAGCCAGACCACTAGCGTAACTATGTTACAGTACATAGAGCCAGACCACTAGAGTAACTATGTTACAGTACACAGAGCCAGACCACTAGAGTAACTATGTTATAATACATAGAGCTGGACCATTTTCTAAAATAAATTCTGGTTTTTGTAAAAACCTTGTAAAAATAATTTAATAGTTCGTCTGATGATTTCACCAAAACTAAATAACAAATATGCACAAACAGGCCTCATTTTATATGTGGTTAATACAAAGTCAAGAGCTGTATTGAAAGAAGAAGCAACAAATTTATTGTTTAAGAGACCTTTGCGTACTGCTCGAGGACCCGTGTGACTTCGCTCTCGTACTGACACTGGTCCACTGTGAGGTCCTCCCAGCTGCCCTGACTGCTGCACTTGTGGTAGGCGTGGGGCGATGATGGAGCCGTGTACCCCGATGCACGCCCAGTCTCACACAGGGCGACGGCTGTCACTCCCGCCACTGTCTTCGGCCATGTGAATGTGCCTGGAGGCCGACGAAGAAGAAATGTACATCTAAATTGTCACACTATTTTAAAATAATTGTTGCTAGTCTTTCTAATAATATAATTGTTATTAGTCTTAAAAAAATATAATTTATATGTTATAGATATATATTCATGTCTGCACATTCACAAGTAAAACATACATTTACAAGTTGGCATCAAGCTGATAACAGTTGTTTCGTACAAACAGTGATAGTAACATTGTAGCATTACATAGTGACACTGCTTTTAATTACTTCACATTTCACATTTTCCTCACCTCTTAAAGGCATGTAATAATTCTCATACTAATTAAATCTGTAGTGCTGATAAGTAAGAAAACTATATAACTGCACAAATGAGATAAATTTATTTTCCATATAAAATATATATTTATGTCAAAGAATGACAATATTATTATTAAATTTACTAATACCAAAATACATACATAATAACACTGCAAAATATTTCTAATATATATATATATATATATATATATATATATATATAAATTAGTTAAATTGACATCCATAATTAATTACTACAAACAGCATTACCTTTATTAGTGATTGTTACTTTCTTACGACAATACAGCGTGTCGACCGATATCACAACAATGTTCACTGTCTTTGAAACATTGCCTCGCATCGTTTGTACCCTACACTGCCATATCCCTGAATCCTTCAGTGCAAGCTTCTCCAGAACGAGGCTGTTGATCATGACTGTCCGATCGGGTGAGTACCGAGTATGAACAAAGATTCCTACTGTCTTGTTCGTAAGTACCGGTTTTCCCTCACGAATCCAGACCATGCGAGTGGATGAGTCAATAACAGAGGCACGACACACGAATGGCAGTTTGTCTCCCTGGAAGACGACTTGGCTGGTGGCTGGAGTCAGCTCAAATAGGGGCAGTTCAACTGGCCAGTCTACAAGCAACAACATCAACACTTAATTGTTATTTTTCATCATTATATCGTGGATTATATCTATACATGTTAAGTCTCCCGGATTCACCGGAGACTCCCGGAAATCTATTAAATCTCCTGTTCTCCCTGACGGAAGAACAAATCTCCCGGATTTCTGATGAAACCAAAAATATTTTTGTGTTGCCTAATAAAACATCATCATCCCTCTACTCAAGCCCACAACAACAGCAGGGGTTAGTTCAATCAAGTTTTATGCAGATTGGATAAGGAAAACTTAGCTAAACAGTATCCTTGTGTTTTGTCTGCTGTTGAAGTTATTTATACGCTTTAGATGACCGGTCCCCCATTATCACCCACATCAAATACAAATATTGCCCATCAATACATCTCCAGCATATACAAGTTTTATTTCATTCATATATATTTGACGTCACAAACGGAGCACTTTATGAACGAATAAATAATAATATAATAAAAATAAAAAACCACCTCCATCACCTAGGATCACAAACTTTGAAGAAAAAGAAAATGTTCACTTCTTGCCCTGCCAGTAAATACTATGTTAGTCACTTAAATGTAATCAAATATGCAGGCTACTGCCTGCTATGCAAGGGATTTTTGTCATACCGTAATATATTTCAGGAGTTGAAACAAATGTTATATACCATCAGAGTATTGTAACCATGTTATATATTTGACTAGTACACAGAGAATTTGGTAAGTTTTAATTTTTTTAGATTTCTTGTAAATATTTTGTGTCCATTATACCATTTCTCACATAAAACAGTGGGTTTAGTGGAGGACGGTGGTCTAGGTGGTAGACTGTTGAACTTTCTGTTGAGGGGACCCAGGTTCAAAACCACCTGCAGCCTTTCAAAACTTGGGCAATTTCATTCACCCCATTTTGCCTGTCTTTCGGAAGAGACTTTAAAAGCTGTTAGTCCCTTCTTACCTGGTGTCAATGTCAGGGGAAGTAAAAGATCCCATGCAGGGAAATGGAACAAACCTGTTGTGGACTCACTAACTCTAGAGAAACTTAGCTAAACAGTATACAGTATAACAGTGTACACTGTTTAGGTGTTTTGATTAATAATAAATTAATGTTGAAAAAATACATTTATAAACTCTCTAAGAGTTTTGCCATAATGTATAGAGCCAGCTTTATCATTGACAAATGTGGAATGCTTATTTTATACCATTCTCTCTTTCTGCCATACATCCTGTACTGCATCGAAGTATGGGGCAAAACATAAGATGCTAATCTAAATTGTTTAGTATTGTTACAAAGGTTGTGTGTTTAATTTGTACAGCTAAGAGGTTAGACCACACTTCTTGTCTATTCTCCGAATGATATATCTTGAAAATACCAGATATTGTGGAATTACGAACTGCACTTATTATGTACAGGGCAAATAACAATTTGCTACCAGTGAACACATAAAAGTTGTTTACTTTGTACAAGTTTGTACAAGTCCCACTTTTAAACAAAATTATGCTTGTACCAAATTAAAGAGAATGTGTATTTCAGTTAAAGGTGCAATACTATGGAACTCACTCAATAGCTCTTTAATATGTTGTAGAAACTTTCATCATTTAAAAAAGTACACTGCTAACATTCTGGTTAGCTATGTAGTATAAACATAGCAGCTTGACTGTACAAATATTGATTTATTGTAGCTACAAAAAATAATTGTTTTGTTTATGCTGGTCTTTACATGTTGTTATTCTTGAACTACGCTACGGTGACTATCTAGTCTAAACAGTAATATTTCATCATTCATATTGAAATATAAATAGTTAAGTTGTAATCATGCCTGTTGCACACTGTAATTAGTTGCTTCTTGTTAGATTTATGGTAATTGGGCAAGTGTTATAAGTGACACACTTCTTGCACTTTTCAACATCAAGACTGTGGCTTATATTTTATGTTTGGCTGTTTTTTGTGTTGCTGTTGATGTTGAAATAAAGACCTGATTCATAGAGAAGGAAAACTCAGGACAAAGCTGACACGTAGATTCTAAAAGACTAACATCTAGACTTGAACCATTGTGTTCAGTCACAGTTCCTTGAAACAAAGCTATTGTTACAACTGTCCACTCCCAGGTAATGTTACAGCACTGCCTAGACACCCAAGGCTGCCCACCCCCAGACCAGCACATTCACCAGGTAATGTTACAGCACTGCCTAGACACACAGGGCTGCCCACCCCCAGACCAGAACTTTCACCAGGTAATGTTACAGCACTGCCTAGACACACAGGGCTGTCCACGCCCTAGACCAGCACTTTCACCAGGTAATGTTACAGAACTGCCTAAACACCCAGGGCTGCCCACCCCCAGACCAGCACATTCACCAGGTAATGTTACAGCACTGCCTAGACACACAGGGCTGCCCACCCCCTAGACCAGCACTTTCACCAGGTAATGTTACAGCACTGCCTAGACACACAGGGCTGCCCACCCCCTAGACCAGCACTTTAACCAGGTAATGTTACAGCACTGCCTAGACACACAGGGCTGCCCACCCCCAGACCAGCACTTTCACCAGGTAATGTTACAGCACTGCCTAGACACACAGGGCTGCCCACCCCCAGACCAGCACTTTAACCAAGTAATGTTACAGCACTGCCTAGACACACAGGGCTGCCCACCCCCAGACCAGCACTTTCACCAAGTAATGTTACAGCACTGCCTAGACACACAGGGCTGCCCACCCCCAGACCAGCACTTTCACCAGCAGCAGCTAAGGGACCAGACATTACCCACACCTCAGTTGGTAAATTGTCCACAAGGCTATTTAAATGACCACTGACCAGTGGGTCAAAGTGGCACTATCACAAGGCTGAGTGGACATTTGACAATGGCCACAACCAGGTAATGTGAGGGGGGACAGAGAACAGCTTAGCATAGTGGGTTAGGGAACTGACTGAGGTAGACAAAGCAACAGATGTTTCTCTATTGATCCACTGTTATTGTACAGTGGTCCTGGCTTTCAGAGGACCAACTGTGCACAGTGGTCCTGATTCTCTGAAGAACAAGTGTATACACTGTTACTGGTTCTCAGAGGACCAACTATGTACAGTGGTCCCTAGCTCTTAGAGGACCAGCTGTTACACAAGTCCAGGCTCTAAGAGGACCAAATGTGTACAGTGGTCCATGGCTGTCAGAGGACTAACTGTACAGTGGTCCATGGCTGTCAGAGGACTAACTGTACAGTGGTCCCTCGATTTCAGAAGACGAACTATGTAGAGTGGTCGCTGATCATGGCGGACAATTTCCTTCTAAAAACAAAAAACATTTCAGGCAACTAAACCATTTTTTACATTTAGCTTTGTCTTACGTATCCTCGTTATACCCCAGTTGGTGCACAAGTTTGCTAGCTTTGTCCAAGTTAACATAAATTATTATGGCACTTTAATGGCACTATTAATGTTACATGCAGCATTTCGTTTTACTGTAATTCGGTGCACATAAAACCTGACACCGGGTCAAACAAATGTTGCAATAAACAAAATGAATTTGCTGGCATTGCACCAACAGAACAACACTGAAAATAGCAATTCATATGAAAATTCTTGTCACGAACCAGCCACTACATTAAGCGAATCTACTTCATTATTTAGAGAAGTTTTTCTCAATGCAAATTAAATTATGTTGAGGATCTAGCAATAATAATAATGGTTTTATGCAATGCAGCGGATATTAATTGGTTTACCTTATACAATAAGCAGTAACGAAAACAATTTTCCCCTACTGCATTTCATCTGTAAGCATATTATTAACACATTGTTGGCTTCCAGGCATCACCAGTACGGTTCCAAGAACCGAATCATTAAAACAAATTTAACAAGGAATATGCAATTAACGCATGATGCTGTGCCAGGACATCCTGCCTTAAGGCTCTGTCACGCCTAGAAGATGGCTGATTATTTTTTAGCAAAACCATCTGCATGCCAAATAACCCTGAGGCGATGAAGACATTAATGATTTGTGAATTTACCAAGCATGGTGCTAGAATCTGCTGGCAATTTGCAAAGTAACTGCAAGATCTCGACAAGGGAAGCACCAATGGTACTTCTATGTCTTTGTATGCCTTTAGGGCAATGACGCCTAATTTTTTTCAACAGTTTCCATCTGAACAACATAAACGTTATTATCCATTCAATAGTGCTCTTCTCAACAGATTAGCACGTCTTTGTTGACAATTGGTCTGATCTTAAGTGAACAGCAAACAATTTCCTGTGGTGCTATCACATTATCAGTGCAGTATGTAGAATCAGTGATGCTTTATTTTATTTTTACTATGTCATTACCGTATAAAAACTTACATACAGAAGTAGATTTTATGCAGACAGCTTTGAGTTACAAAAATGGAGTGGAACAGTAAAAAATATCATTATCTTAATAAATAATACATACAGACCACTGATTATAACGCATTTGTTTATGCACTTGCTATATGTGGGAGATATTTGCAGTTTCATTGGCATTAAACAAGTTTCAATCGGGTAACAACTCGAACCACAATCCGTAAATATGTTGTTTTTTTCACAACTGTCCCCAGTCTCCCCTACTTGACTGCTTCAATTAAAAATAATCCACAGATAAATATACACCTAATACACTTTTTTAATATTGTCACAGAATAAATAAATGACACAAGATTAGAATAATTCACAGCTGTGATTCTGGGATGAATTTGCCCAGGGAAATCTCTGTGCCTCAATCTGTCTAGATAACAGGAAGAGGGAACTGATGAATGACTGTGTGGAAATCCCCAGGGAGTTTAACTGACATGACACAATTGGGGAAAACATCTCCCTCCCTGCTCTACTGGTGGTCTGGTTTAGAACAATATAGAGGAATTTAATCTCAGTCACATCTAATTAGCATAGCTTAGGATGAATTTTTATTTTAAAATAAGATTTATCTCCACAGTGTTATGTAAAAACTGGCAAGTTAAATGGCACGTGGATCTGTCAGTAAACGTTGTCACTAACACTGATATCCCCAGTTACACTAACATTTCTTTACAAATTAAACCCACGGTTGACTGAGTTCATCTGATTATTCATTGTTCATGACTGTTAATTTTTTGGACATATTCGTTCATTATTTATTATAACCTTCACTTATTATTTACCCTAGCTCGCCTTTACCCTAGCTCGCCTTTACCCTAGCTCGCCTTTACCCTAGCTCGCCGAAGTAAAACTCCAGTAGTCTATTTAATTTAACACAGGTACTTGGGTCATTATTATTTATTTTACTCTATTATATGTATATATTTATAATAATTATATACATTATGAATAAAGAGGTATTCTCTCAATTTACTGTGTACACTGCCATTAAGACTCTGTCACTCAAACAACAATCATGTGCCAAAACACACAATCAAAGATGTTGGTTCTCCAATGAGAAGTTGAGAGCCAGACTGATAGATAATGATGAGAATGCTAGAGATATGCTATAACGAACACTGCAATGATATCAACGTCTAAAAGATATCAATCTCTAAAAGCTGCAGTGATAAGACAACATTGTGTAGAAAAGGACTTTAACTAAAGTACAAGTATCACAGCTATGCAAATTTAGGAAGAGCCTCTAGGAGCCTGGGGACAAATGTGGAAGTAGGGATGTTGGGAAACGAGGGAGTGACTGGTGAGTGGGGAAGCAGACAGCTGGGAAAGGGAATGCTGGAGACAGGGAGGAGGACTGAGTAGGCTGTGTGTGTCTTCCTTGTTATTGTTCCATTACTGCCTGCAGAGATGTCTGTCTGCAGGACTAGGGGGTATATTGGCTGGAGGATGCCCCATGGGGTAGGTGCCCCATGGGGTAGTTGCCCCCCAGGGGCAGGTACATCACCATCTGGGTGTCACCCTACAGTTGGATGACCATTTCCCTTGGGGGACCAGTTTTTGTTATGGTTCAATTCACATGGGCAGAGCGCGGGATCTCATATGTGCAAAATATATCTTTAATGACACATTTTTTTGCAGATCAAAAGATCACAAATCAATGTGCTGAAGATGTTTTTATTAAAAAGTTTGGAAATTTAAATACTATATTTTTCAATTGTTTTGGTCAGTAAATATTACATAAATTTCAAAGGGGTAAAGCAGAATTTCATGTTTACCAACAGGTTAGGCCTTAAAAACACTGACTGGGAGCTACATCAGCAATGATATGTATTTATAATCAATATTTATAATGTCAGATAATAAACGCATAGACTACTTGAGAAAGTGAACAAATAAAATTGGTGTTACTGTGAGACTAAATTAACTACCCGAACAATGAAACTGAAGAAACACAAGGTTACTCACTGCAATGATAGTCTTTCTTTTTGAGAGACTTGACCGTCTTCTCCTTCAGTTGCATTGGCACAGCACACACAGTGGTTGACCGCAACTGGACACTGGTCATCTTGAGCCACTTGACAATCCACTGAAGGTTGCAGTCACACACCAGGAAGTCTGACTGAAAGTCACTGTGGTGAATGCAGATAAATACTATTATTATTATTATTTACTAAAATATGTAAAGTACCATCTATCTGGGACCATGTTCATGGTGAATGCAGATAAATAACTATCTTATTTCAATGACATGTTTGGTTTTATAAATCACATAAAATTAAATTTATCACAGAAAATCATGAAATTTAATGGCAGCAAAATGCAATAATGGCATGGCTAAATTTTTAAAGGTTCTCTGTGATTCATTTAGCCCATTGTGAATCATTTAGCCCATTGTGAATCATGTTCATTGATGTCAAATTCTATAGTATGTGAATAGTCGGCTTACTACAAAAAGTGTGCACTTTTGTTGAAAGTATCAAAAGAATTGACTCTGATCATTAGATCCAGCAATTAGTGAAAGCATGAATAACTGTATGATTATATACAGCCAGACCACTTTTGCTGTTTTTTCGCCAAATGTTAAATGGACCCGGTAAAAAAATATTTGTCCGATGATTTCACTTAACCAAATTTGCATAAACGCGGCGGCAGTTTCAACTTGTGCAAAACAATGAATGACCGACAACAGTGAATAACTGTTAATTTATATAGTTAATTTATCTTGGACATTGCATTTCTTCTTGAAAAGTACATAATTTTTAAACATAACATAACATAACTTTACTTACAACATAGAATGACAAAAATGTTTCATTAAGCACTTGTTTAAATTGCTGGAAATCTGTTAAATGTAAATGTCAACAAAATTACTCTGGCCACCTGATGACATAACCTCTGACAAACATGACAATCATGCTCATGACACCTACACTTTCTTCAGTACAGGCAAGTTGTCAAATATGCCCTGGGGTAGACCCTTTATCTGATTCCCTGACAGTGATCTACAACAAAACATGGCAAATGCAAATATCATCTACATATGGTCACAGTTAACATGACATTCTGTACAGTGGTCTCAACCAGGAAGCAGTCTCCCTGCATGATACTGCATGATAGGTGTCTGCTCATGATAGGTGTCTGCTCATGATAGGTGTCTGCTCATGATAGGTGTCTGCTCATGATAGGTGTCTGCTCATGATAGGTGTCTGCTCATGATAGGTGTCTGCTCATGATAGGTGTCTGCTCATGATAGGTGTCTGCTCATCGTAGGTGTCTGCTCATCGTAGGTGTCTGCTCATCGTAGGTGTCTGCTCATCGTAGGTGTCTGCTCATCATAGGTGTCTGCTCATCATAGGTGTCTGCTCATCATAGGTGTCTGCTCATCATAGGGAGTGGTGGTCTAGGTGGTAGTGCGTTGGACTTTGTCGAGGAGACCGGGGTTCAAAACCACCTGCTGCCATTTTGAAACTTGGGCGATTTTGTTTACCCCACTTTGCCTGTGTCTTTCGGAAGAGACATTAAAAGCCATTGGTCTCTTCTACCTGGGGTCTATGCCAGGGGATGTAAAAGATCGCACACGGGGTAAATGAGTAACCTGCTGTGGACTCCATCTCTCATGAGTAACTGCAGAAGCATCCATGACGTAGCTCAATCAATTCTGCTAACCACCTCACAAGAGGATACGTGTGAAAAAGAAAAATAGGAGGGAGTTTTACATTAAAATTATGTAAAATGTGTGCCATAATTTGTCCACATAACAGAGGTGTCCACTGTTTGGACTGTCCATTGAAGAAAGAGGCCACTGTATATATCAGTCCTACAATTTTTTATTAAGGTTACCAACTAATCTAGCAACTACACAGATCAGAAGCATGAATAGTCACCTGCAACTTTGAAGACCAGATCAGTGGATGGTACACCCAGCTTGATGGCATATGCTTGATGTCAGATGACAGGCTATGACCAATGTCTAATGGTATGGTGACCTACCACCTTTGTTGACTGTGTTAAGAAGAAGATGACTCTAATTTGCTGGTCACTGCACTAGGGCAGCCGACCAACCAGTCTCCAAGCTGGTGTTTTGGCAATTTCTGTGAGGTACAGCAAAGTGGGGCAGGAAACGGCATACCCTGATCTGCTGGGCAGAGATGCAGGCCTTGAGCCAGGTCTCCTTACTGATGTACTAAACTAAAAAGGGTGGAGGGTACATGTTGCTGCTTCCATTCTGTCCAAGGACGACAGATGATGATCATCATCATCATCATTATGATGATTGGAACAAACGAACAGACATACAGACAGACAGACAATTCTGTGAAAACTAATTCACTCGCACAATGATATCACACATTATACTTTTGTCGTGCCCAAGGCAAGACACTCGTCTCAATAGCAATTAAAACAGCAGTTTTAATGATGGTTCACTGAGCAACTAGAAACCAACAGATGCACGGCAGCCAGTAACTGCATGGCGGCACACGATCGCCATCGGCAACACCGATCGCCCACGGCAACCACACATTGTTACGTGATCCACAAATGCCAATCGGACCTGTTAGAGAGTTTCCAACTGTGTTTTCATCCCCGAGGCTTTCCCAGTAAGGGATCCACAAACAGGATGATTATAGGGTGGAGGGGCCCACCACCCCTACCCAGAACCGGGACAAAGGTAGAGTGCCTGTTGGGGGTAAATTGGTATTATTCTGCTGGTTATGAATATAACAGCAATGCGCAATGCTATAATTTGTGGCTGTTGGTGGGTGCTACTAATGATGTGTGGGAGGCAGGTGGGAGGTGGGTGGGAGGTGGGTGGGAGGTGGGTGGGAGGCAGGTGGGAGGTGGGTGGGAGGTGGGTGGGAGGTGGGTGGGAGGCAAGGATAATCCAGCACAAAACAGGATGGCTTTGTCTCCAGCCTCAACACACAGGTCTTTCAACATTATATCCCACAGGGAAATAGCATATCATGTACATAGTAGTACTACATACATAAAATATGTATACTACAATTTGTTATTTCAGCAAAATGTTATTGTAATGCTACATATAAACAGACACTCAGTCCATCCATCAGTTCATCCATCCATGTGTCTGTCTGTCCATCAGTCTGCTTGTCTGCCCATCTGTCTGCCTGTCCACTTAGTTGTCTATCTGTTCATCAGTCTGCCTGTCTGTCCATCAGTCTGCCTGTCTATCCATCAGTCTGTCTGTCTGTCTATCTGTTCATCAGTCTGTCTGTCTGTCAGGGATCGATCTGGCAGCGGCCTTGTGTAAATGACGCATCATATTTTTAAATGCCGCATTGTTTTTTGGCAGAGTGTGCCCTAGTGACGCATATTTATGAGTGATAATATATATAACAGACGTTTTTATCTGAGATAATTAAAGTTCAGTCAGTTTTCGAACGCAAACACGCACGTTCGATTTTGATACCGCACGATTAATATTTTATCCGGAGTCGTGGCGGAGAATTGTATTGCTCTGTGATTTTCATCGGTTTGCTGCTTCGATGGTATGTCATTTATCCCCTAGAGTGGCATGTCATTTGTCCACTAGGATTAATATATAGTCATCCCCTAATTGTCGCCCACTGAGCCACATGCCGTAACAATGGCGCCCAAAAAGTCCAATTCCCTTCACAAGGAACCTTAGTCGGATGGGCTAAAAAGAGACAAACAATAGCTCAGACGGTTGCTGCTGAAACTTACGAAAACTGACAATGTGCCCAAGAGTGCTCATGAGACCGATGACACTGGGGATGTCATCGGCAACGTCGACAACCAAAGCATTGCCGTTAGCGTTAACAAGACACAGCCTGTTTTTATTAAGTCATTTCAAAGAGTAGTGGCATGACTATGACATGACTATGAAACATGGGACAGACTCAGTACCTTGTTTTGTTGCATTACAGATTTTAAAATAAACAAGTGATCTCTGTACATGTTGTTGTTGTTGATATTATTAGTAATATGTTAAATATACCCAGAGGTGTGGGCAGTCATACAAACACAAAACATCAAGTAAGTGTTTAGTTTTTTAGTAGAAGTAAAAACTATCTTATATTTAGATAGCTAACACCTCATATTTCGTGCAGAACAAATTATCAATCAAGCAAAATCAAATGTCTGGAATGTAATAAAAAAAATGCAAACATGATTACTGGCCTAATATGAAATTAACTGTAATGCTCACAATGACCATGTTATACAAAGCGACCATGTTATGCAAATTAATTGCACTTCTATGAAATTAATTTGGGGCACATAAAATATCAAAAAGGCACAGTTATGCCTCTGATGTGGCCGAAGACCACATGCATGTCTTTTTCCAGATCGATCCATGGTCTGTCCATCGTTCTGTCTGTCCATCAGTCTGCTTGTCTGTCCATCAATCTGCTTGTCTGTCCATCAGTCTGCCTGTCTGTCCACCAGTCTGCCTGTCCACCTGGTTGTCTATATGTCCATCCATGTACCTGTTGATCCATCTACCCACATGTACGTCTGTTCATCTACATATCTGCCCATATTGCAATTATGAGGACTACAGTAAATTGCATTTTTTTTCTTCATCATAACTATTATTTATTTTATAGTCTGATTGAAATTCAGTAATAATCAATATTTTGTTATCATAGAGAAACTCATGTTTTGTTTTCAATGTTTTTCAGCGCATACATCTACTAAGTCATCTAGTACTCACAATCTCTCCAGTTTGGGTATTCCATCAAATATTCCTTTCCCCAGTCGACCAAGTTGATTATTGCTGAGGTTCCTGTAAAATATCCACAATATTACATTGACACCAACTGTTTTCACGGATGCAACATTTCACTAAACTGTTTTGTGTGCGTAATGTTACAAAAGTAGATTATTAGTTATCATTTAAATGTGGTCAAAGTTTTTAAATATTCATACAAAATATCAAACAAGCTGCATATAATTACACTGTTTCATACAATGAAAATGTTATTCATGAACAATTATTATTCATTTGGTTTAGATTATGAAGATAACAGCATGCCAAGTACATACGCATTACACTGACTTGATGTTAGGCCTGAAGCACATTCATGAAACCAGGGTATACAAGTTTATTTTGTATATACTATATTTTATATAGGCACAATCAGAAAAAAATTTCACATCAGTTATGTTATATCTCAACATCAGGTATGTTAATAAAGCAAGTTGTTAAAGAACTGTTTAGCAAGTACAGAGGTACAGCCAGCATATTCCATTAATTTTTGCTTCCAAATCTGGCTTGAAACATCAGTTTTTAATCATTTTTAAAATAATTCATAGATAACCATAAAAAACAATTTATTAAGAGATGCCCAAGTCTCTGAGCACAGCATGGTGCAATTATATAAAAATGTAGATTAAGAAAAAGAACACTCACAGTCTGAGAAGATTGTCAAGTCCGAGGAATGCGCCAGCTTCTATCTGGGTAATCTGATTGTCACTCAAATCCCTGAAAATAAAGAAACAAATAAATGTACCTGGATACGTCAATATATTTTTCATTGTGCAGCTACCCCGGTAGCTATTAAAGGTAACCACCTGCAAGGTCTGGCTCATGGAACCACACATATTTGTGTTGAAAGATAGTAGGAAACAATCTTGCCAGTGGCTCTGTTGAAGATGTAAACAGCAAGTAGTCAACAATGCTGTTATTTGTACGCATGCACTATTTACAAAAATAAAGCATAGACAACAAACACTCAGGTCTTGTACACAGTCTATATCAGACAATACTGGCTCTAGCAAAACATGTTTTTCTAAACACTGGACTGGTAATTTGTTCTACCATTATAACTATGAAAGTACAGACCTCTGGAATCTAATAAGCAAAAGTTGTAAATATCAATAGTCGTGACTGTTAACTCAAAAAAGTAAAAAAAAAAGCTTTAGCTACTTAAATTAAAATTATTTTAGTGAATGTTTTACCATAGAATAAAAGGGGTTGTAAGGTTTTTAATATTTTAATTATAAAAGAGATAGTTTACAAATTAAATCATTAAGCATAAAATGATTACTATATGTGTTTTAATGTATTTATTGTTTCGAAACGGATGTCTGAATGAAGCATAGCTCATTACAACAAAGTCATCCTTAACTCGGTCACAGACCGAGATATCTGTTATCTTGTATTGTTTCTGCATTACATGACATTGTGGCTTGCATGACATCTTCATGTAATGTAACTGTGTTATCTCAAATGACGCAATCATGTCATTTTAGGCATTGACATTTTTTTTTAAAGGGAGCAACATTATAAGATATCACCACAATTGCATCTCCCACTCAGAACATCACTTTCTGTGTGTCATTGTTATGGATGATCTCAAAACAGCAACCATACTTCATTATCTTGAGATCATCCCTTACACTCAGGGGAAAGTTATACAGATATGTTGTTGTCATTCTGCCTTTCACAAATATGTAAACCATGATGCAAATCAAAATTGTAGAAATTATTAATATTTTTATTACTACTACTAAAAGATCTCTGTAATCCTTTATGTGTACTATATTTTACAACACACAAAAACCACTACATTAACTTCATTAAAACCTAAATCCACTTTTCCATTCTTAGAACCAAAATTCTACATTCACTTTGCATTAGTAAAATAGTAGACCACCCCAGGAGTGGCAGCTGACTTTTTTTTTAATATCTTGCTTACGTGGGAACCTGACAAGAACGTGAACACGAGTACATATTATTGCTGAAACTAAATGTTTACCAGACAATTCTAGTTTTCATTGAACAAACTGCCAAGACATCGATTGACACATTCATTGATGGAAAGTGGTATGCAACAGCGAAAATGGCAAGTTGACCACGCAACGGAGAACTTCCAAAAAAAAAAAGAACATACCTAGGAAACGTAAAAAAAGGCTTTCCAGCAACTACATAATTGTTAGTGATTTTCTCATCACTAACAAATGAAGAGATTAGCCTGCCTAGATTCCATTTCCCGTCTCACTGTTCGGTTTCTGCCAGAATCTGCAGCCAGAGCCGAGATCGGTGGCGGGGCAGATCAATAAAACACGCAAATTGGTTTACGCTTCATCAAACAGATCTGATTATGGACAGGAAGGTCCTTATGTGAAGTGTGTGGAAAATATGTGCCCACATGCGCGACTGCAGGAAATCTCATCTTGTCTATGCACAGAGTCTATAATAGCTCATGTAGATGTTGAATTGGTCAACAAAAGCCCAGCTTGGAGACTGGTGACACTGAATAACAACAACAGTATGTTAGTACACTGTACTGGGAATAATGCTATAGCAGTATACTGTACTGGGAATAATGCTATAGCAGTACACTGTACTGGGAATAATGCTATAGCAGTACAATGTACTGGGAATAATGCTATAGCAGTACACTGTACTGGGAATAATGCCATAGCAGTGCACTGTACTGGGAATAATGCTATAGCAGTACACTGTACTGGGAATAATGCTATAGCAGTACACTGTACTGGTGATAATGCTATAGCAGTACACTGTACTGGGAATAATGCTAAAGCAGTACACTGTACTGGTGATAATGCTATAACAGTACACTGTACTGGGAATAATGCTATAGCAGTACAATGTACTGGGGATAATGCTATAGCAGCACACTGTACTGGTGATAATGCTATAGCAGTACACTGTACTGGGAATAATGCTATAGCAGTACACTGTACTGGGAATAATGCTATAGCAGTACACTGTACTGGGAATAATGCTATAGCAGTACACTGTACTGGGGATAATGCTATAGCAGTACACTGTACCGGGGATAATGCTATAGCAGTACACTGTACTGGGAATAATGCTATAGCAGTACACTGTACTGGGAATAATGCTATAGCAGTACACTGTACTGGGAATAATGCTATAGCAGTACACTGTACTGGGAATAATGCTATAGCAGTACACTGTACTGGGAATAATGCTATAGCAGTACACTGTACTGGGGATAATGCTATAGCAGTACACTGTACTGGGGATAATGCTACAGCAGTACACTGTACTGAAAAGCTCCATTATTTTCAATACCGATATATCTTTGGTTTGGTACATTATTCTACAGTTGAGATATGTCCTAATCTATCAGTGTTTCACATTTATCATTCACCTATTCGGAATGACACACAGCAGAGCATTGACTGACACATAGTCAGTCTGCACCAGTCTCAAATGCCTCTGAACTGGCAAACGCGTCACTAACAAACAATTACATTAGAGAACAGAGAACCAAGAACAGAGAATCAATGTGGAAATTGCACTCCATTACGGCAAGGGGCCATTCCTTTAAAGCGAGGCATTTCGTTTCATTAAGGGATCATCTCAATGAAGTCATTCCACTACAATATATAATACTGCTGCTACAATAGCCCATTACAAATTATGGTACAAAACTTTTTGAGATTATATGAAGCACCCCTTCTAATACAAGAAGACCATTCTTATATGTAGGACCATTATATAATATAAGAAAATATTTTCATAGAGAGGACCACTATATTGTAGAACCACCATGTAATATGAGAAGACCTTTGTCATATGTAGGACCATCATTTGTAGGACCACTATATAATATGAGAAGACCATCCTATTATGAAAGAAATTCCCAGAGCAAGCCACTATGCAAACATGTCATATTTCTACATAAATGCAGTCCATAAAACTAATTTTGAAACCTGAAACAGCAGTGACCCTGGAGTCGGTTTACACAAAACCTGATAAAACAAAGTTTCATTTATTGGATCATTCTTTCAAATTGTGCACTAAGGGTATCTGACTAAGGGTATCTGACTATGGGTATCTGACTAAAATCTGCTCAGTAGCTTCCTTCATTAAATATCACTCACACAGACGTGTTACCGTAAGAATGCCATCAGAAACGCATACGTCCAAGTACACATGCACAGCATTGACACATGCGTATGCACAAATGTGCACACATGTATGCAGAGTGTGCTGGTATTCAGCAATAAAACAGTGGCTTCCTGTCTCTAGACAGCTACACACATCAACCAGTATAGAACAAACATGGATGAATAAAGTAAATATCCTTTATGATACCAATTCATGGCAGGCCAGGCATGTAGCCTGATGTGGCACACATCAAAGTCATCACTTACTGCTGTTACATGGGTCGGCACAAACCACATTGCTTTTAAGTTTCTGGCTGACTTCACAGTACAGGAAAAATGCATAATTAGTTCTTTACACTCTGCCTTTTCTAAGCAATTGTCTGTTCTGTCTACTGCCCAGACAATTCAGTTCACCTACCTTTAGATTTAGAAAGTTCTACCCAGTTCATCACTCACCCCTCCCACCCCCAACTCCACCCCCCACCCCCACCATAGCCAACAGTGGCTACTTATAACGTCATAGTTTACATGTAGGTGTTTATGAAATTTAATTCCCTTAATGTTGAGGTAATTCAGCAATACACTGAGCTCTATG
The DNA here is from genome assembly GCA_033239005.1 of Lamellibrachia satsuma. NCBI lineage: Eukaryota > Metazoa > Annelida > Polychaeta > Sabellida > Siboglinidae > Lamellibrachia > Lamellibrachia satsuma. The sequence goes on along the minus strand of BSQZ01000029.1, from coordinate 5,309,429 downwards.
GTGGAGATATGATGAATGTTTCATGTCAGAGCAGTCAATTATAACATTAGGCCAGTGTCAAGGTGTTGGCCATACATTTCAGCCCTCCATTGCACTGGATGCGAAGCAGCACTACACTCTGACTGCATGGAGAAAAACTCCAACTCCAACAGAAGCACACTTGTCTAGTGTTGCTGGCAATCTGTAAATTTAGGCAGACCAAGCTTAATAACCCCCCCCCCATTCCAGAAAGACTGCCAGAGCACGCTTGCTGCTTCCATTTCATCTAAAAACACAATCTAAGCTGTAATTTCTATACCATTTCCTTTCCGCCTGATTTAACTGCGACCTTTTTAAGTTACAGTACTTTGGCAAACAATCATTAGATTCTTCCACCCGATGACTCCAAAATGTGAGTTCTAACATGGCTTTGTTCAAAGCAACAATGTTAAAAGCAGGATGTTTCAAATACGCTACTTTTTAGGAAGAAAACACTTTTTCAGGATACATGTCAACTTTGTACAGGTGTCTGTTGAAACACTGATTTGGTCTTGTATCCGAAATCACTGGTCTGACGTGTAATGACAGGCATTTCCTGGAAACGTTCTTTGAAGTTTGGGTGCAGGCACTTCTCAGCAGTTTGGTTCCGAAAAACATGTCAACCAAGTCCAAGACAGTAAGTGGGGCGAAGTACAAATGATTTGGCGCACTTTCATACATTGTGTAGAATATAACTTTTATGCCAGGTATGGAAGCAACAGTACCAGTGCCATGACCATTTAGTGTCAAACCCATGCACGCGCCCAATTTCTTCTCAATTACCTTTGTACGAGCACTGAGAATAATGTACCAGAACCAGCACCATGTGTACATTTTACAAACAGTAATTTCCCTATAGATAACACAGAAACAGTGAGTTTCTTAATGTCAAGAAGTCAGTTTGTATACACAAAAATGTCAGATATGTATCAGAGAAAAACCTGTAGAATCTTATACACAGCATGACATATAGGACTGCAGACAGGGAGAAGTGTGAGGACTGATTAATAGGATGTACAGCCGGGAGTCAGACAGGAGCTCACTGGAGGAACATGAAACCTGGCAGGAGGAGATGGAAGGAAGCTGACTGTTGAGTGAAGGTGGCATCCTCTGGATGAAAGGTCATGCAAAAACTACTACCATAAATCACGTAATACAGGCCTATTATAGCCCCTCTCTGTCATTCTTCTTCTATGTAAAAACCTAGGAAGTTTCCTATTATGTCAAAAACATTAGTTTGTAAAACATTAATTTATTCCACTTGGCATCTTTGCTACGAACTGCCCCCCCCATGACTGTATTAATTAATTAATCATAATTTTGTGAAACTGATCCTGGGGATTTTGCTCACTGCTATAGCAAAACAACTCAAAATCAGGCAAATGTATTTTCATGCTTGAAATCAAATGTTTTAAAAATAACACACAAACTGAAAAGACAAATAAAGTAAAGTTCCAGCAACTGCTATAATGTGAACAGGCATGTGCATTCAATACAGCATTATAGGTGCTGTTGTAAATAGCATTATAATCACCAATGAAGGGCATGAAATAACTGTTATTTTATAGGTAACATAATCTTGTTTTAACTGTCCCCATCTTGTAGCAGCCAGTCATGGAACACATGGTCCTGCCCCACACATGTCCGTCCCACACAGGGGCAGTATCAATGACATATGCCACAGCAAATTGTCCATTTAAATGAAAATATATCCCTTGATACAGAAAATATTTTCCCACCACTGTGCACATATCAGGTCCAATGGTCATCAAATTCTCATTTGTTGATTTGGAGAAAACTGGAGTTAAATACGATCATTTACATAATTATATTATGATGACTTTCAACACATTCACGTCCGGTGTGGATGTGTCTGTAATTGCCCCCACTTTTCAGGACATACTCACCCAAAAATGACCCAATTCAACTACAGCCCGGTTACTTGTCTGGCAGTGACAACATTAGGTAAAGGTGACAGTTTGGTGTCAGCATAATGGGCTAGGTGAGACTCAGCAGTGGTCTACTTTGAAACAGATCATCACATACCAACAGCGAGGCAGGGAAACTATTTGAAAAAGATAACATTTCCTTCCTACCTTCCTTCTGAAAGACAGAAATAGTTTGGAATGTCAAAGCAATTTCCTCTTTCAATTTGCATAAAACTATTTAACATTTACTAGTTTTTCTGTGTGCTACTAACATTGAGATAGGAATGAAAAAAGAACATTTTTCACCATCCAAGACTTACACTGTAATTATTTGTTTCTATATATAAACACTAGTGCAATGTGACTCCAAATGACATTGTTATCTATAACGTGAATGCACCATCTCCACTATCTCCTGTCAAAAGATACGCCCTAAGGTGTTTTGCACAATGCACAACAGCAGACAAAACATTCTTCACGTTTTGTGACATATTGAATGATCTCTGCTGATGATATGTAACTTAATATCTTTCTCAAAGTGCCATTCATCACAATGTGATAAGTATAACTTAATTGTGTGCCATATAAGAAAGCTCTAAATTGCTTCATGGTAGTGTGTGTGTGCATGCATGCATGTATGCTTGCTTGCACACGTGTTTGTGTGTGTACAGGACTCAATTCAGGGTTATTGTTAAGTGTGGCTATAGCAGGGACCATGAACCCCAAAGCAGGGACCACTTATCATGCTTAGCCTATGGCCCAGTCACTACGTATCACAGACTCTGTCTGTGGATACGCTAGGAACGTATATATAATATAACTGTACCTTAAAATTTCATGAGTTTAGTTTATATAACAATAGAAAATTATTGTTTTGCCTAATCACCTTATTCTCCCAAATAAGCCAATAATGCCCATATACATATTCATGACCGTGTAACAAATAAATGAAAATATTATGAATTTTCGTACAGCAACAAATAGCAAAGGTTACTAATAGTACATCGTTTGCCACACTTTGTCATATAATTGTCCTGCTTTGGGGTTTGTTAGGGGGGTGTTTCAAGGTTGATTTGATAGCACTTGCTTCTTTACATCAAATCATCAACGTCATAAACAGTATAGTAACGTAGGCAAGAATCGTTGTGACGAGCCAGTCACTATATGTAAATAATATGCCGTTTTCACAAAAATCATATTCTAAATCACTAACAATTATTTCACCATTGCAGCACAAACGAATTGTTAGAAAAGTGTTTTTTTATTAAAAAAATACTGTGCTGTAATATACACAAGAGAGCAAAGCATTACTATGTTTTGTCCAATATATCAAAAACACCTTATCATCACTTGGTCAGTATAGTGCCAGACTAGGCATACGCTAACAAGTTCTGTAAAACTCTGGCAATAATGGAATATTCAGACTCTATTTAAGGATAATATTGGCCAAGTTCAGTGACCAACATTTCGGGATATGCTTTAACAAACGTTACCTTTTCTTATAAGTTTGCTTTAAAAAATGCCCCATGCCATGGACAACTCTCTTTTTTGCTGAACTAGCTCTGCTACGACATGGTTACCGATCTGTCCACTACACGTGGTTGGCTGATCTGTACGCTAGGCGCTTGGCGGACTGTCTACTAACTATGAACCACAAGTAATGCTACGAATTGTGAGAAGTAAATATGCTTTGGCGATGAGTAACATGTATGCGCGAATGATTTAATACTGCCGTTTATTAATGCAAAACGACATTCGTTGATTGGTGCTGTTTTGCTGCCACATGTCGTGATCATCAACGATCGCTGACCTGTCTGTAATGTTCAATGCAAAAAAGCAGGTCGGTCATTAGCCGACGCGAGGGATAATAAAAACTGGCCTTCGATAGCTGGGTACATGGAGCGCCATAGCTGGGTAAATTACCCGGGTCCCGGCTCTTAACAAAACCCCTGCAATTGTGCCAAGTCACCAGGTACAGACTTTGTGTATTGTGACTGGATGTTAATTATGATTGAGTGACATATGTAGAAAAATGTAGTTATTGGTGATAAATTATAGAAAACTGATATATCTGAGTATGAAATAACAATATGAAAACACCAACTATGCTGTTCATCAGTTCAATTTGATTCTTTGATACATACCTGTGTAAACCATGCCTTGTCTTGCTCTTTAAAAATGTACACACAAACAATTGAGCAAAATCTATATTAACTTCCCCTTTAATAAAACATATCTTAATGTCAACATTCTCATTCAAATGTTATAGAAAACAACCAGAACACAACACCTCCATTTAAATAACCAACCACAAAAGTTCATGCACTGGGCATTTATCAGGTTCAATATGGTAACTGTGCTGAAAACATAAGAACCTCTGACAATGCCTGCAGACAAACATATCCACCTCAGCTGTTGCTTGCAGCTCTACCATCACACTTTACCTCCAAGCCAGATGTCCTCCTTATCACTGAACCAATCACCCAGTCTGGCCTCAATGCCAGACACCATGCCTACACTGAATCATCATTGCTGACTGCCACAATTGATGAGACTCCCATGAGACCACGCACTAGGCAGTTCCCTAGAAATTATTCAAACCTAGAAATTATTCAAACAGCCAGATGCTAATCTAAAATTTGCCCCTCTATATGCATTCAGAACAACAATTACATCACCATTTTTACTATGCCTTTATCTTATACAAAATGTTATATCATAAATGTTGCGTTTTATAATGTTAGTACGCTGACAACAGTGATAAAGATTACATATCTGATGTCATAGTATACATCAGCTTGTTTTATTTATATTAGGGTGTAATATATTTCACATCTAGTGCGTAATTAATTCAGTACTGGGACTCAACAAAGGTTGTTTAAAATGCATTAACTGGTATTGCAATGTCATAAAAACATGTTGAAATACATGGCACACTCTGCTATTGCATATGGAATTATCATACTTGACCTTGGGGGCTGTGCCTGACTTCCCATGAGCAACAGTTCTGCATGTTCTTCACACACATCTGCTCTAACATAATTGTGGGGAAGATCTCAATGGTAAAAACATAACTAAGAGTAAACACCATGTATCATGTATCATCATTTACAGTATCAACAAGGAATAACAAGGCAGGGCAGACATTTTCATTTTTATCATAAAAAATAATGTTATATATTATAAACTTTGTCTATTTTAACATCTTGACAGCCCACCCGTTTTATATTTTCTTCAATATAATTTTACTGTTACCAGTTTTTGAATACTGACCTTGCCATTCAGCTTACAATGTAACATAATATTCAAGTCAAAACATTCAAATTAAAGAGAAAAACAGTCAAATTATACAAAGAAATTATGGTTAACAAAAACACATTTGGATGGTTAAAATAGATATAGAATAGATATAGTTTTTGACTATATAGTATGATTCTGCTAAAAGTAATCAGACTTTGTACATTTAACTAGAGTAAGATTGGTCAGTTGATGTGTGATGTTGTCAGGACTCCTGCAGCAGACATTCTTGGCACAGGTGAATCTTGTTAGAACTGATAAGACAGAGATAAAAGGATAAAATGGCAATGAACTGTCTGGACACAGGTGCACAGGCTTCACTGGACCCCTTGGCTGGCCTCTAGCATGGGGTGTAGTAGTTGCACTGACTTCACTGGACCCCTTGGCTGGCCTCTAGCACAGGGTGTAGTAGTTGTACTGACTTCACTGGACCCCCTGGCTGGCCTTTAGCACAGGGTGTAGTAGTTGCACTGACTTCACTGGACCCCCTGGCTGGCCTCTAGCACAGGGTGTAGTAGTTGCACTGACTTCACTGGACCCCTTGGCTGGCCTCTAGCACAGGGTGTAGTAGTTGCACTGACTTCGCTTGACCCCTTGGCTGGCCTCTAGCACAGGGTGTAGTAGTTGCACTGACTTCGTTGACCCCTTGGCTGGCCTCTAGCACAGGGTGTAGTAGTTGCACTGACTTCACTGGACCCCTTGGCTGGCCTCTAGCACAGGGTGTAGTAGTTGTACTGACTTCACTGGACCCCCTGGCTGGCCTTTAGCACAGGGTGTAGTAGTTGCACTGACTTCACTGGACCCCTTGGCTGGCCTCTAGCACAGGGTGTAGTAGTTGCACTGACTTCACTGGACCCCCTGGCTGGCCTTTAGCACAGGGTGTAGTAGTTGCACTGACTTCACTGGACCCCTTGGCTGGCCTCTAGCACGGGCGTAGTAGTTGCACTGACTTCACTGGACCCCTTGGCTGGCCTCTAGCACGGGGTGTAGTAGTTGCACTGACTTCACTGGACGCTTGACCCCTTGGCTGGCCTCTAGCACAGGGCGTAGTAGTTGCACTGACTTCACTGGACCCCTTAGCTGGCCTCTAGCACCGGGTGTAGTAGTTGCACTGACTTCACTGGACGCTTGACCCCCTGGCTGGCCTCTAGCACAGGGTGTAGTAGTTGCACTGACTTCACTGGACCCCTTGGCTGGCCTCTAGCACGGGGTGTAGTAGTTGCACTGACTTCACTGGACGCTTGACCCCTTGGCTGGCCTCTAGCACAGGGTGTAGTAGTTGCACTGACTTCACTTCACCCCTTGGCTGGCCTCTAGCACAGGGTGTAGTAGTTGCACTGATGTCACTGGACCCCCTGGCTGGCCTCTAGCACGGGGTGTAGTACTTGCACTGACTTCACTGGACCCCTTGGCTGGCCTCTAGCACGGGGTGTAGTAGTTGCACTGACTTCACTGGACCCCTTGGCTGGCCTCTAGCACAGGGTGTAGTAGTTCAACTAATTCACATCATGGAAAGTTTGGTAAAATGTATGAATACAAAACTAGCCATTTTTTAGTTAACTATACATATATGCATACGCAAATGAACACATGACAAAGATACACATATGCGTACACAAGCATGTACAGACATGACACACATGCACCACACACACACATGGATGAATGCGCATACACGTGACATGCACGCAAACACACAAACACGCACACACCCACCTGTACACATATATGTAAACAGTCATCGTAACTGACAGATCAAAATGCCCTTGAATACGTTCATTTCAAAACATGTTCACTTTGAAAATAAACTTTCAAACTGCAGTTTGTGGACAAATACTATTTCCTCCCATTGCTTCATCCATATGGGCATCTATATATGGGCATCTATATGTGGGCATCTATATATATGGGCATCTATTTATCTTTACAGCCAATGAATCATGGACTCCTGGTTCTCTGCAAAAATAATCTCCAAATCTGATTATGTCCAACTTCTCTTTATATGGAAGAACAGATAAATGAAGACACCCAATATATTCAAGCTATTTACAACCACCACGTTTTGGAGACGCCCCACACTGTAATACACATTAAGTCTACTTACATAATTGATTGTGATGAAAAATCATATTTCTGTGATGCTTTCATCTACGGCTCTGTTCATAACAAGTCTGATAAATTATAGATGATGCACTTAAAAAACCTCCTTAGAGTATTTTGGTGTAATAGTCTAATGCTGGCAAAGTGCATCTTTCACTTTGAGTATGGTTTGTTGAAGACAGCCTGGAAAATCGCAATTACCAGCAAGTTTAAATGGGCTGGCCAGGGAATATTAAATAATTAATACAAATATCAAGGCCAGAACAGTAGGTGTATTTTGAACAAGTCAAAAAATCTTGGCATTGGGAAACGTATCCTGTGTGGGGGTTTATTTTGTTTTGGGACAACCTGAACATCAAATAAAAGTAACAGCCATAATCGTCCTTACTGCCAGGTGGACTGTCGAGTACAATTGAACTTAGCATTGCTGCATTAAATGGGCTACAACTTTCAGGCATTTGGGGTGTGGCCAATTGTGGATGATGTTACATGTAATGTTTGGGAAGTAACTTAACCTTAATTGGCAGTGGACCCATCGGCTTTGGTTGGACAGGTAATTCCAGGAAATGCTATATGAAGTTTGGCGGGGCACATCTAATTCCCAGAAAGATGTCAACCAGGATTGGAAATGGGACGAAATACAAATGATTCAGCTTACATCCACACATGGCATGGGAAAAACCAAAAGTTCCACGTTTCAACAGGTCAATCTGCCAGGAGTCCTGTAGTTCTACTACCACTCCTGGTTAGCAAGGATGGCAATTACGTCTGTGATCAGTAAAATAATGTGAAACTTGTTACCAGTTTATGCTCTATATGTGGATGATGACACAGAATTGTGCATTATAAATGGCAGGATGATACTATATGTCTTCATACAGAAATAATGTATTAGTGCAAATATGTGTCGTTTGCATTGGACACATTCAGTTCCTTGCCGTTTCTTTTAACCAGGACACTTGTCAGCCTGCCTTTCCCACAAGTTCCTGTATTTCCATTTTTCTGTTAATATTAACTGTTCTTTTTACTCTAGCTCCAAAATAACTTTCTGAAAATACATTAATTTCACACACATGTGCATGCACGCAGGCACGCACACTGTTTTTTGCATTTTCTTGAAATTTGGTAATGGTATCACCTTCTTTTTCTACATTAAAAAGACCACACCATGATCATTGCCCAGGTGATGTACCGGGTAATCATAATTACTAAACAGATCATCGAAATGCATACCTTGATTAGAAAATAAACATCCACATCTATTTGTGTAGAATGATGATAAAGCATGTGCTTATTGTCATAACCCTGTAACTGACAACCTCCCTAGAGGTCTGTAATCTTCCAAGGCCCCCCCCCCCGGCCTCTATGATCTAGACAGCAGGGTCTGCACACAGCCTTCACAACAATGAAGACAGGTGTAAGCTGAGCCACAATTTGTTGAACACAATATCTGATAGGGAAGCCCACTGTGTTATACCTATTATTATATCTATAGGTAGCTCAATTTTCACAAGCAACATCAAAGAGGTGTCATCTGGTGATGGCCCAGGTCCATGTTAACTCTACGCCTCCCATAGCCTCAAGTGTACCTGTCACTTGTAAACACCACGATGGATTCCCTCAAAAAATGCTCAAAATTAATTCCATATTATGGAATGGAACAAAGTTGTGTGTGTGTGTGTGCGTGTGCGTGTGCGTGTGTGTGTGCATGTGCATGTGATCACTGGCTGTTGCCTTCCAAATTTGCACACAAATGTTCTGTTATTTCTATACAATGTGAACCATCTGATGTATGAGGTGATGAACAATGGGAAACAAGACAATTCATCAACAGACCACAGGACACCCTGGAAAATACTTAATAAGAACAATAGAACTAACGTGAAAAAAAAGTTCAAAAATGTATATAATTTGTGAGATGGAGGATTTTTATGTGTGTTCAATTGTATCTAGGGGATTGTGTCCTGGGGCTCTTTTTACAAGGGGGAATATGTCTGGGGGTACCACAGGGGGGATTTTGTTGTACATCCCTATCTGCAGCACCTCATTACTACGGCCTAACTATCAGTACCTGACACCACCATGTGATTGGTGTCTTGGCACTATTTCAATGAACATCCAGCACATAAATCAGCCTTACTAGACAGAAAGGCTACCTTGTTATAGAAACTAAAAAACACCAACTTGAATTACCCTGCAAGACAGACAATGAGCACTAATCATCTCCAGACAGCGAGGACATGCCGGGCTCAACATAATATACAAGCCAAAAGGGGCAATCGGCAACCGTTTGAAGTGGCTAATATAGGACCAACTGATATTCTGGCAGCAGATATATCACCTGACATTCAGAATTGCACACATTCACTGAGGTATGCCAACCTCTGAGGAGGCATTCTTCTGGCGAAATAACTACAAGGTTCTCCCAATTACAGAGTACACCTTGGCAAGGTCCCTGTCTCCTGTCAACAGAGCATTAATATGATCATCTGAACAACACATTATAATAAATTACCAATCATATTAATTAATTAGACAGATGTGTTGGCCTAAATATAGTTCATTCAACCACTGACAGGGAAAGGACCAACTGGATACAACCTGTCTTATAAGTCACCTTCATAAAGGTACAGTCTCATCACTTTTGCCATTAAATCATGTTAAAATACAAGACTTATATAAACTATATCTTTTTCTGACATGTTGACCGCCCACCTGTTTCTAATGAACTGGTCACCATAGTCCAGAACTTTAGGAATTCAAATGACACTAAAACTCCTGTCAGTGTGGCAAGAAATCAACTGCCATTCTGCAAGGTACTTGTACAGTTATGTTCTTAAGCCATTAGGCCCCAGCATTTTATAAAAACATGTTCCCCTGTTCCCAGGATTTCTGGCAAATTTCGAGCGATTTTACCTCCTTGTGTTCAGAAATCTGTAGGAAAAAACTATTCAATATTGACAGTTACAAGTCGTGTTTATTTTGAAGAGTAGTCATTTCTCCACATGCCTATATACATAGAAATAGGATATATTAATAAAATGTTGACATTTGATCACAATTTGCAAACACAAAATAGTAAATTTGTTAAAACATACGCAGATGTTCTGCGTTGCTATGGAACGAGAACGTTTTTTGATGTTCGTTTGGCCAGACTGACGTCACACGCCGACTCCGTACGGACATTGCCGAGCGAAATGTCAAATCGCTTGGGGTTTCTTCGCCACTAACATAATTAGCTTTTATTGACAAGTAGCCAATAACATTATTTGTCAATGCATTCCAAACTACTAATACAACTGTTTGTTATCATATATCACGATTTCTGGAATATTTGCATAATATGATCTTTAAACCTTCTTTGAATGAACCACAATTACAAATATAATTTGAGTTATGAACATTCATAATCTTTCCATTGAGCATGCAGTGTGAACATGATGATTTGGGCGAAACACAACAGATAACAGTCAAATAACATTAACAAAATGAAGTTCATTAAAACACGTTTTGGTTGTCAAGAAGTTAGATAGATATGTGAGTATCATGGTTAATCTGATATTTATTTAACAAACATACATGTATATTTGAGCCAGAAAAAATTCCCCCACTGTGATCTTACAATGACCAACCAGTTGCCACATTGCTCACTAACTGCCAGGTAGTATCTTGATGACATTACCTTCCAAATGACATCTATCCTGCTAAGTGCCAAACAACTGTTCTCCAGAAAAACAAAAACCTCAACCAAAAAATTTTCCCTCGTCAAACTGCCACAAAGATTCAGAAAACATTTTCCCGTTAACTTCAGCAACAGACACGGTATTATGTACACCAATATTCAGCCTGAAAGGCTCAAAGCAAACCAAACTGACACCCAGCTGTGTGGGCAGTCTGTCCCAGTTTCAGTTACCATGGTAACCAGGTAAATGAAATCCAGCCTGTTAATGGAGATGCCAATCTGTGTAAAAATGCAGTGCTTCCCCTGAATGATATCAGACCCAAAACATGTCGGCGACTTGAGAGTTAGTTCTGATGGCCACAGCTGTTCACATTATATTTTTCAGTTACTTCCAAATGCATTGCTAAAAAAGTTATTTTATGAAGTTGCACGACAAATTAATCATGTGCTAAATTTCACATAATTTGACATATATTTTCTCCATCAAAATATTACAGCTAGGGGAATATATTACAATACAATGGCTACACGTAATCTACAACCTTAAAAACTAGTGATTAATCTTGTTGCAGACACAAATCTTGATAGCACCCCAAGGGTGTTTTTTCCCTCTCACTCATGTGCACTCACTACCATCCACACATAGAATAAGTTAACCATGAAAACCAACCAGAGCTGATCACATTTCATCATTGTAATTAAGGCCTTGTAATTACAACTTCCCTGTTTGCCATCTGGTGTAATATAGATCTGAGAAAAGGCCATAAAAAGGCTTAGTGCTTCTTGTCGCTATAAAAATACAGTTAATTCCATGTTGCCAGATGTGGCTTACTGGAATATCTTCTGGGGTAATAAATATCTCATCACTAGGGCTTATACACCCTTGGTTGGTGGTAATATATCAGTCATAACACACAACAGATTTCTTGCTTAACAACATGCTCAAGAAAATTTTTCAGGGATATGAATTTACACATGCATAAAATACTATTCAATGCTATTTCGTCACTGCCAGTTAAACTGTTTCAGTCAGCTTCAGAAATAGATTAAGTTTATTAGTTACACTCATTCAAGACCTCTGCATTTGGTGATATGTATTTGTATCTAGAGAATCAGGTTTATCGGTTGTTGCATAAAAGATGTTCCTTGATTTGAAAAAAAAATGATAACCACAACTTCTCCAGAGAACAATATGAGAAATCTGCATTCAGGAAATGTTGATTTCATACAACTGACCAATCATTTTTTGACAGATTTAACCATATTAAACCTGCTTTATCTTGATAATTAAAGTAAACACAAATTGATGTCAAGTGTCACTGCACTATCAATCTATCATAGGTAATTAATTAATTTGTGGTAATTAAATATAAATGGGCAACTAAAAAATAAACTGTCCATATGTCACAAATTGACCAAGTGACCACCCACAAGTCACCACCCACAAGTCACCACCCACTAGACCACAGCTGCCCCTCTGCCCTGGGGTGCAGCAGGCAGGCACCCTGACCTTACTTACTAACCCCAATTAAATATAATTTCATCTGTTTTCCCAGGTTCGGTACAATTCCTTCCCTCTGTCTCCCTCCTGTGATCATCAGTTGCCATTCTTGGTTACGAGCAGAGGGTGGATTTAGAAGTACTGTGACAAGCTACTGTATAAGTGTGTGTCTTCTTCACAATATTCTCAACAAGCAAAACATGTGATCAGTTAACTTTATTGTGTACACTCTGATAAATACACTCGATACTCTCTACAGAATATGTACTGCCTAACTGTAGGGGAGTGTATGTAGGTGAGCCCTCCCCCATAAGAACATGTAAAATATCACAATACATCAAGTGGTAAACACATTTTTTAAAGGTTTTAGTAACACAAACATTTTCTTATTTATTATTGTTTTTGGAAAAACATGTTTTACATTGATCTGATCTTGGACATATTATGACAGGATAATCCTGAACAAATATCTTCTTCAGTGCAAATGCATCTTATAACCAATACTGATTGCTTTGCAACAAACTCTGGATAATGCTAGATAAAGGCAATGTGGGTGGCTATACCTGGGCAAGATAAGGGTGTAATTGGGGTCATTAATCCCTACAGGGGGCATTAACCTATTTCTTCCCAGATCTGTACAGGCAACTGATGTAGATCAAACCAGATTTTAACCCTTGATCTCTGCTAAATACATTGCATGATTTCCAGTGCCATGTTAACCCTTTTCCACTGATCGCCATCGCTACAGAAGAGTAAATGGCTGTCATAACAGGCAAAGTGTAGGACCTGATAAATTCACAACTGATTCTCCCAAGAGCATCAATTCTGGCTCATTTGAGCTATCACAGTTTTGTCATTTCATGGAAGCAGCAGTCAGAGTCTATCAGTGAAACATGTATCATTTCACCCACTCAAATATAACTCAACAGAGACAGCACAGGAGAATGGAGAGAATCAGGGTGGTAGGGAGAGGGTGCACAATGGGGTAAAGAGGGAGTTGGGTATTCAGTCAGAAGGGTCATTAATTTCAAGTCATTTGGAGTAAAATAAATTGCCCCAGCCTGGAGTGATCAGCAGGGCCAGTGAGTACTCAATGAACCGTGACCTCCTGCATAGAAGGTTAATCTTCTAAACCTGTCTAAGACACAGCAGTAATCTACACTGCCATGTGTCAATCCTCAGATTGTCACCAGGCAGTTGCAATCTCACAAACAACTGTTCACTTTTAGCTTTAAAAACTGACGTCCTGAGCAATCTGGCCCATTCTCTTGAACAGCAGAATTTGCAGAAACCAACAGATGCACGTTGACAGCATATCCATCATGGTGTGTTTTATTGCATGCCAATAAATGGAAATGCAAAAAACAGCTTTAACGATTTCTTGTAGTAGTCAAAGCACATTTTCATGTAGACCTTAAAATAATTTGTCTCTCCTACAATGGAATGATATTCTGGTTTCCATCATTGTTCAATGAAATATGTAACAGACCACAAGAAGACAAAATTAATCAAGGAAGCACTACACCTTCATCCAAGACTTCGACCAGGAGCTCCCACCAGTCCTTGACTGTCACATGATACAGGAAACAACAGTGAAATCAGTTCACCAACAAAGGCCGAGTGAGAAATAATATACATATTTATTTCTTATATATATATACATACATATATATATATATACATACATACATACATACATACATACATACATACATACATACATACATACATATATATGTATATTAGAAATGAATACTACAGTTTCTCAAGAGGTAAACACTATCAAAAATTAATGTTTCTAATGAAATAGTACAACATAAATGTCGATTTGAGTACACTTGTGGAAAAATCATGTGTTATCCAGTGATCATGCTATTGTATTGTTTTTTTTTGGACAAAACTCTTCACAATGTAAGCAATTTTAAATCATGTTAAAAAAGCTGTTCTGCTATGATCTATGCAGTATGTTATGGTACTGCGCTTAGTTGAACTTCCAGAAACCTAGTAAACGACAACATGTCTGGCAGGAAACATACATCAACAATCACTGTTATGACCAACATGATGCAACAGAGCAGGTGGGCTAAAATAATTTGTTTTACATCAAAAACCACAGCAATAGTGACCAGTAAATCAAACATTGTGGTTTGCCTGTACAGTGTACACAGATTATTTAACATGATTTTTTACCTTTGAAGGGAGAAATGTCCCTAACCATAGCTAAGCAGTGAACAGCAGGTAACATTACCTACAACCCTGCTTAGAGTGAATAATGCAGAGAAAAAGCTAGCAATACTTGTGAATGGGGCGGCATCATGTGTCATCCCTGCACTGTGATGGACTGTCACGCTCCAACGATCACAGGTGAACTGATCTGGGTAGCCACCTTGATGTGAACCCTGGGGCATTTAACTAAACTCTTAGGTCTGTAATGAGGCATGCCTTGTTGAGTGTCTGTAAGCCTGAACAGTCACCAGTGACTGCCCTCATGGCCAAACACACAGTTCCATTTCTATTGAGCTGCCGACTCTGAAGAAACTCTCTCACCTTTGCAACCACACGTCAGATGTACTGAATCTACCTGTGTGGTTATCAGTCTTCACACAGAAGATCTTTCAAGGTTGTTTATGGTTATTCTTGAAGAAATTACTAATTATCTAGACATTAATAAATATTATATTGGTGGGTGGGTGGATGGAAGTGGTGATTCTAACCATCATAATTTTTTTATGAATTAATGGTCATTAGCATATCAGTGGTATTTACATTGACACTGTCTCAGCTACAACACAGGGACTAATACTGTTTATACACAAAACATTAATTACAGTACCCCCTCTACCTCACAGAACTCTGGATATATGTATCAGAGTTCAACATTTAAAATAACATTTTCTAAGCTGATCATCAGTAACTTGCTGACACCTCAGTGCTAAAGTAAACATGATTCTAGGCAAGCAAGATTGGCCCTGTAGGAATTTGGTTTGAGCAATACTAAGTGCTCCTGACAATGTCTATATAACAGCAACATTCAAACTGTTGAAACTGAGAAATATATAGCCTACCCTTATTACAGTTGACATATAAAATTTCATAAACAAATCGTACATGCCAGTTTCGTAAAATCTTTCTCCTTCATGTCAACCCTCGTGACACAAATAATGCAGACTTGTTTAAAGGAAAAACTGTGGCAGCTCAAGAACTTTGGAAAATGTTTCATAATTTCTTATTTCATTAGATCTATGGTGTTACTGGGCTGGTAATGGTGTTGTTAGGCTGGTTAATGTAATGGTGTAACTAAGCCTGTAATGGTGCAACAAGTAATGACTCCGATTGCTTTGGATGAGAAAACTCCACCAAAACTGCTTCAACATGATCAGCATGAAAATTAGATGATGTATGGAAAAGTTTAAACGAGGCAATGTCAGAGGTGTGGCAGAAAAACCATGCAGTGTGTTATAAAATGTGGCTCCCTCTTGACCTATTCCAATGACTTGTGTTAAACTTAGCACAAAGTGGCAAACAACAGAATTAACTTGATAGGACAAAATCTGCATAAGAACGGAGTGTCATGTTAAATTTGGTTTGCCCTTTTAATATGTCATAATCAAAAGGAACGAAAGAAAGAGGAAAAAAGGAAACATGAAAAAATAAACGGAAAGAAAGTAACAGGTTTTTCAGATTCTATTTCAGTAAAAATACACCAATAATTCACATGAAAAATATGTATAATTATTTATTAGATCACACTATCACACAAATCATGGTAAAGTATTAGCAGTATAATGATTACAACATGTACAATAGTATATGGTTGTTCTGAGGAATAGTGCCCCAATCACTGTTTTTGGGGAGGCAATTGAAATGGAATCGACCAATTTGGGATCAAATGTCACTTTGAATTAAGCAAAAGGATCATCTAATATACAATTATCAAGGGAACAGCTTCATGGCTCAATTGAGGATCAAGGGTAAATTGGGAATGACTTCTGGAGTGAAAATATTTAATATCTTCATGCAGTTAGCTTGTAAACTTCAACTGGTCATGTTAATATTTGAAACTTTTAATTTTAACATCATTACAAAGAAAAATATAGCAAAAACAGCTGTGTTTTCTTCTTTCCATTTCTTTTTTCCTGTTTCTTTCTTTCCGTTTACTGTTATAATCATAGTAATACATCAGACATTTTTTTTAAATACTACATATGTACTAAAAGTAAGACATCGGCAACAATCATGTTTTGTTAGCAACTCTGTACATCCTGCATTTTGTTATTTTAGCATACAATAAAAATTATGTTATTTTTGTCCAACAGTTCTCCAGCAGTTCCAATGCAGCAGTGACAATTATGTAAAAAGAAAAAAACTTATCTCATCTCCATTGGTAAGAGGATCAACTCCCACACCTGTATATGTGATTACTATAAACCTCAAGTCATACATCAAACATTTAACTCTAAACAAAACCGGGGAATAACTTTTTCACACGGTTCCTGCATCTTGGTGCCCCACTAATGACAACAACCAGCGATCCTTGTCAATGTAAAACACCAACACCTGAGACAGACAGGACTCCCAGAGGCCACTACAGTTACATGGGAACAATCTAGTCATCACATAAAAATAACATTTGGCATTAAAAAAAGAGATGCATCCTGGCAAGGAATAAATGTCTGGTGCACCTATTGAACTTGATTTAAACAGCCCCAGGGATTTTAATTGGGATGTCTCGTGGATTTAATTTCACATTGGTCTTTCGTAAGGTATCATTACCTATGTACATATTATATCATTGATGAGTAGAATTGCATTCAAATAAAATTGTAATAACAATTAAAGCATAACATAATTTATTTATTACAATTATAGCTAAACTGTACAAACACCGCATTCAGTTGCATTAAAATAAATTGTAATAACAATTAAAGAAAACCACAATTTATTTATTACAATTATAGCTAAACTGTACAAACACAAAATGAATCTGATCATGTATCCAGTCAAACAGACAGCAGGCTTTAGTATGGACAATACAAAAAATTCTTCACATGAATACCTTTGCATCTAAGACTATATATTTTAGGAACATTTTTACTGTTTCATATTAAAAGTACATTGGAACCAGAGAAATGTCTGTCTATTACTATAAAGATAAATATAAATGCCCACAGACAGTAACTTCTGTATGATCACATTTACTCCAGAAAATGCTCAATGTTTCTGTTCTATGAAAATGTGCCTTCAACTTTGTCTTTACATGACTGTATCTTAATTGTAGGTCCCTTTAATTACATCTAATGTCTGACATGTGGAAGTTGTTGGCTGGCATTAACATACACATCCTGTTGATATTTAACTACTTTTTGTATGTAAGTGCATTCTACCAGGATAAGAAACTCATGTGTTGATAGGGGTGATCTCAAAAGAGTAATACATGTTTATACCCCACCGTTGTTTAACCTCTGACCCCCTCCCACAATACACAAACTTACATCACCCAGTGTGCAACTTCAGCCATCATAATGTAAACTTACCATGTTCCAAGTGAGCACTTTCATGAACTAAGAAAAATAATAATGTAATGTGAGAGGCTACTTGACTTTGTCATAACAATAAATTAAAAAGCATTGCTTCTGTACTTTATGGACACTAGGAGGGGGTCCGTCAATGCACAGGCCCCCAGTGGTAAACTACCACCCTAATGGGAACCACACACCACAAGCAGAATGCATCTCATTACCATTTACAACCCTGTGTCAAGAGCTAGATGACACCTCAGACAATCACCTACTGGTGAGGCATTCCCAAAGAGGGCAGGTTGACAGCTATATATTTCACAGCCCTGGGAAGACCTATAGAGGAGCTGTCAAAGAACAGGCCTCAAGTCAACCTACTTCTCCTTTCTTTCAACTTTGCACAACAACAATGGTCCCAATAATGAGAATTTGAATGCCTTTCAGAAGGCGTGAAACTCATTTCAGCACTACAAAGAAGTGCTCGTTATGGTCCATTGTGGTTGAATTGTATTTAAAAGAATTGTGTGGGTTTTTACTTTTAAGTTAAGACTGTGATGCTTACAGTCACACAACACAATTACAAAAGACATTTTCATCCGTTCTCCAACAACAGACTAATATAACCAACTAATGTGTATTCCCGCAGGCTTGAGGCTTTGCCACACATCTGTTGGTAGGATCAGACAACTAACTGTAACAGTGCAAGACCCACTGAGCCCCAGCAAAATATCAGTCATTATCTCAATTTGTTTTTATATATTATGTGTTTTTTTATCCATTAAGCTCTGTACCACAGACATGGCATAGGCTATGAGTGAAGGTGGGCTTGAATGCAATGCTAAGGATAATAAAATAAATGCAAGGAGCCACGATCTATACATTTATTACTAGACATCATAATGTATGGAGTTGTTCTGGCAATTAAATAAATCAAGAAATAATTTTCTCTGCTGAAGCTGTTTTAGACTGCGTGGTAGACATCATTAAACATAACTAACGAACATGTGCGGGCAATTTGCTATCGCCATAATAAATAAAACTAATGTAGTAAAACAAATTCCACAGGCCACATGGCTATAAAATATATGCTGTGCTAAATCATCATAAATGGCATAGTACATTTGCTATATTACATCAATCTCTACAGGCAAAGTTAACCAAAAGGAATATTGTCATAAACTGATGTGCACCTTGAAAATAAACATTAATTGTTTTAAAGCAATACTTATTGCAAAGAAGACCCAGTCAAATGTTTGGCAGCATCATATACATTTATATACATTTCATTATGAATCTTAATACAGTACTGACTTAAAACCAAACACTCTGACTGCAGGTACATTTACAATTTGCATTGATGGGAATTTCCTCCAAATTACTCGTAACTGTAAGTAGTGCAACACCAAAAAGCAATCAAATGGGAGTTAACATAAGCCTAAAAACATGGCATATAATTTTATTATGATTTATGGATTTTTTATATATAGTTATTTACTGACATATTTCTCATAAATAAACAACCACAATATGGTATCAAATTCATTACAGTTGTTTCATAGTAATTTTGATGGGACAGTCTTTTCTCATACACAGTTTTAAACACACGCCCGCATGCACACACACACAAGTCCTTCAAAAGACATTGTAAATACTATGTAGAAGATTATTTTGGCATTTCAGATGGTTGGTCCACTCTGCAGTAAGCACTGCTTTCACACGACTGAAAGAAGACAAGAACGTTTGACACTTACAGTTTCTGTAACATGGACAGACCCATGAACGAACCACTGCGGATCACTTTGATGGCATTGCCGCTTAAATCCCTGTAACAAACATAAATATGCTAATTACAAACGGACAATTCGTAGATATAAGCAATGGGTGAATAAAATATTATTAGATTATCTTGACAAATTTGAAACAAATAAATGTTACTTAAATAAATCTTGGCACAGTAGCTAACAACAACAGAGAAGTGTGTTAAACCAAATGCCATGTTTATAAATTATTATAAATATAATTACAAACAGACAATTTCTCTATAAGTAAAAGATTCATGAAATGTTACATCTAGATGCTGTTGACATGATCTAGACAAATAAATGGCATAAATAATCATGGCATAAAAGTGAACACCCACACAATATTCGAAATTAAGGCCTTTTTATCGGTGGCCACCGATTAAAAATGCGCAATTTATCAGCCCTACCCCCGCCCATTGAGCCCAGCAGCCACGGCTGGGTCGGACTGTAGCGATGCACATTACAGTACTTTACAGTACTAATCTATGCTAATTCGACATCAAATACAATTGTGAAAAATTACTTCTTCCTTGCCAGCGACAGATTGCTGCCAAGGCAAAGGAAAAGTCTGCACATGCAAGGGAAACCCCTGGCATTTGTAACATGGATGCCTATCTTGGGGAATACCAGGGAAACACCAAAGCAAAGATGGCAGACGAAGTTATGAGAAACATATAGAGTTCGACAATTTTTGAAGGCTATTATATCAATATACTTCATGCTGGGGATACTAGGGAGGCAGACAATCTGTTTAATGTGATATTAGGCTATGAATTTGAACTTTGGAGGCTTCGATTTGGAAAACAGCATATAATGTTTGCTTTGCCCATGCCAGGCCCAGACCAGGGCAGTGGCATAATGTTAATTTCAACAACTGTAACTGTTTCGCAAATAACGTTCACATTTAAATGTTTATTAAATTAATTACTTTATTTTATTGGTTTGATAGTCATAACTGAATGACAATATTTGGTATGGTTTATATTTATTACTTTATTATTTATTCTAATTTAAAGCAGACAGTGTCTGTTTTAGTTTTACACACAAAAACTTTGCTTATAATTTATACATTTTTGCTGGGCCAGTTCAAACTCACATGGGCCAGTTCAAAATAGAACTGGACCAGTTAAAACAAAATCTGGACCAGTTTATTGTTATGCTAATTTCAGACACTGATATTTGCTATGGTTTATATTTATTAAATTATTATTTATTATAATTGAAAGCAGTGTCTGTTTTAGCTTTGCTTTATTACGTATGCTTACAATTAATACATTTTTATGGGGCCAGTTCAAACTCACTTCATTTTTTTGCTAATTTCAGACACTGCTACAGCGAACGCGGATCAACACATGTGGTGTCTAATGATGCATTCATAAATGATTAAACACACTATGCTGTATAAAATGTGACAGAATGTACTGTATCAAAACATTTTTATTTGACCTTAGTACCTTGAGTACATCTGGATGAGGAGAAACGGAAACCATTTCCTGGAAGCAGCATTCAATCCAGACAACTGAATGGGATGTTGCTTTTACCAGTATTAGCTAGCCAAACCAGTCCAAACTTTTTTAAGATATATAGGTGCCATATTGAGATGGTACTGTTGTGTATGTGCTATATGGGAATATTTACTGCGAGAACATACCAGAAATTCCCATCCGCTGTGATAAGCTATATCCATGAGATTATTCTTAGGACAGTAAAGCATGGGATATTCCAATTTCCAATGGGAATATCACAGGATATGGAATTTGACCACACCAGGTAGAGCACTTTAAACTTAATTACTTTCAAAGCAGTGTGAACAGCTTGGCCCACATCCTCTAAATAAAATTTACAAACAAAACATTTCACATTTCTGACTCTAGTCTAACACAACTACAGATGGCTTATTGACATTTAGCAATAAAACAGAAGTACTTCATAACCTGTCAAAAATATGGGTCCTTCAGAAAGGAGGTAGTTAAAACTAATATATTAATTATAACAGAAATGTTGTGTATAAAACTTCATTGCAGCATATCTTGAAATAAAGAATACTTTTATCATTCAGTACCACACCAAAATCCATTTTAATATGGCTGCTCAAATGTTTTTTAACTTACATATCTTTTAAGAGAGCAGTAAATATATACATATAGTATAACCTACATTTCTGCACATTTTCTCACTAACAACACGACTTCTAAGCAAGGAACAGCTGAGAAGATGTAGGCATATAAAAAGTTGTCTCCACGACTGGTTGAAGTTCAGCTGAAATTACTGACAAATATATTAAATTAAAAGATAATCCATCATCGCAAGTTGAACTCATGGCACTTAGATTAATTTTCACACTGACAAGAAATTGGTGGATTTCCACTGTCACACACACTGCTGTGTCAAAGTTGATTCTTCTACATGAGTATCATGAAACAGGACATGCCTGGTGTTTGTATGTGCCTTTTTTCCTTTTTTCGTTATCAAATTTTTAATGTGGAAAAGAAAAAGGCACACAATGTTCGATTTTCATTTTCAAATTTGCCATAAGAAAACCGAAAAAATTAATGCTAACTGTCATATGCGGTTTTGCAATATAAGTTAGAAAATCAACATAAAGATGCACCAAACTGTTTTATAATTTTCGCTGCATCAGAAAAATAAAGTGACTGCAACGCCACTCATTTTTGGTTCTGGCATCTGTTTCGTTGATGTGCTAAGCGGCCACACGCATAATATATGCACATAACATAACATGTATGAATGGATGCGTGTGTGTTTCTATGTATACATTTCTATGTATTTGTGTGTACGTGCATGTGTGTGCGTACATGCATGCATGCATGTTTCTATGTGCATGCATGCATGCCTGCAATGTAATGTATGTATGGATGTGCTTGTGGCCACTTAGTACACATATGCACACACATACATGCAGGTATGTGTGCAGGTTTTCATGTATACATGCATACATGTTATATATATATGTTATACATGTTATGTTATATGTGCATACATTTTTATTATTGTGCTTGGCCAGTCAGCACATCAATGAAACAGATGCCAGACTAACAAATGCGTGGCACTGCAGTCACTTTTCGTTCTGATGCGGTGAAAACAAAAAAACGTTTGTTGTATTTTTATGTCTAACTTATATTACAAAAAACATGTATAACAATTTGTATTAGTTTTTCGTTTTTCCTACATCAAATTTGAAAACGAAAAACAAACTTTGTGTGCACATACAAGGACCACGCCTGACTAAAGGCTGACTTAAACTCAATTCAGGCATATTATGGGTGATACAGCGATAGTCATGCCAAGCATAGATTCCACTGCCACCTAGATATAGACTTTGTTTACAATGTTTAGTTACCTCTCTCTTCATATGCCCAGGGTAAAAAGCAGTTTGTGTACATGCTGTTGTAGTAATAAAGTTAACTGCAGTACCTTGTCACTAGGGAAACACATCTAGTTACCACTGTCAGTTTAATCACACGTGATCAATTCCTTCAGCACAATACATAATGCAACCATAAAAACAGAAATACAAATTCATAAAACTCAAAAGATCATAAATTAATGTGCTTTCAGAGATTTTTTATTACTAATTTAGGATTTTATTTTTGATTTACCTAGAACATCGGTAAATATAAAATATTACATTTAGATCTGTCTAAAAGGGTAGAGCGGGATTTCATACAACTAATTTGCCTGTATGGAAGGCTTTGAAAAAACCTGATATTACAAGGTAAATATAAGAAACAACATTCACTTACAAAACAATGGTGTCCGTCTCCAGGGTGCTGGGGCTGACTTGTTCCACGCTCGTGAGAGCATCACCACTGTGACATATGACCCTGCGACCTATTGGGGCACTAGCAGCAAGGTCACTCGCCCCACCTTTCTTGCGCCCCCTTCCAACCATAGTGCAAGTGCAGCCTCCCGGACAGCCGCGGGCACACACCGCCAGACAGACGGACAACAGCAAGATAGCCAATCTGTTCGCCCACATTGTCTCATGTGAGCCAAGCTTCAGTGAAACGTCGATCTAGTGCCCCATCATCAGTATCCGTGCGAATGGACTTCACACAACTCACCAGCAGGTAATCCAAGGAATAGTTAACACAGCGTCCAATGGACCTGAAAACAATGATATGAATTAAAGCATGAATTAAAACATAACATAATTAGATGAACAAGTAGATGTGTTAATAATTTTCAGCAACTACTGACAGTCTTGCAAACACTACACGTTTTGTAGACTAAACATTTAGAGGGTTAAATATGCCTTATGAATGCATAGGTATCAGTATGTTGTCTGACAATTCAATGCAAATGACTATTTCCTGCGAAAAACTCACAAAGAAACCCCAACATATGCAGCTATGCCATGCTCACACTTACAATATCCACTCCAATTAAAGTTTCGAGTAAATTACTTTACTTCCAATGTTGGTAACCCCGATACAACTTTTGCTTTACTTGTTATTAATGCTTTATGTAATTTCTTCTTGTTGTAAAAATAACAAATGATATTAGTTTGCTTTGTGAGTCTGCTTACAGTATCTATTTC
Organism: Lamellibrachia satsuma; assembly: GCA_033239005.1. Lineage (NCBI taxonomy): Eukaryota > Metazoa > Annelida > Polychaeta > Sabellida > Siboglinidae > Lamellibrachia > Lamellibrachia satsuma. Next base: position 5,285,024 of record BSQZ01000029.1, on the reverse strand, counting down.
ACCTGAACACATTGTCAATCAAGTCTTATACAATCATGACAGGCTAAAAAAAGAAAATGTACACTTTTCAAAAACAGAGCTGTCATACTGTTGATGTGAAAGGATGTACCATTTCCAATTTTCCTTCAGTTTTTCATGACTTCATGTACACAACTATAGGTGGATCAACTTTAGTGGTGTCTACAAGGTGAAACATTTGTGCAGTTCAAAGCAACTAATTGTATTCACCGATTCATAATGATTGGTTGGTTATAATATTTGTGTTTACCTAGATAGAACCAGCACTGCCAACGGGGTAGTATTTGAAAAAAGTGGAAACTCAAACGTTGATTATTGGTCCAACAGCGGCCATAAATGAGTGGCTACATGCCTGAAGACCAACTGGGTCAACATTACCTTGGACTGGATACTGTCTATGGTTTATATCCAATAATTATAACAAAGCGATAAAATTATATATATATATATATATATATATATATATATATATATATATATATATATATATATTATATATATGTCAGTAGCTTTACCACTGTTTGGGATTTGGCATTCCTGGAAAGAACATTGAGCTGCTGCTTTAGCAAGGGATAATCTCTAAAGATTATGCCTACCATGATTTCTAGCAACCAAATTATTACTTGCATTGTGTAGTCTATCAAATGCATGCATTGTGTATGCAAAATGATTATTATTTGTTGGGGGTACAAGTATGGTACTGATAATATCAAGTAAGTTGCTAGTAACTACAATGGAACAACAATCCCCCCAAGTGTCGAGGCAGAGACGAAACATGAAGCCAGTTTAAGCCACTATGTGGAAGGTAATTATAGTACATCAATATATATAAAACCTAATTAATCATGCCTGTTAATAATAAACCGCCCTGACACTCGGTCAGGTTTGTGAAATAAAAGTAAGACAAGGTTGTGGGTGAACTTGTAGATCTGCATTGTTTTAATGTTATGCAATAACCACATCATGTGGGAATAATCACCATACATAGTAAAAATGTGGATATATACAGACAATCGCCACATAACAATGCAAACTCCCAGAACATATACAAAACCTAATTAGTTGCCCTGTTTTTAGCAACCTCTAACCATAGATCACATTTAGCTGTAAACATGGACAGCCAACTATAATGTTATTGTTTCATTCATGTGTTGCAGCAGTTAAACATTCCTGCTGCACTGTTTGGCTTTGTCACGCAGAAATAGTGCATACTTCATTCGTTACTGTTAATAACCACACACCTGGTCAGCACATCACGAATCAGGTTCACTGATGTTCAAACCCGTGGTGTGTGTTTAGTTCAAGTAATATACAGTCAGTTTAATAAACAAGTGCATACCTTTGTTGAAATCATAAAATTTTAGTTCAGACAATCCAAAATTAATTTAATAGGTTATTCAATGATTTATGGATTATGGGGAGCAGTGGTCTAATGGTTAGAGCACCCGCCTGTCAATCGAGAGGACGGTGGTTTGATTCCGGCGTTTCGAAGCTTGGGCAATTTTGTTCACCCTACTTTTCGGAACAGACAGTAAAAGCTGTTGGTCCCTTCTACCTGTTGCTAGGGGAAATAAAAGATCCCACGCAGGGAAATGGAAAAACCTGTGATGGACCCAGAAGGACGCTCTTCAATAAACTCTCAGCCTTAATATCCTAGAATGACTTTGCTGAGTAATTATCCAGATCAAACCTGAAGAACACATTTGCACAAACAAGCTAGTATGTCACTGTCAATATTATTATTTTTTCTGTGAAAAGAGTCTGAAACAAGAAGATTACACAACCAAACTATGGAACAGCTTTACGCAGCATCAAATGTAAACAGAACCGAGCTCAAACTCTTTAATTAATTAATCTTTTCATTGCTCAATGAACATACACACTAACTAATTAAACTTCTCTTTGCGACACAGATGTGATGTACAAAAATAAATAATATTATGCTGCATATCTAATACTATACAATAATTCAAAAGTTTATGACTACATAATAATAACACTTCACAGCAACACAAACTTGTCAATGCTTATTTAAATACCAACACATTTCACACACACTTATTGTTTGAGATAATTTTACATTTAAATGGGTTAAGCTATAGTACAATTGTTAACACTGCTAACACTTAGGAAGTGTGCAGACTCGTCAATTGGACCAACTGTGGCACTGCCACTGGGCCAGCAACGGAGTCAGTGATATTGCCATTGACATTGTAGTCACGCACTGATCCAAACAACCAATTACCGAACACCAAATTCGATGAGTTATTATCACACTGTTTGTTTTGTAAACAAGTGACTGGAGCGAGACCAGAGCGTGTGACAGGGTTGTTTATATAGCTCAGTATTACACCCTAGGTCAGTACAATACCCGACATGCGCCTGGACGATACTTGCAGATTCGGCAATCAGTGTCGATGTGAACGCCGCCAGAAGTGACGGTCCCCTGGCCTAGCATTACAAGTGCAACTCTAAATAAAGCATATGATTTACTATAACCATTATCGAAATTAAACTGTAAGCATTCTCTAAGCAAAACTATTAACAGACGCGTGCATATTATAGTAGAAAATACAGTTGTATATACGCCTCCCACCGGAGAACCGCTACGCCGAAACAACGCAGACGACATATCACTCATTCAGTCCGTACAAAGTTCGCGGCGTAGCCGTCCCAAGACGAATTTCTCGTTCGCTCTAAACCATGTCCTGCCAACATGACCCACACACATGCAACACGGTCTACGCATCTAACGGAGAAAACGTTACCCACTTTTCTACGGCGGTGGCATCGACGCAAATGCGAACTTCCGAACGAGTTCTTTCGCGAAACTTTGACAACCATAGCCGAACAATTCATCACCGCACCGAGTCGACTGCCATGTTGGTTTACCAGCGCCGCGTGACGTCAAGGAGTTCCCCCATAAACACGAGCCGTGATTGGTCGCAGGGCACTGCCCGGGTATCGGGCGCGGCTGAAACAAGCGATAGACATAGAGGCGACGCACTGTGGCATTTGTTCTTATCAAGTTGATTATAAACACATTTTACTTACTTACCTATCCTCTTCGCACCATAGTTGGCGCATAAGGCCAATCGTAACTTCCGCCGCGATCTGTAGCTGCATTCTCTGCCATCTTCCAAGAAGTCCACCCGAGTTGTTTTCTCTTTGCTTCTACAGTCCTTTTCCGTGTTGATTTTGATCTTCTTCGTTTCCTTTTACATCCAGGGTCCAGGTTAGTGCTTCTGTTGTCTTGTTATTTCATTATCTTCTAAGTGTGTGGCCGATCCATCTCCATCGTCTCATCTTGATTTCTTCTGAGATTGGTGACATATAAGTGACATACAAGTGACATACAAGTGCGGTGGTATAGGTCTTCATTTGATATGTTCAGTGGCCAGTGATTCTTTTAACATTCTTCGTAGGCACTGCTATAACATTGGTCTTGAAGATTTTCAACTAAAAACATTAATTGTACTGTGTTAATTATCTTTGTTTAATTTTTTGCCGCGCTTTTTCAATCCGACACGTTCTTTTATAAAAGGGACGGGGGTTCAAAACCATCTCCGCCATTTCGAAGCTTGGGCAACTTCGTGCATTGCACTTTGTGGTGTCGATGCCAGGGGAAGTAAAAGACCCCACACAGGGAAATGGAAAAAACCGTTGTGGACTCACAGAGCTTTCATTCTAAAAATTTCCATAGGCGTAAATATCCTGACAAATGGATCCATTTTTATATAAAATGTGGCAATGTTTCAAAAAGAAGGAGATTATTTGAAAACGAGGAGAGACAGGAGATATTACAAAATTGACAACAAAAGTTTCTTTCCTTCAGAAAGCAGGATACTTGGCACCTCTGGAAATACTAATTGTAGGGCCTATAGCCCTTATGAAAATATACAATGGAATTACCATGGTATACCATGACATTACATGATAAACAATCCATGCTTTTTCATATAATATATTGTGTATGGTAATTTTATGGCATGGTTTACCTGCATCAAAACACCATGGTATTTTACCATGGAATACGATGGTACGTATTCTTTCATAAGGGAGGGCCTTCTTCGTGGACCGTGTTTGGCCCAATCAACTTTGCTAGCTGAGAGCTAGCGCAACCGCTGGTGCTTGCATGGGTGACTGCAATATTTATATTGTTTTGAAAGCTACAACTTATATTTTGACTTGGTTGAAGCATTTTTGTTGAGGCAGTTTCTGGGGCTGACTGCCACCAATAACGCGATAGCTAACTTTTTTCTCGATTCTTGTCTTGCCAAACTGGACTCAAAATATGGCAAATTGTAATGTTATTGGCTTTTTTCTTCGGAGGACACGTTTACGTCAGGATGGCGATAACGGAGAGCAAACGATAATGATTATTATTATGTTTGCAGTGTGCGTAATAATACTCATGCTAGATCACAGAGGGCGGTACAGTAGCTCTACCAATAAATTAGCCCACCGCGGGGCGCCACTGAAATGACGCTCTTACACGGCTGTGGATCAGTGTTGCTTACCCACCATCCTTTTATTACCAGAGTACCAGTGTCTACGTCCAAAGTTTTACAGGTATGTGATCGATGAATATAATGAAACATACTTGTTAGTTGAAAGAGCTAGAAGTACATATTTAGATTTATGCTGGCATTAGTGTAAACCGGCTGTAGCTTGACAACATTGGTTGCACCACAACGCTTGGCGACTTGCATGGAAACGAAAAACTTCCTCTTTGCTCTTTGTAATGTCATATAATATATATATATACATATATAATATACATACATATATATATATACACACATATATATATATATATATATATATATATATATATATATATATATATATATATATATATATATATATATATATATATATATATATATATATATATATATATATATATATATATATATATATATACATATATATATATATATATTATATATGTATACATATATAATATATATACATATATATATATATATATATATATATATATATATATATATATATATATATATTGCATGAAACGAAAACTTCCTCTTTGTAATGTTATGACAAAGCGCTATATATATATATATATATATATATATATATATATATATATATATATATATATATATATATATATATATATATATATATATATATATATATATATATATATATATATATATATATATATATATATATATATATATATATATATATATATATATATATAACCATAAATGTTCGGTTGTCCCTCGTTCTGATACTGACTTTTGCGCGTCCTTGTTTACGATTACGCCTACTGATTTTGTTTTGTTGCGCCTCTGAGCTCAGGTTCCTGAGGATATAGGCGCCATAGAAGTCAATTATTATTATTATATATATATATATATATATATATATATATATATATATATATATATATATATATATATATATATATATATATATATAGCGCTTTGGTCATAACATTACAAAGAGGAAGTTTTTCGTTTCCATGCACGTCGCCAAGCGTTGTGGTGCAACCAATACAATCCACTGGGGTTAGCTTCGTAGTCAGTGACATTTCCATTGTAGTCACGCACTGACGCAAACAACCAATTACCAAACACTATAACAATGTCACCAAAATAATTCAGAGATATAAGTAGGGTAACATGGGGCATCGCGGCCCCCTAAAGAAAATATTCAAATTGTATACCATTAAATTATGCTAGCATGTCTCTAATGCGTTCATGTCAAAGAGAAATATGTGTTTTACCCATTGGCAAACTATTTTCAGCGAATAGACAACCTAACTGTGTTGCAATTTAAAAAATAGTAAGGGTACCCCAAAAAAAACCTCTTGCCCCATCCCTTGGGCAAGACGGCTACTTGCCTGGGGTAATACGTTCTCTAACTCCATACCTCGAGTATTGCCCATTTTGTATTGTCTTACCTGTCAACTTAATAATTATCAGGTCACCAATTAGTTCGTGATTCACACCGTTATATAGTGGGTTGCACCATTTCGAATATTAGATCAATCGTTATAATAGTGCATAATTATAACAGTTCAAAAAACACACTGATTTAATTAGTCTGTCTGGTGTTGCTGAGGTTTCAAGGTGGGTGTCCGATAGATGTCAGGATAATTTTGCACCATATTTGGGGACGCTGAGAGTTATATTTTGTTTATCTCGATAAAGGTGACTCGCAGCTCAAGCTCGCAGGAAATCTAATGACAGCAAAGACTGCCACTATTGACTTACAACCGGCGTTCAATAATGGTGATTCGTTTTTCTATGTAAATAAATAATTTGTTTCTTTTCTATTTCTTTGTTGCGTTTACTTTGTTTGCTTTGGTGGATTATCTAAGAAGGGGTTGTGTTGACTTTGTTTGCTTTGGTGGGTTATCTAAGAATGGGTTGTGTTGACTTTGTTTGTTTTGGTGGGTTATCTGTGAAGGGGTTGCACGGTGGGTCGTGCATGTGCGAGACGGCCAGGTGCGAGGCAGTCGGGCCTATGATGGGCAGCGTCGTTAACAGCTAATACTCTCAGTCATTTTGATCCTCACAGGTTGACATATATGCATAGCAATCTCATATGTTGAGATCGCCAAGCCACGTTAGACTTCTTTTGTGGATGAGACTGGAGGATGTTGAGATCGCCAAGCCACATTAGACTTCTTTTGCAGATGAGACTGGAGGATGTTGAGATCGCCAAGCTACATTAGACTTCTTTTGCGGATGAGACTGGGGGATGTTGAGATCGCCAAGCCACATTAGACTTCTTTTGCGGATGAGACTGGAGGATGTTGAGATCGCCAAGCCACATTAGACTTCTTTTGCGGATGAGACTGGAGGATGTTGAGATCGCCAAGCCACATTAGACTTCTTTTGCGGATGAGACTGGAGGATGTTGAGATCGCCAAGCCACATTAGACTTCTTTTGTGGATGAGACTGATGGATGTTGAGATCGCCAAGCCACATTAGACTTCTTTTGCGGATGAGACTGGGGGATGTTGAGATCGCCAAGCCACATTAGACTTCTTTTGCGGATGAGACTGGGAGATGTTGAGATCGCCAAGCCACATTAGACTTCTTTTGCGGATGAGACTGGGGGATGTTGAGATCGCCAAGCCATATTAGACTTCTTTTGCGGATGAGACTGGGGGATGTTGAGATCGCCAAGCCACATTATACTTCTTTTGCGGATGAGACTTGGGGATGTTGAGATCGCCAAGCCACATTAGACTTCTTTTGCGGATGAGACTGGAGAATGTTGAGATCGCCAAGCCACATTAGACTTCTTTTGCGGATGAGACTGGGGGATGTTGAGATCACCAAGCCACATTAGACTTCTTTTGCGGATGAGACTGGAGAATGTTGAGATCACCAAGCCACATTAGACTTCTTTTGCGGATGAGACTGGGGGATGTTGAGATCGCCAAGCCACATTATACTTCTTTTGCGGATGAGACTGGGGGATGTTGAGATCGCCAAGCCACATTAGACTTCTTTTGCGGATGAGACTGGGGGATGTTGAAATCGCCAAGCCACGTTAGACTTCTTTTGGGGGATGTCGATATCTCTTTAGGACCTCACTGATCAAGATCCTGAGAATTCGCTGAAGCGATTATGTCCCTAAATATACAGTCGCTCCAGCGAATGCCTAGGATCTTGAGAGGGCATTTAGTGTCAAATGGGTTCAGTTTATTTTCCTGACTTATTTGTGTTTATTGTGTTAATTTATGTGTGTGCGTGTTTATCCCGAGCTTAATTAATTAACAACTTCGTGCGCGTGTGTGTGCGAATGTGTACGTACGTTATGGTAAACCTTTTTTTTAATGACAGCCACTTTTATATAAACATTATCGCTGCGACAAAATGCTGATCTACCAATCACCGAGGTTGTCCAATTAACCCAGATCATTAAGTATTGCAATGTTGAAGCCTCGGTTGTTGAGATTATGTTTCATTACACTGAGACGTGTCGGTGTTACAGCCATAGAGCTATCATTGAATGTATGCCTGAATAATGTATTTGATCGAATGCCTATTGTATCGTCACGCTGAGCACAGATTTGACGAAGATAAGGAATGTCATTATGACCTGGGTCCTAACCACAAATGCAGCCGTCCAATCCAACCGCTTCTTGGAAATTGGGTACATCTTGTCAACTCGCTTGGCGCCTGACATATGAGGAGGAATGTGTTTTTTAGGACAAGACACTAAACGTCACACGTCACGTCTTCCTTGTGTCTGTGCCAGAGGAAGTTAAATATCCCATATAGGGAATGTGTAATCGGTCGTGGACTCCAGAATTACGTGTGCGAATATGCATAATTATTAGGTGTGCACACTAACACAAACTGTTCGTACAAATACGTCTGCCAAGACGGCCGCTCACGTTCCGTTAAGACGAAGCCAATTCCACCTAGAAATAAAATCTTCTTTCCCAACAAAGCATCCCCACATATTAATGAGTCCAACTCCCTCCTCTAGACATAGATGGTGCACTTGTGCGTTGATTGCCATCCTCGTATAGTTCCGATATCCCTACTCGTAACTCCCGTTATTGGATAATCATTGACAACATCGTCTGCCTATCTATCCTTATAGAAACCATAGCACCTCTGTTTTAACTCAAGATAAACAAACTGTCGCGTTGTCACACTGGTTCGCTATTTTGTCAGTCTTTCTAAGAATGCACTTCCTTGAGAAACGTCGCTTTCCTAATAGCAATCCTATTAACAATTCTGCCCTGCGTCACTACCTTTCACCGTCTGTCTTCTACTGAACATTTTGTTTCCCTCTTCACAATCTGTTGTTTTCTATTTCCCACCTGTCTCCTCCCTCCCGGTCTCATCGTAGGAGACACTGATGTACTTGTTAGTCACTGCACGTGCTCCTGTATTTGTCTCACGTTTTCCAACGCATGCCAAGAAATAAGTTACACCGAAACAAACGAGGCTTCGCCCCCTCACGCATCGGCCACGGCTTCCTTGGGTGTCTCATGTTACACAACAAACAAGCATTTAAATGTAAAATGCTATCTGAATACTGTTTAACTTGTGTCGTAGGTGATCGTCCAATTTCCACATCATGGAAGCCCTTCACAAGTTACACACGTTGCACAAGCTTTCACAGGCGGTTCACAACATTGACAAAGCTGCTAGAGGTAAATATACCAAAGTAGCGTAGGCAGAACGCATAAACGCTACAATGAACTCAGCTTAACAGAATCGCGAACGAAATAATAAGCTGTTTAGAACATACCTAATCAAAATGGCTCGGACGGAATTGTTCCCTATTCACGGTGTGTTGAAATGTGTCGCTTAACAGAATCACGTCGACCGGTTAGTAGAATCACGTCGACCGTTTAGTAGAATCATATACGCTCAAAACTATACAATGTAGCGCAAAAAATCAGGTTTTCTTGTAAGATAAACCAAGGCTTTTTGACACAAAAAAACAACACATCGTACAGGTAAAAAGGTAAGACATTGCCTTAGCTGAACTAAATAACAGTGCGGAGACTTGACTTGAGAGACATGCGTAACTAATTTGCGACTTTTGTCTAGCTAAGAAGATTTGTAAGTCGTTCGAGAATACCAACTTTCTTTGCAAAATTGTGTAGTAATTAAGTATGAACGAAATTAAACTTACTTGTCTGATGCATATTCACTTCCACATCAATATGAATATTTTTTTCTCGAACATTCGCTTAAATGAATCAGCCACTTGGTAAAATCACATTCATCTGGTCTGTTGCTGTGTCCAACGTGCATTGACGGTGTAGTTTGCTCGTTCCATGCGTTAGGTTTAGAGCTAGTAAATGGCACATCATTCCATCATAGTTGGTCCCCAAATGCTTTTGTGAAATTGATGTTTTTTTCAGTTATTGTACAAGCCGCTGTCACCCTTCCGACGACATCTATGAAGTCCTTCTCCCATCTTTGTCGAGGCTTGCCTCCGCTTATTTTCCCACCAATAATGTTCCCCCCACCCTCTTATTTCTATATT